>VWZZ01006015.1:113852-136646 GCA_013399095.1 Psophia crepitans | reverse complement strand
AAAAAAAAAAAAAAAGACCTGATAGAGAGAACATGACCTGTCTTGGTATTACATGTACAATGAGAGAAGAGGGGAAGCTTAAAATGAATAAACAAAACTAGGGAACAAATCCAAGTGGAGGGAAGACATGTATTTGACAGAGGATTTCAAAATTTGTCCCAACTTTGCTGTCACTGAAATTCAGAATGGTGTATAATGTGGTGTTACTTAAGCTGTTTTTTTCTCTTTGTTCTGTTATGCTGCTCTTTCCTGCTTCTCCCCCAATCTTTACTGCTTTCTTTCTGAACCTGTATTTCTGATCCATCTATTCAGAGTGATCTCAAAAGCAGATGTACACAGATTCGTTTCTGTGATACAGTGTATGTCAAGTGCAGTCTTTAGTTTCTCAGTGAAATAGTTTTTGTAGAGTATATATATATTTATTGGCTCTTTTTTTTTATTCAGAAGAGGCTTGACCATTTTAGTTGAAACATAAAAAATGTTACTTCTTCCTCCACATCTTGGCATAAATCAGAAGCTCAAAACAGAAAATGGCTACTCTCTGTTGAAGCTGGAAGTAGTCTTATGCTGGAACTATTGGGCAACCGTAGTTATACATATTAGAAGCAACAGTATTTCTTACTAATTTCTGCCTACATGGTGTTTCTTGCTCAAGAGCAGAATATTTTAATATTGGTGGAAATTTTTCTACCATTGAAACACTAGGATTATGCCCTTTTTAAGCTCAAGCAAATTTTGCTGTAACAAAATTATAATGCCCAAGTAGCATTATTTTCATGAAAAGGCTGCTGAATTTTGATTAGTGCAAGGTTAATAATAGTAATAATAAATATTTTTTTAACTAAATGGTAATCTGAGTTCATCTTGCTGTTTTTACTGCTGTCTGAGTTTGGACAGCTGTCACAATAGTAGTATGGTAGGTCTCTTATAGTCTGTGGAATCATACAGTGTAAGAAAGTAAAATTGGGGGGAGCGTTACCTCATGGGAACACACACACACAGAGTCATACATGTTTGAACTTCTTCATGTTGAGTGCTAATTGACGTTTAATTTACATTTGTTTTTTTCCATCCCAGGCTAATGGCCGAGTGGCGATTTTCTCGGGGAGTCAGAGAACAAACCAAAGCTTTTCTTGATGGCTTTAATGAAGTTGTTCCTCTACAGTGGCTACACTATTTTGATGAAAAGGAGCTGGAGGTGAGGTTTTCTGTTTAACATTGTTACCTTTTGCAAAGGTAATACATAGGGAATGATGAAATTGCTATGTCAGCGTGAATCTCTCATCTGTGGCATGCTGCATTTGATAACATCTGGAGCATGGAGAATTTAATAGGAACAATGGGGTAAATAAATCATGGTGAAAAGCTAGCATCTATTGAATCGGTGTTTTGTGGTGTTCAGCAGTTGGGAATTTTAGGTTCTGTCCTCACATTAAAATGTGTTTTGCAAGTCTCTCTCAGCTGAAACCAGGACAGCAAGTTTCTGAAAGGATCAGAATATGAGATCACAGATGGATCTATTAGTCATATAAAACTTCTCCCTCAGCGGTAGATGGGTGGAATTACCTTGTAGCAGATGGCACAGAAGTTGATTTTCGTGCATAGTAGTTGCTCAGTTTCACATACATAGCCTAGGATAGCTTCTAGGGTTATTACACTAAAGGACAGAAAGTTGGAGGAACCAGCAAAGTTTGAAACTGAATTTTGCAGATGCTCAATATCTAACCCAGGGGCTTGTCGTGGCCGATAAGAGGAGTTGCGTGCATGCACCATGTTTACTTAACAATCAGCCTGACCTCTGCTCACTGTTGCGGCTGTGATTTGTAGCAGGGACAGAAGGCTCTGTAGCGCTGTGCTTATTTATTTCTGTGAGACCTGCTAAGGTTCCCTGTGTATAATGAGCGCTATTCTGAAAGCTTCTTAACTTAATGGGAGCTTTTCCTGAGAAAGGACTTTGATCTATCTTATTTAGTGTTCAGTTTTCTGGGAGGCTTTACCTATAGCACTTTCAGCTTTCATTGCCTCTCGTAATGAGTACTCTGCAGATTTATACTTTGCAGGGTGTTTTATCTTTACTAGTAGTAGCAGTAGCAGCAATGTAATCATCATCATAATCTTGGAATGTGAGGCAAGGTTTTAATGGGAAAGGTAATATCCTCCTTAGTACAAAATTTCTTTTTATGGGAAAACTAGTATCTTCTATTGATGAATTATTAGTTGGAAGAAGTGAAGTTTCTGGTGTGCAGGCTTTCAGACCTCTTAAACAGATAAATGATTTTGGAGGAGTTCTTTAAACTTGGGATAAAGAGAAATCTAACTGTGGAGTAAAATGAAAGAATTTACCAGTCCTTTTTTGAGAGCAAGACCTTCCATTTTTGTTAGCATGCCTCCTGCAAGATAGAAAATTAACTTTTAATTTACGTGTGTACACATGTATATTGTCAAGCAACCTGTTTTCTAGGTTATGCTCTGTGGTATGCAAGAAGTTGATTTAGCAGACTGGCAGAGGAACACTGTTTATCGTCATTACACAAGGAATAGCAAGCAGATCATATGGTTCTGGCAGGTATGTTGATTAGTAAAATTTCCCACTTCTTTAGATTTTATTTTGTTTTGTAATACAAATGGCATGTGGATTGGAGGGATGCTGTCTGCGTACGGGTTCTTGCTCCTTCCTTTCTTTTTTCTTTCCAGAGAAGGAAAAGAGGATTACTGGTTCTTAGGGAGCATACTGGAGGGTGGGAAATGGCAGATAGATACCTGCATTACATTTGGATGGCTGGGTCATGAATACTTTTTCTGTATCTTGTCCTTAGAGTTTTTTGTATTCTTAGCAGTGATCTACCTTATAAATGTTCTTATATTTAGTACACTTGTAGATCTGAAGTGCCACATATTATTCATGATTATTGCCATATTAACTGTGCCAGTCTAGCACTGACTGATTACAACTCCGATGTTAATGAAGTTGGCTAAGAATTCTTTTCAGGAAAAAACCTCAAAAAATGCAGGACTGGCTCCCAGGTTCTGTGAATTTCCCTAGAGAGAAGTCACAGCCAGGCAGCTCCTGTCTTTTCATAAATCACTATTTTAGAAATGCTTTTGACAAAGTTCCTAAAAGAAAATGATGCAAATCAGTTACTTCCTAGCTTATTTATATTGTCAGAATAATGTAAGGTCTGGTGATAGAATCTCTTTTTAAGAAGCTTGGTACTGAAATAATGTTAACCAGAAGTTCAGGTAACTTGGATATGCTTTCAACATTTATAGAACAATAACACTCGTTTTGTTATCCAGGTTTTTCTGAGTCAAAATTCTAGTTGTATTAGTGCCCCCTCTCTTACGGAGATGTTCTCTCTCCCCTGTCTTTTCTTCCTCTTCCCTTTCCCAGTGAATTCCCTTACAAAGTGATGCAGCTGTTACGGATCGTGTTTTCTCCCACTGAGACTGCCACATGCAGGGAAGAACTTCTGTCTTGAAATACCCAGCGCCTGTAGCCTAGGCTATTGCTGTGTTTAATCAAAATGGCAATAGTCTTCACACAAAGCATTGGCATGATTTGTATTTTAGCGTAGAACAAAATAGATAAAGGTTCTTGTTACTTGCTGTTCCCAGCCTTCACATTGTAACGGTCGACAGTGCATATTAGCTGAAATCACTGTCTTCTCCCTCCACGCAATTTTGCTGAAATCAAGAAAGGTAAACTGTTCTCATGGTGGTGTCTTTTTAAATGGAATTATACTTTCTCATCAGTCTCATGGGGTTTTGGTTTTTTTCCAGCTGTGTTAAAGTTTTTTAACTTAATTTGAATTTCTGTGCCTAGTTTGTAAAAGAAACAGACAACGAGGTTCGCATGCGCCTTCTGCAGTTTGTCACTGGCACTTGCAGATTACCACTGGGTGGATTTGCTGAACTTATGGGTAAGTAAAAGGTGACCAAAACATCTGCAAATGAACCATGCTGCAAGTGTACAGATAGCAGGAACTTCACGTACATCAGCCTGGATCTAGAAGGGCTTTTTATATCAGAAATCCCATCAATACATTTATAAATAATTAGGAAATTAGCTCATTTCTACAAGAAGAATGTTCATGTAACATCAAGTAGCACCGAATAAGCTCTGTCTGCTGTATCTGAGTTGTGTCTTACATCATGTATATATCACGTGCGGTACTTAAAAGTAACGGATCAACACTTTTTAAAATCTTCTTTCCTAGGAAGTAATGGTCCTCAGAAATTCTGCATTGAAAAAGTTGGTAAGGAAACCTGGTTACCAAGAAGTCACACTTGGTGAGTTGTTACACGTAAACTTTCTGTACCTTTAGTAGTTTTCTCTTCTGGTCTTGCATTTAGCAAATGAAATTAAATCTAATTTGAATCAGTTCTCTATCTCCACCTTCAGCTTCTTTGATTGCCCTGACATGCCAGTATTGAAAACTTTCCTGGTTGCCCTATTCTTAAATTTTGCTACTGCACTGTAGACAGTTCATCCATATCAGAAGTATGCTGTCATTCTTCTTGCATAGAACTGGGAGGTGTTTCCCTAATTCTTTCTTTTAGGGAATATTAAATAACTGAACAAAAGTCATGTTGGTATTCGGTATATACAGTTATTAGATATACTTATTATACATTAACATTATAGAAGATAAATGTGTAGTCATGGGAGAAAGCAGGGTGAAAGAAATCACAGCAAACATTCAAAACAAGGATGGTTAGCCAAGAATGCAGAGACTTTTTCCTGCCAGGCTCCAGACTGCTCCTGGCTTGGCATCCCTGTGCCAAACTCAAGCAACCGGTACATACAGGTCAGTCCTGTGTCCAAATGGACACACCTTCTGCTGGCAACACTGGGACGATAATGCTCTGTATTAAACTCCTTCAGGGAATCCTCCATTCTACCATTTTCCCCACCGGTGCTGGTTTTTCAGGTGATGATTTGCAAGAGTTAAACATCCCTCTTTGTGTAATATGAGTTTGGGGAAGACACGGAATGAAACGGAATTTTGGCAGGAGCCTTTTAAGGCAAAGTTTAGATGCCTCCCCCCCAACATATGCAGGCATGCATAGGAGAGAAAAATTCAGCTTTTCCATGCGATTGCTGGAATTTGGAAATGCATCAAACTAGGATGATGGTGAACATTTCTGAGTATTACAGTCTGCTGCATCTTGGGCTGTCATTAGTCTTCAAAGGTTCTGGTTCTTATCTGATGTGATAAGGTCTTTCGTTTCTTAAACTTTGCCTGTTTTTACAGCTCACAGAAATGTCCAGGCAGTGAGATTGCACTGATTGCTGTTTCTTCATTTCTAAGCGTTAGATCAGAACATTTGTAACTTTTACTATAGCAGTCGAGTTCTGTCATGGTCTACGTGGGATTTGGATAAACTTAACAATTTTTTTTTTTTATGCTCAGTTTTAATCGTTTGGATTTGCCACCGTATAAAAGCTACGAACAACTAAAAGAGAAGCTGCTCTTTGCCATTGAAGAAACAGAGGGATTTGGTCAAGAGTAGAAGTGGCTTCTAGTCAAAAAGGAGATCTTGCATAATGAAAGGCCCAGCCAACTAAAATTGCACACTTAATTGTATATAAGCTTTTTGTTCTGTACAGTGATCTTTCTGGAACTCTAAAAGTATAATTGTTCTCCGTTCTTCCACAAAGATATGCAAAACAGTTCAGCCTTTTCTACTTTTATTTATTGCCCTTCCAAAAGACCAGAAAAACCCCTCATAAATTTTGAAAGCAGACAAGAGACTTATTTAAAATATATATAAAAAATATAAATATATATACTAATAGGCTCTAGTTTTATAGAGCTTTAAGTGTATGAAAAGTTGCAGCCATTTAAAAGGGCCTGGATTTGCTTTATCTTGGCTTTATTATTCAGAAAAATGTTTAAACTGCTCTGTGTTCTCTCTTAAGAAACATCTCCAAGTTTGTTTTATTGCATGGCTGTTCTAAAAGGTGTTAAAGGCTTAGGCCAAACGTATCTTTAATATGTAGAAAGATGCTGCTGGTATTTGAGACGACAGAATATGTTGTTCTGTCAGTTTAATTTTTTAAAATACGTACATAGCTGATATATCCCTCTCTACTGATGTAGCCAAGGTCATGAATAAAGCCTTTACTACTTGCACAAGAGTCATGTACAATAAGATGAATGTGAGTTGATGCTGAAAGGAATCGGTGCCACTGCTCTGACTTATTGTAGGAGCTAAACAGAATATTTTAATTCATTTGAGCAGCATTGAAATTTGTTTACATCTTACCTTGGGTTATTGCCACGAGGATGTTAGGTAATCGTCAAAGAAAAAAAAATAATAAAAGAGAAAATACTACACGTTCTCTCCTTGGTCTGGTGTCTCACAGGTTTCTTCTTTTCGTTGTTTTTTTGTTTCCCTTTTCAACCCTTTTTGTAGAGCGTATTAATGTAAACTGAGCTATAAGGGTATCCAAAAGGTAATGTGAAATTTGCTGCTTTCTGTGTTCATGTTCAGTTTTTGGATCTAGTAAACCCAAATAAAATGAAAGTTACATAAGCTTTGCACAGATAAAAATATTCCGAAGTATTAAATACTCCGATTGCCCTTAAGTTCTTACAGAAATTCAGATGTACCTGAATTAAGTATGTCTAAAACTTGTCATTCTTTTATGTAGGTCAAGTTTGTCCTAAGTGCACAATAATATAAAGCCATTTTAAAATTACGTTTTATTGGCATGGAGGGCATTTGCTGAACTGCAAAGACGTGGTTTTTTTAAAAAAAATTTAAAATTTAACACCTTATTCACATGAGTGACAGTAAACGCTACTTCTGGCAAACCGTGCTTCCTTATTATAGAGTAAAAACATGTTTAAAATTACCACTTGTATTATGCTTTAAATATTAACTGTAAATTCCATTACATTTAACTTATACAGAATTTTGTACACACATGAAAATGATTTCTTAGAATATGATTAAATAAACACTTCTGTAACATATCATATTGCACTGTTAAAAGTGTACATGCCGAAAAAATACCTGTATCTCTTCATGTATCTTTCCAATACAGCAACTGAATTCTGCCAAATTTTTATTTTTCTACATATTGGATTCTCCCAAGGCTTTGTATTGAACCCCACAGCTTACTGGGGAGCTGTTAGCCCGTGCGTAGCTTTGGTAACGCCGGTAGCGCAGCGGGCCCAACCGACTGCAATCTGACCTGAACTTTCTGTAAGAGTTTCAAAAATCGCCACCACTTTGAGGTTTTTCGTACTCCACCAAACACCGTCTGCAAAACTGTTTTCAGAAATAGAGCGTTAGATTAATTTCAAGTGCAAATCCACTTAAATTACGGCTTACGCTGGTTAGAATGGAGGAAGCTTTAAAAAAACCCAACCAAACACAGGTCTACGGGCGGGCAGCAGGAGTGCGCGTGGTTTGCCTGAAAGACCAGTGAGAGGGCTCAGTGTCACAGAGCTGAACGTCATGAATCTGCACTAATGACTGACTTGGTGACCCACTCCCAACTGCTGAATTTTGTGAATCTGTGAGTAAGTGAACAAAATAATAATAAAGAAGACAGCACATCACCAGAATGTAGTTGCTTTCTTGTTTTGATGGGTTTAGCTGTCCCATAACTGCAATAGCTTTTCCTGGGGGTGAGGGTTGGTCAGCAAGGCAAAATCAAACCCAGTGGCCTTCTGTGCAGGTGCACGATCTATAAATGGGTTTTGAAGCACTGACTGCCAGCACGGCTCTGAAGAGAGAAACAACCCCAACCCCGCACCGATTTGTACGCCCGGTGCCTACAGGTAACCTGGACTTTCTGGGAATTCCGGTAATGCTGCATCGCAGCTTCTTCTTCTCCCGTGTGCCGTCCCCGTAGTTCAGCTGTGCCTGGGGGGAGGAAAGGCAGCAAAGGCTGCAGGTCAGGGGAGGGACGCGGTGAGGTAATACTGCAACACCTGAAGGAGCTGCTGCGTAGCTCACGGGTCCTGTTCCTTCCTCCCTGCAAAGCAACTCGGCGGCTCCTCTAACCACTCCGCACCCTTCCCTGGTCCCGGGGCAGCCTTCCCCTCCCTGCAGATACTGTTTTCTGCAGGAGAGAAGCAAGGTGCCTCTGCCACAAAGCTGCCAGAAGCAGTTTTCCATGTGGCAGATGGTTTTGTAGGGTACAAATGCTGAAACATCAAAGAATCTCTCTGAAACATGACCTGTCACCCACCCCAGAACCGTGACATAGCAGAGACTTCATTTTGCTGCGTTACTAGCAGAAAAATAAGAATTACTTTGCCGTAGTGGAGAAAACCATCTTTTAACTAGTTTTGTGATCTGAGGAGAGAATCAAAACCCTAGACTGTGCCCCAGCTGTGGATTTTTACTGCTGACTTGGCACAGGCTTGGTTGGTCTACACAATTTCTAACCTTCAGCGTTCTCCTACGGACCGCAATATCCTTTTCTATTAAAGCAAGCAGTAAGTATTTATAGCCCGTTTGTTCCAGAACGTTCAGAGTTTCTCCTGGCAATAGCACGTGTGTTTGATCGCTTTTCATTATTTGGTCCTCTGTTACTGTTGGGTAACTGGAATATACTGCTTGGGAAGTCTGTAAGTATTTTCTATGCTGAGTATCTAACTGAGGTTAATTTATTTTTCTGGTGAAAGTTCCTGCTAAAATTGCAGCAAGATCAAGAAGAAAGTTTTACTTTGTCTCCAAACAGAAGTCTGTGGGCTTCTAAATTGTTGTTCCCATCTAACGTACTGGGAGGATGCATTCCTCCCGCCATCACAGGCGAGGGGACGGCGTGCGTATGTCCTGCAAGCATAGCGCGGCCACCAGGTCCTCAGAACTCGCAGCCTCTCACTGTGCACGTAGGCATTTGTGTTTCACAGAAAGCTGCTGGCTGCATATGCTGGTATCACTCATAAAAGGATTTTCTTAGGTGTTCCCTACTTCATATTTTTTTTATTAAAACCACAGCACATTTTGCAAAGTCAAACACTTGCATTTAAGTGTAATGGAATGAAGATTGTGTGTGTGGCCTTAGTGGGACATCACATGAACATGCATTACTCCTGAAGGCTGTTGAACCACACAGGAGAACGCTCTAGAAAAAAATGGCAGGTCTGTAACTATGTCATGGCCCTGAACCTCCTTTCTTTAAAGTTACGCTAGCACCTTTCTTCTTATTCCTCATAGGTAACTTGTAGCTGAAGAGCATAAAAAGCTTAAAAACCCCTGCAATCACCGCCCCAGCCTTTCTCCTCCGATACGTACCCCGCTTGTCCATGAAGCCCTTTATTCCCATGTAAATCAACAGACAGGATCAGAGCTTCCCATTGACGGTTTAATTGAAAGATTATACTTTTATTAGCAGCTTCAGTAAACCACAGTATTTGGGGTCTTTTTCCTATGCTGCTCAGACCTTGAGGCACTGAATTCCCACTGTCTTGTTTCTTGTTATATAGAATTAAGCAACTCCAAGGCTTCTTTCTGTACCTGAAAGAAATAAAACAAAACACACCTGGGTAGTTCTAGGCTCTTCCAGCAGAACGTGCGCTGCGAGCAGCCAGAGGTTTCACTGCAGTTCCACAAATTCTGAAACCTGCTAAGACCAGTCATTTTTCTTCTGTAGTTCAAGATGCTCAACGCTTGAGGCATGAATGGGAACAAACCCCCCGAAGGCAGCACCTTCATTTACTGTATGTACTAAGTTTACTTCTGTTGAATACAGATGACTCGCTCCTGATTTGCTGTAGTGCGGCAGTAATACGTAGTGAGCTGTCCTGTACCCGACCGCAACCAACCAACCCAGGGTTTTCAAAACGCGGGACAGCGGCTAAGGGAGCGTGAGAAGAGTGTTTCCGAGACTCCCTCTGCCTAGGGAGTCTGGGTAAAATCTAATGCAATTCGAATATGACCTCTGACAAACGTCTCTATTAAAAACCAAGCCAAACCCCAACAAACTTCTGGTCCTGACAGCGAGCAGTGCAGACAACGTAAGCCAGAGACTGTAGATACTCAGAGAGACAAAATTTTCAGAAAACCTGCCTCTGCCAGATGCAGACACAAGAATTTCAGTTCCTTGGCACAGGCCAGTTTGTGTCGCACTGGACTGCCATGTCTAGTTCCCAATGAATTTTGCGTTTTAGACGTTCACCCAGAGACTGGAGAGGACGCCCACCACCCCTCGCCGCTCAGCGCCCTTGGAGGAGATAAGGACGCAGATGTTTGTACCGGGAGGCCAAGCCCTGCTGCAGCAGGTAACCGGTATAACAACTTGGCTACCGTACTGAAATCACTACTGACGACTCCTGCGTGGTTTCCCAAGAGGGGCAAGCTTTCGTCATCACTGGTTTCACGCGTGCCTGCAGCTGCTATAACTGTCGGAAGAACTGACCTATTTATAGAATCACAGAATCGTTTAGGTTGGAAAAGACCTTTAGGATCATCAAGTCCAACCAGTAAACCATGTCCCCAAGCACCACATCTACACATCTTTTAAATACTTCTGGGGATGGTGACTCAACCACTTCCCTTGGCAGCCAGTTCCAGTGATCATCAACCCTTTTGGTGAAGAAATTTTTCCCAATACCCAATCTAAACCTCCCCTGGCGCAACTTGAGGCCATTTCTTGAGACCGCTCCTCATTTAGGCTACTAAACTCCTATACATTTCGCAAAGCAGTGGAAGAATGGAACCGTTACTCTTATTCCTACTGAGAGACGTTACTGAAGGAGCTCACTTTTGGGAGAAACAGTCCGAAACTCACTAGAGAATCTACAGAGGGAAATCTTTCTGAGGCGCGAAGTGCAAAAATCCTACCAACGTATTTCTTGCAATTGGGATGTTCACAACACGTTTGGATGTTTTCTGCAGCAGTTAAAGCATCTCGCACTGCCGCTTAATACTAAATGAATGAGAGGTCCATCAACCATCAGAAAAATCAATTGCAAATCAGGCTTTGTTAGTCCTGCTGCGAAGAGGGTTGGTCATGAAAGATAACTGCAACTGCTGTGCTTTACATGGAATGCAGTATTCAGTCTGAACAAGTCCCATGGATTACCTCTCCTGGAAGTACTCTGTACATGTTTAGGTAGGAAGCAGGTGCCTACCCAAACCAACCAGGATCCTTCTGAGCACTTCAACACAGTAATCAAGTGCCCCATGTCACCTAGCAGTGGAGGTCTGCTGTCAAATATATGTTCTGTCCCTTTGTCTCAATTCAGATAGTCTGAATCTCTCCCGAGGGGCCTGGAAAGGACCGCAGTGATTTAGGATCTAACAAGTTTCTTATACACATAGGTTTTTTTCTTCCTCCTGTTCACGTCATTTTTAGCTCTTCCAAAATAAGATTTCCACCTTTCCAGTTTCAGGCATAGGAGAAGTGAGTCTGTGCTCACACAGACATAGGCTAGCTCAGGTGCTGCCTGACCTTCAGCACCACAGTTCAGGGTGGGCTGTTGTTAGCACTACAAAAACATCGTCAAGAAAAAAGAGTAACAGTTCTTTATTGTAAACAGAGTATTTCCAACCACTGTGTTCAGAGGCAGTTACCAACATGTAGAATTTTTTGGTGTGTGGATGTGATCCTGGAATATAGGTTCTGAACTACAATTTACTGTTAACTTTATAAAACATCCCACTGCCATGATGTTACATGTGTTGGTTACAGCGTATAATGTAGTTACAGTTCTTAACTTCCTACCTGTTTGTCCTCTTCTGTATGTGCAGGATAGTCCTTCGCTTTGCTTAACCACAGCAGAGCCAGCTTTTTATTGTTTAACTTCAAGTATGTCTTCCCCAAAAAGAGCAAATTTTTGCTGTAGAAATTTGGGTCGGCTGTGTAGAGACAGGAGAAAAGCTTTAGAGGAGACTGAGCAGCACACTAGCAAAGCCATGATTTAGCGTCACTCCTTTAAATGCTTATTTCAGGAAAGATGAATCGTATTTTGGCTGTGGATCAGAAAGAAGCCAATGTAAAACTTTCACTTGGTAGATTTTTGGGCTTTCATACAGTTATGTTAGCTAGCAGCTTGTTAGCTGATATACCCAGGAGCAGATACACAATGAACTTTAACTTCACTGATCTAACTATACACAAATCTTTCACAGAACACTGTCTTCCCTTGTCTTCCCTTATCTTTCAGCTAGTCGGCTTTGCTTATGGCACCGCTCTTGGAGAGCAATAAGTCCATATTTTCTTTTGCATGTGGACCGTTTTACTGCCAGTTAGATTGGCAATCCGATCTAAATAGCTTCTGAAATAATAAAAAAGCGTGTTTCCGCTGCTGTTCTATTTAGAATGCAGAGGACTTCTGAACTTTAAGAAAATTTAGAAAAACTAACATAAAATACCATTTATGACTTCCTTCTTCCAGGTGAATGCCTTGAGAAAGAGTACTTTGTTACTAACGAAAGCACAAATTTCATTTTAATAATTATTCTGAAAAAACGCCTGATGTTACACTCTCAGTGATGGTGGTGAGCATGTAACATGCACCGAGTATCTCTGATGAAACATTCCAAGGTACCAGTCTAGCCTGCTGACTAGCACAACAGGCCGGTATGTTTGTCAGCAGATCATACGCCATTAAGATAATACTGAAAGTTACAGGTTTATTGCAACTCATCACTCATAAAAGCTACTACTCTGTCCAAAAAAGCTACAAGTTTTACCTTCCTCTGCCATGTGGAAGTAGCGAAGAGCCTGCAAAAGACAAGGTTGTTTTCTTTAAAATGGAGAACGAACTGCACACAGCAGTCAAACTAAAGCCTTAGGCGCATGCTTAACGTAGCTGAAGGAGGACTGCTGTCCATGATCTTATTAATTCAGCATGCTACTGCTGGTTCCCAGTCAACGTGCAATCAGATTTTACATCTCAACAGAACTGGTACTTACCAACTATTCCCCTGCCACTTCCTCCCTAAGTACAGTGCCTCCTATTTGTCCCTAGCAAACGGGATCGTGTTTTTCCAGTCTTCAACTTGTAAAGGTAATTTTGAATTTTATTTCTACCATCCAGTGTATCTACAGTTTCCCCTGGCCAGTTCTCATATATAAATGTAACAGATGAAACAAATCTTACTACTTAGGTCATTAGCGTTGACAAATACTTCAGGGAGAACTGACTCCCACAAAGCACCAGTCAGTATCCTCTTACATGAGAATAAACCTGCATGGAATCTGCACACAGATTTCAACTAGTTTCCCACCCTGCACATCAGAAACTTCACTCCGTCTCTTCCTCTTCTGGTGTTCCCAGCTGGAGGGAAACACCGTCAGAGAACTTAAAGTGCCGACATACCTACAATCCAGATTTCATACTGAAACTGTGGAAGTCTTACCAGAATGGCTCAACTACAGGTTCTGGGACAAGTTTGCTTCTTCGGCCACTTTAAGTGGTACAGAACTCATTGCTGGGACGGGCACGATTCTGCAGTACTCGCAATCCTGGCTGACACTTTGTATTCTTCTAAGAGTGATTTTCAGCAAAGCTTACAAACTTCACATTCCAGTAAAAACTTTTACTTCTTTTTCAATCAGAGCTGAAATTGCTTTCTGTCTAACAGCAAGGGACCTTCTACAATTACCTTCTAGTGACTCCTGTCCCCTCCTTATCTGAAAAGGACAAAACAGTGGGCCAGCTATTGGCTGATCTACGCAAAGACTGCAACAGCTGCAGCAAACTTCCCTAGTACCAATTTAATTTTCAACTTTCTATATACATACAAGTGTTTAATATGATATGTACTGTGTTACACACCCTAGAAGATACACAGACGATACCCTGCTGTGTGACACCAGGGATTTTCATAGTAAAGATGAACGAAAATACTTCCAACTGAAAAAAAACCCCACATCATATGTAGCCAGGGGATGAGAACGTATTTGTTAGTGGTAAGTAAAACCCCAGGCTGTTACTTTTTGCATTTAATATAAAGGGGAAAATTCTAATAGTCCTATCAAATAAGTACGTGGTATAACAGCACCATATAAATCATCAGCACTGGAACTGGTACAGCCTGTTACCTGCAACAGATCATAACAGTAAATACAAACTAGGTTACATAGAGCTCGTTATTTTCTGCTGCTCAAACTACATGAAATAATTTTCACTATTCTGTTGTGTGCCGCAGCTGAAAAAGATCTTTTATGTTTGTAGATAATCTCTCACTCTCCTGTGATATTCTCGGTTTATTAACGACAGTTGTAAACTCACGAGTCCATGATTATTCCGTAAGCAGAGGTCAGCTTTGTCAGGAAAATTAGGAAAATTCTATCAGCAGCTGTGTGGGGGTGAAACATTTTCATATTGTACCTCTTGAAATGTGGAGGTTGGTGGTGTGGCAAATAGCGTTGCAGCTATTTTTCTTTGGTACCATGGCATTTCAGCAAAGGAGTAACACCTGGAGCAAAAGGAGACATTCGTATATACCCTTCACATTTTTCTCCTGGTTTTGAGTAACATTCTCATATCTTGGGACATGATAATTGCTGTTTCCAAGAGTCACAACAACTGCAGCCACAGAGCAAGTTCTATAAGCAAGCTCTTCACAACTGTACAACAAAATGGGAAGATGTTTGAAGTTGTTGCGCAGCTCTGCTAAACAACTTTCAGTGCGTCTTTTACTGGGAACTGCTATTAACATTAGACAAACCTGGAGATAGTTATTAACCAGGAGACAGCCTTTGAGCTTGAGTCATTTTAATGATTTATGTGTGTCTGATATTATTCTAATACATTTGTGAAAACAGGGCACAACTGAGTAATGTCATTGCCTTACCTCAACATTACCTTGTTTTTCTCAATTATTAATATAAAGCAGATCTGCAGTGCATTCCTGAAAGACTCTGATCTATAAGAATGAAAATAAACCCAAGAATCAAACTACAGTGTTCTAGGCTAGGCCATTCTATGCTGTTTCCCTGTCTGCTGAATAACAAAGGTAATTGATCACCTCTCTTGGAGATGATGAAAGGATTAAACATTTGTTAAGTGTTTCACATATGCAGAACATACCAGGTGTGAACGTTAAATAACGCTATTCGCTTTACACTGTGTAAAATGGAGCACTCTAGAGGAAGCAAAAAATTAATAAATGCAAATATGGAAGTGTTTGGAGGAGGGGCGGGGGGACAAGGCAAGGAATACACAGTCTGAGTTGAAATTTTGCCGTCAGATGTACCTGACCAAAAATGCCAAGAAAAGATGTTCAATTCAGGGAAGACTAGAAAAGAGAAAAATACTCAAGAATTGGCTGATACCAAATCCCAGTTTTCGCTGAAGATGCTCTGGGATTCAATAATGAGTATATTTAAATATAGAATACGGGGATATTTTAGTGCCAAAAGCAGTAAAACACTCACATTTCTGATCATCTTTTCTAATTGCCTTAGGAACAATGCCTTAAGTACTTTCCAGAACAGGCTTTCTATCTCCAGACAGACCTTGAGGCTCATTTAGTTGGTAGCATACGCTTCTATTCAAACATGGACTATTGCAATGGCTAGGTCATGCAGGAGTGAGTGGTGGATGATAAAACCTGAAGTTTGTAAACTAATTAAAAAAACCAAACAAACACCAAACAACTTAGATTGTAGCTTATTCTGATACTCAAGAGCCCAGGAAAAAAGTATAGAGAAGGTGACTGTGGGTTTTAGTAATTTTTTTCCAAGCTACAAATACATTGGCTTTATTTATTTGCAATCTCTCAGGGAGAGATTTCTTGTAGAACAATGTAGCAGCTTTGGTCTCTTTCAGACAAATAACCAGAAATGGTGTCTGGAGTCTCTCCCTAACACATAGAGGATACTGCTTTCAGCCACACAGCTTCTACAGAATGCCCTGGTTAGTATGGAAAGTTGCATTTCCAGTCCCTTCGCTTGTATGTAACAGTAATTCTTAGTACCAATTTCACTGAGCAGTAAATTCAAAATTTCAGAGATTTTTAGTAATGCGTGTGCATCTGTAAGCTGCCCTCAAATATAACTTTTAAAATACAGTATCCTGACCAATAACAACAGAAGTATTTTAGGAACACATCTCACTTTTGACAGCTTTTCACGATACACAGATTGCATTAAGTTGCAGCCATCACTGAAATTCAATGTAAATTCACACCAGTAGAACAAAATGAGCAGTGCTCACAATCTCTGCTATGGAAACATGTCTGCAAAATGTATTTTTAATAGTTTCATATAGTAAAACAAATAAATTGAATCAACAATTATTCTTTACGTTTTTGAACTGCGTAAGAATTAACAGCCAGACTTTTTCAAGACATGACATCCTGTAACTGTTCAATAGGTTTTCATGTTCGCATCGACTAGTTACAAGCCACTGAATTATTCCAAGCATTTCTGCAATTCATATAAGACATTTTGGCAGTTTTCTTTTCCTCATGCTAACTTTTGTTTGAAAATACGCCTTACCAAATGCCTATAAGATGAATTGTTGTAGCATCTTTTGGATTCAGCTCAATGGCTCTCTAGTGAGGGGGAAAAAACAAAAGAAGATGTAAAAAGTTGTTCTGCCACTTTTGGATTAAAATATATTACAAAAATTAGACTTGTTATCCTACTGTTAATTAAACCAAATTAACAGTGTGTAGAATTTCAAGGCAATATGGTATTTATTCAGTGCACATCAGGTTGCCTCCAAAAGTCTGAAGACACCGACAGATTTCTAAGCACTTCTGTTTGGTAGGCCATTAAGAGTTTCACATGAGACTTGGCATGTTCACCTTTTGATACAATTTCTGGTGATATAAAATTAGTGGTCCTTCATCTTGTCCAGTATATCTCCTTTACTGCTACACAATCCACAGTTAAAAGGACAGCCACACATCCATTTCTCAATAGCATGGTTACATTTTACCTAGTCCTAAGAAGCATCAAAAGCACTTCAGCTATTTCAGGACTCTCTTCTACAGGAACTTAGTTTACTGCAGGAGATAATTTGTACTCCTTATTACTGGGACAGTGCTGGACTGCGACAATAACCCAAAAACCAAAGTGTCACCAGGAGGACACTTGCAAATTTTCCCCAAAAAATAGTTCACAACTGCCACACAATCTACATATTGGACACATTAATGCTGCTGTAAGAAAAAAAACCTGTTTGTTACCTGGAAGTGCTCTTTGATAACAAAGGCATTTCCAATTTTAGTCTTGATTCCTTCAAAATCTCCAACATCACTGAGGCAAATTGCATACCACTGTAATTCAAAGAACAAAAATAAAATACAGCACTATAGGTATTAATAGTAAATTAAAAAAAAACAAACCAGAACAGTTGCTATCACCACCACTAACGACAACAAGCAAATAGTTATTGTTATGAACAGCTCAGGCAGCATCAGAGCAACGTGCTGGTCTGTATCCGTAAGGGAATCAATGTCCTCCTCTTACCCAAGACGCCAACACAACTGACTATACTTTGTTACCCCTCTGCCTGTGTGAGAGGCAGTACAAAACAGACCAGAATGAAGCCTGAACCTGAACTATTTCCAATGAAATTCTATAGAACAACTACTGTGCACAGAAACAGCATGCTCAATGCAGGGTGTGTACACCGGGTTTTTCGCTGAAACAGCACAATGACATTTGTTCCAGTTTCTACTGGCAGAAATCAAAGAACAAGATTTCAGTTAAGGTATTTTGCTTGGCTCACCTTGTGCGCTGCAAAATTTGATTCATTTTTTTCAAGTGCCTTTTTCGCACACTCAAGGGATTCATACGCCAGTTGTCTTTTCTTCTCTGCAGAAGTAGTACTAAGCTGAGCTAGATCTCGTGATGCCCGCGCCAGCCGCCATAACAACTCTGCGTCATCACTAGTTATGAACAGAAGCACTGATGTTTTAAAGCAATAGCGGAAACCAAGCAAGCAAAGGTCTTAAACCAGTCCTTCAGTATGTATCTCAAGCGGGGGATAAGACAACAGGACATCCTCTGTCTTTCTCTGCTATATACAACCCCAAGGGAACAGACAACAAATGAAAGCCCTCGTTCTGCCGTTCTGGTCTGCGAAGCAACACATCTGAAGGAAAGGACTTTGTCTTCTCAAAAAACATGCAAATTCAAAAACTCCTACAGTACCACTCAAAACACCAGAAGGAAAACCAGGACTACTTTAGGTTTAGCTAGATGGTACTTTTTTCCAGCATTCCACGGATTTGATATTAATGTTCACTAGGAATGTTTAAAATATTACGCATCTCTTCCCTATAATTGTACCTAAATAATTAACTTCTTTCTAGAAAAACAGCAAAAAAACCATAGATCAGCCATACCACCTAATGCTGTACATTTATATCACTATATCAAATGGTGTATAGTATGTTATAGCCAAAGATAAGGGATTTTATATATATATGATAACATATTGGTTTGAAACACTACTTGCACTTTACTATACTCCATAACTACTGTTTTAATTTTGGCTTACTATTTTAATGAAGACTTTAACGTTACATTTAAATGTAGAAAAATCTTTCAGAGGGTCTGGCTGTCTGGCTATAAAACTCCCATTCCCCCACCCAACAGGAATGCTGAAGTCAAAACTACCAGAAACCAAAAATATTCAAAAGCATACATGAGTTCCTGTAAACTCAGAACATCAATAAAAGCCAATTTTCTTATCTGGCTCACAGCGTCACAGTCCTCCTCAAATGAACACCTCCTCCAACACTGAACACAGATCGAGCAGACTCATTTTTCAGCCAAGTCACAAAAACGTGAAGTACTGCTACCGGAATCGTTACTGGTCACAGAATAATCAGTATTCTTATACACCTAGCAGCAAGCTTATACCTTGCTTATGACATGGTGTCCCTTACAGCCCAGGGCCTTCATTTAACTTTCCAGGCTTTATACTTGTGCCCCTGGCAAGAATGAGGGAGGGGAAAAAAAAATAAAATAAAAAAAATCCAAAACCTGAAAACTACTGTAAACAACTGAACAGTTGATTTCCTCCTGAAATGTTCTAGGAGTGAGATGCCTTGTCTCTTCCAAAGGAATGGACTCTTCCATTTGCAATGTGTTTTCTGGTTTTTCCTTAAACAGCACATCCTAGTTCACTTATCAATAATGTTTTGTGCAGTTAAGACATAACTACATAAGTAAGGACTTTGGTTTTTTCCAGACTCAAATCCTAACATGAAACAAATGAAAACAGAAAAAAACAGCAATGAAAAGAAATGAAACAGTGACTCTCAAAACGTTTCAATACCAGCATTCTAGATACTTAACGTGTAGACACATTACGAGTTTTTGCATTATATTTTAGAGGGTTCTTAGAGCAACAAAGCAAAAAAACAAAAACCCCTCCTTCGCACGACTGAAACACTCGAGTGTTAGTCCTCACCTTCTACAGCTATCACTCCTTTCTTCATTCATTTTTTCATCAGGGATGAAAAGATCAAGAGTCCTTCTTTCCTACTTAGCAAGGTTCTCCAGCATATCACCATAAGAACATTCATTACAAAATTGATACAGAAGAGCACAGAAAAAAAGTCACAGTAGTGTCGCAATGCAATCAAGTACCTATTTTTATGCTGAACCAGCAACTCATACAGCTTTTCAGTTTCTCCACTCCCGTACAGGTAGTCTGCTTGCTCTATAACTTCTTCCACTTAAGAA
Organism: Psophia crepitans; assembly: GCA_013399095.1. NCBI lineage: Eukaryota > Metazoa > Chordata > Aves > Gruiformes > Psophiidae > Psophia > Psophia crepitans. Next base: position 117,019 of record VWZZ01006015.1, on the reverse strand, counting down.
GGAAGTAAAATTGTGGAAACAGAAGAACAAATTACATGTTATTAGGACATTATAGCATAAACAAAACATTTTAGAGCAAGAGAACCTAGCTGAAACACAAAGAATTAACGATTTAGTTCCTTTTTAGGCCGTCATTCCAAACAAATTACACACACAGCAGGACTGGGTAAGTTACATTTACAGTGAACAACTAGGAAGAGAAACAGTGCTGAATACATGCTGTTCTCATGCACCTACAGAACAGCTTTTTGAAATACAGCTTTGGATGCTTAATGGATTTAACATTCATAAGTGTCTTTCTCTGTGCATCAGACTACTAGAAGCAATTTGCTTTCTTCTTCGTGAAAACGGCAAGAGGGAAAAAAAAAAATGTAGAAAAAGTAAGACCAGAAGGGCAAGAGCAGTAGAGATCTAAGAATAACAAATCCCCTTGATTATTATAAGTACAGAATTCAAATCTAATAATATATGTATATTTTTAAATGTTCTTCATTCTTCAAGTGGTTCCATAGTTTTGCCAGAATGACTGCAGATTGAGTGGCTCCCATTATCTTACTTGACAAGCCAAAATGAAACATTGCTCAAAGGTTTTCTGACCGAAGTCGTTACGATTTTCACAAACACGACTCAAAAAAATATACAGTTCATCTACTGAAACCTTTATGTGCTCAAGATACTGAAAGCAAAAATAATTTGAAATAACCATAACTGGCTTTCTAGAGTAGGAATTTATGAACTAAGTACCCATTGTTTTTATGATACTTTAATTTTTTTTCCAGAGAATACTTTAAAACACTCAAAACAGAAACGAGACAGTACCATTTCCACAACTGGCTGAATATAATAATATACAAAGATATATAATACGTATCTAGTACACAAACCAGCATTCCAGAAGCGGAAACCACACAATAAGGATTCTAGCATGAGAACAGATGTAATCAGGAGGAAAAATACCCAAAGGGAAGCAGGTAGATAATTCTACTGAAGTGTATAACTGTATAGGAGAAGAACAAACCCTGAGTTTACTCTTCTGCCAACCTTGGAAAAAATACCTTTTAAGTCAAAAGCTTTGCCTAGTTTCTTACAGAACTTTCAGCTATGCTTATTGTCTCTTTGGTGTTACCTGTGGGTCTGTGATCAAACTTTTAAGTCAAAATGTAAGCTCCCCCCCTCACACACTTCACAAAAATTAATCATGTTTATAAGCTTTCTTTTTTTTAAGTTATCTACTGAATACGGTGGTCATGTTTCACAGCAGCTCAATTTTACTTATAGAAGAAAAAAAAAGACACACTGAAGGCTACTAAACACAAAAACTGCCTCTTGAGCTTAAAAAGATTCTAGGATATAAAACAACGAAGATTAGGACAGCATTCTAGGTAATTTTTAACCCTGCTGCCTCTAAATGCCTTCTATCAACCATCTAAAAGATAAGATAAGGTAACGGTCTACATGGACTTTGGTGTCTAATATTAGCTTCACGGTATATCTTCAGTATTATCCTCAGTGAACCATTACGTTTGCTTGTTGAGACTCCCTGACCACTGCTAACATATCTAATGACTGCTCAGAACTCAGACTTCTGCACACACTTCCCACCAGGTGTTTTACGTACATTATTAGACTTTTATTTCTTTAAGAGTATTTTTCAGGTATTTCTTTTTCACTCTTATTTTCACCATATCTACTACTTGTCTTTCACAGAATGTACACTAACATTGTTTTCTTGGCAATGTAAATGCCAGATTCAAGTGAGAACACTAAAAAAGACCAGAGGCAACTAAGTAGTGTTATATGTGTTCCTCATGGGAAGGTTTCTTATTTGTGTACTGAGTAGCTATTCACTGAAGCTCTTTCTATTGCAGCAAATTAAACAGTTCCTTATCCCTTCAAAAACCCATTGTCTGAATTTTTCTTTCTATAAGCATAACCATCTAAGATGTTCCTCTCTTGGCGACAGAAACAGGTTATTTGAACTGACAATGATCTAATCTACACAGTAGGCGTACATTTCAGTTAGGCTCATTCTCCATTCAGTTAGGTCTACTCTCAAAATCCCTTAATTTACCACATGATAGACAGGTTGTAAAGTTGCAACAATATCCCTTTTTTAAGATGTTACTTTTCTTCCAGTAGCTAGACTGTCTTTATTCTGATCTTGAAAAGGACATTCTATCACTGGTTCTATTCTTTTCTGGTAGGTGAAGCAAGGCTTTTCTTCCCCTTTTTAACTGTGACAAAAATACAAGACATTTCTCAGTTTTGTCTGAAATGCAGTCTCAGTACCGCTCCACTAGATTAAATGGGAATCACACTGTGTTCGTAGCGAAAACCTGAACTAAGATTTCTAGAAATTGATTAAGATTTCATCTGCATTCCTAACTGAACTGTATCTTTCTCAATAAGAGCTACTTAAAGCTTGGGCAACAAGGTAGGCATCATACGTCTTACGCACGTGTTATATCCTGGACAGGAGGAACTACTACATCTGCTTCCAGCGACACTTGAAAGAACTGCTACAAGGCTACCATGAACCAATTAAGAAGCATCCTGTCACGGAAACATGCTGACGGAGAAAATCAAAAGCATTGCACCATTTCCCTATATAATTCTGGGACTACAAAAATCTTAAGTTCCACATCACAATAACCTACACACTTTAAAATTTCTAAGTATTACCTTTGCAGCTTGCATGAACCTCAGCAAAGCCAGAGATCAGCTTGTGCGCTTCATAACCCAAGAAGGACCCTGCAGAGAGTGCAACCCCCCTTTGAAGGCTTTTTCTAAGCACCTGCAGGGGATCATAAGACACGTATTAATAAACATCGGCACTCTGAGTTAAAAAAAGCTCTTCTTGCCTCTAGCACCTGTTAGATTTTGAACAGAGAACAGACCTTTAAAGAAGCTAAAAAAGCTCCTCATAAGAAATACACACTACATCATCAAGACAGTATTTTAAGCTATTTCAACACAGGCTCGTAATTACACTTTAAAACACGAACAGAGCACCAGACTGAAAATAAACCACAAACGCGGAGCAGACACAAGGTAAGAAGCCAAACAAGCAAACCCGTCTTTTTCAAACAGGCACAGGGATCCCAGCTTTTGCACACCCCCCCCCGCCAGCCCCTCGCTACCTCCCGCCAAACCGGAGCCTCCACAGC
>VWZZ01006015.1:78603-113042 GCA_013399095.1 Psophia crepitans | reverse complement strand
CGACCCGGCGAGAGGGAGTCGATACCTTCGTGCGTAGTTCCTTCGGGCTGCCACCCGTCTGAGCCGCTTCTTCCCAGCGGAGAGACGTGTGGGGCTGGGGCCGAGGAGCAGGAGCGAGTCCAGAGGACGCCACAAAGCTGATCAGGGGGCTGGAGCGCCTCTGCTGTGAGGACAGCCTGAGGGAGCTGGGGTTCAGCCTGGAGAAGGATCTGGGGAGACCTAATTTTGGCCTTCCAGTACCTGAAGGGGCCTACAGGAAAGCTGGCGAGGGACTGTTCATCAGGGAGTGCAGTGACAGGACAAGGGGTAATAGGCTTAAACTACAAGAGGGGGGATTTAGATTGGACATTAGGAAGAAATTCTCTACTGTGAGGGTGGTGAGGCCCTGGCACAGATTGCCCAAAGGAGTTGTGGAGGCCCCATCCCTGGAAGTGTTCAAGGCCAGGTTGAACAAGAATGAGGCACCAGGCTTTTCATTCTACTATACTGCATCATTCAGCGTTGTATTCGAGAACACAGCTGTCAATATTTGGCTGAATGAAAATGGAAGGATTTACCTTTTTAAATAAAATAAATCTCAGGATATTCTTCTGAAAACTAGTTATTAGGAACAGGTTGCCCAGAGAAGCTGTGGATGCCCCATCCCTGGCAGTGCCCAAGGCCAGGTTGGATGGGGCTTTGGGCAGCCTGATCTAGTGAAGGATGTCCCTGCCCGTGGCAGGGGGGTTGGAACTAAATGATCTTTGAGGTCCCTTTGAACCCAAGCCATTCTATGACAGAGCAGGGCTGGAGTGGCCGCCCCTCCCTGGCTGCAGGCGGCAGTTGGTGCCCCGGGTAGTGTGTCCTAACCGTCTCCTCTTGTGAAACATCCCGTCAGGTGGCTGGCCCACTTCCTGGTCCCAGATACCAGCAGCTCTCTGCAGGGAATTGGGCAGAAAGTTCTGCAGAGCTCGAGGAATCAGCCCAGTGATCCACTGTCCTTCAGGTAGCTGAAACTTGGTGAAGTGTAAGTTTGTGTGCTTGAACATTTCAGTCTTGAGTGCCAGTCTCTGTGAAAAGCACCCTCACCCTTCAGAAAGGAGATGTCAGACATCATGATTTTTCCTCAAAAAAACCCCACCATATACTGTTCTTCCTGAGCTGCTGTTAGAGTGGGTTGCTGGGTTTTTTCTTTCCTCATTGCAGTTGTATGATATGTCAAACAAACTTCAGCTGACATGCGTGTTGTTATAATTTACTGTTCTGCTAGGAAAAAGTTAAAATACAAAAGCTCTTCACTGTTACTTCCTTACTCATATTTTCAAAGCACATTAAGTATCCTCAAGGTAATATGCCTGCCTCCAAAACTTAACATTTGTTTCTTTTGGAGTTGTATGTTTCTGAAATTCAAGTTATTTCTGTGATGGTATAAAAAAATCTTATTTAGTAAAAGTAATTAGAGTCAAACGTAATCCAAGTTTTTTTTTCAGTTGAAGTTTTAAATTTTAACTTTATATATGTATAATCACAGAGGTAAGGTGATTCAAAGGGCATGCGGAGCACCAACAAGCATTAGAACTAAAAAAAGAAAGTAAGCAAGAAAGATGTGTAGAGAAGCAAAGAGAACCACACAGATGTGGTCTTGTTTTTCTGTTACAGTGTTAGGGAAAAGGCAGTGTTTTTCCAAAAGTATTTTTGTGTTAAATATTTCAGAATTATCTATACAAATCCATTATATGTGACTGTTAAGACTGATTTTAGTTCAGCTGTTGAAAGCAAAAGTAGGCTGAATAAGTAAGCCATTATTAAATGGCACCTGCCAGAATTCCTGGGTAGCAGTGCTGTACCACAGCGTTTTTGCAGCCTTGTTGAAATGTTAATGTTTCTTCAGAATTTGAGGTTAGGGCGAAGCCATGGTAGTTGTTTTGTACAAATACCACCAAAGATCATTCTTTTAGGAGTAATAAAAATAAAACCTCAACTCCACAGATAGTTTAATGTTATTACCTGCGTGGAGTTAAATAGTTTCTTTTTATTTTTCCCCCTCCTTATTCTGATTTAGAATCCAATGCTGTCATTACAGTGGTTTCCTTTAGGGACAAAGCTAAGTAGTGAGATAATTTTTTTTCCTTCCTTGTTATTTCTTCAGTGAAAGAGTGCTCTTTCAACGTGAATAATACACGATTGAGTTAGTAGTTGTAGGTAGTAGTTCCTGTTAAACCCAACAAAGTTACTTCTGTTCTTGGATCAGTTAGGTTAAGATTAATAACAGCCCCTTCGAGCATCACATTTTAAGTTGTGGTGTGGCTTGCAGAAACAAGTAGACAGGAAGCAGAATTATGGTGCTCTTCACTGTTTTATGTTTAATTTCTTTGGTTTGTCTGTAACATTGCTTTAGATGACATACTGTTGTTCAGCATCATTTTAAAATGGCATTGTTAAGCATTTGAAGGATTTCTGAATGTGGGAGTTTTGGAGTTCCATGCTACTGTTAAAGTAATAGTTGTAATGATTTGAATCACTTGCTTTGTACTTTCTTCTGTGGTTGAAAGAGAACTGAATCCTGTAGGTCCTTCCCATCCTGCAGCTGGATCGAGCACACATGTTCACTCAGTGCTTTATCCAAGGCACCGTTAGGAGTCAGCTGAATTGGTTCTAGTTGCTTCTGGTGCTTTTCACACCCAGGAGGGTTATTAACAAGCCCTCCTGGTAGGTGATTAGCACATGTGCAATAATCTGATAGTTCCAGGAACTAGCATTATTGCTGTGTACCTGCGTTCAGAGCCACCGCCTATGTGTATGCAGAGCATGTGGGATGCCTCCCAGGCACAGTGAGTGCAGAGTGCAAGTAGCTGCTGTGATACAGAACTTAGGGACAGCAGACTGCAGAGCTCTTGGTTTCCCTATGGCAGGGTGTGGAATACATATGGGCTACGGTAAAGTGTAATTACTGTTTATACTGAGGTATAAAATGATATGCCGGACTACTGTGGGATAGTGTTTATATGGATTTTTCTTAGGCAACCTTTAGCAGTGTGGGAAGGTGTAGGTTTATTGGAGCATAAGCCACACTGGGAGCTTGCAAGCCACTGATTTTGATCTACTTACTTTAAAACACTATCACCTTATTGGAAGAAAAAGCATTGAATGAATAGGATAAAAGAGGTAATCCGATCTTTGTTCTTAAAATCTTCAAGGGCTTTTTCTGGCTGGGCTCTTTAAATATCCAATTTATATTGTACTTTGTTCTGTAACAAAGGCTCAGAGTTTCCAATAAATAATTTTTACAGTGCTGCTGTCACGGACACATAAAGCCGTTGGACAGGTTATTTTAAGAGGAGCCTTAGTTCCTCAAAGTACATGCGTTTGAACCTTTTAATTTGATTGATATGTGGGAGTAACAAATCTTGGGTTTAACTTTTCATTTCATATTTTAAAGCTACTATTGAAGCTTTACCCTTCTGCTGAGAAGCCCAGAGGCAGACCTCTGAGGTGAGTTACCATAAACTCAATTTGAAAAACTTGTATTTGTAACAGTGAACTGTTGCAACAAGACAGACTTGAAATGGACTGTTAAGAAGGATAAGTCTAAAACATGATGATCACTTGCATCTTGTATCTGCAATGAAACACAACAACTTTTAGTTAGGTACAAATTTTTCTTTCTTCTGGATAATATTAGTTATGTAAAGCCAGTTGATAGCTCTACACAGAGAAATTGCAATGAAGAATAAACAAGATAAGATGCTATTCAAATTGCATACATGATAGATTGTTTCCCATAAAGTAATTGATATAAAAATACTCTGATACTTATGCAGGAAACAAACTTCATTGGTTGAATGCTGTCTTCTTGAAACAACTACATTTTTAAGTCAGGAGATCTGTGCTGCTTAATTTTCTTGTCCAGAGCACAATATTACCTTTTATAGTTTATCTCACTTGGATCAAAACATCACCCAAAATTCTTAAAATACTTTTATCTGAGGAGGATGCTGGGAAGAACCCTCAGCGTTAAAGATATGCCTAAAGAGTAAACACACACGTTCAGGAATAAAAAGGTCAACAGAAGGATATTTAGAAATGGCTGTTTCTAAGTCGTCTTGTAAACAGGTGTCCTAGAAGTCAAATTAATAGTTTCTGGTCTGTGCAGTGGGAATTTTTTAGAAATAGAATTCTAAATATGTTCTTTGGCAATACAACTTAATGATAGTTTTTTATATATAGGAACTATCTACAAATAGTTGCCTGACTTGTTACACTTGTGTGCTACCAGTCTAGTGGATAAATATTTGAACTGCCTGAGTGTGATGAAGCTTGTATAAATAGATGATTCATTTCCCATAGAGAAAACAATGTGTCCCTTCTCACACTCGTATGCTTCAGATTTCTTAAATACTAGCTCTTATTTTGGTTTGGCATAATCTCCAGTAAAAGGAGCTGTGTGATCATTAAGGTTTTATCAGCGTAATCTCACTTGTTCAGGTAAGAATGATATAATTCCTTGGTGCATACTAAATAGTGAATGTGAGAAGATAGAGTTTACACTCAAGATTTTGTGTGGTTCTTCAAATACTTGCAGAACGATTCGAGTTGAGATGTATTTGAGCTGCTCCTGCTATTCAGCTTGTGAGCGCATCAGCTAGTGCCACATAAGAATTTTATCAGCTGTGTTGCCTGTAAAGAGAGAGGAAAAGAGCAGCCAGAATTTAGATTTAGAGGTATGATTTTGAGAAGCCTCTAATTTTCAAATGCAGTGATGAAATTAAGTTACGAAACAATCTTAGCCTTTTTAAGTGTAAATGAAAGGTCAGCTCCTGTGAGGCAGTCTGTTTCTTTGAGAATTGAAGGGTTACTTTGAGATTTTTTTAAAAATATACATTTATATATATGTAGTCCAAGATCACTAGAAACGGTGTTGCTACTAGCCACATCAGTAGCAAGAAGCATCCACTTGTCATAATTTCATTGTCAGCTTCTTGCAGCAGATGTGGCATTTTCTTGGAATATATTGTCGTTCTCTGCTCTTGGCATATGTTGCTGTTACAAAGAGATGCTAGGGAACTATGCTGAGAGTATGGATTGAGCAGGTTATATAGTCAGATGGATGTTGTCTTCCAGGTTACCTTCATTTAAATCTTGTTTTGTCCATCTTTGCCAGCTCTTCACCAGAACCCTTCTTGTGAAAGGCTGTTGCAGGAAGTGCTGTTACTGCTTGGTCTGAGATGCAGTAAAAGAGGTTCTAAGGAACATAGGGCTAGACATCTTTACCACAAAAATTTCTGTTTGCAAGAAATGGTATCTTAGTCCTGTCTGGAAGAACAGAGGCTGAACGATTGCATACACCGAATGTGTTCAGGAAAGTAAAGCTTCATGCATATTATTTCAGGTTTAGGCTTGGTTCAGGACTTTAATTTTTATAGTCTGTCTGAACAATTCATTTTCTTGTTGTCATCTGCTCAGGTTCACGGGAGATACTTAATAATCCAAGAAGGATCAGAGCACTGCTTGTTTATGGTATTGACTTTGTCTGGCACACAGTTTACATAAAATCATCAGGAATAAAATTTATTAGCAAGTTCTGAAATGTTTCCCCTGTTTTTTTTGTGTCCTGGGCCCTGAGGTAACTTCAAAGTATGGATTTTTGATTTATTGTTATTAGTAGTTCACAGGAGCTAGGATATGTTCTATGGCAGCAGTGGCTTACATCAGAACAGGTTTGACATCTGGGGCCTAAGGCAGTGATCCCAAACGCAGCTAAAGCAGTGTTCACTTCATTAGTCTTTTTGTCTTCTTGTAGTTACGTATTTCTGTTTGTCAGATTGGGAAGCACCTATGGTGAACATAATCTTTGTACTACTCTGGAAGGTTATCGTGGCAAGCCCGTACTCTCCTCTTGTATTACAGCACTGACAGGATTGCTGCAGCCTGACAGTTCCACAAGAAGACTATTCTGATAACAGATACGTTCCTTTCCAAGTAGAACACCATGTTTATAGTTTCTGTTGAAAAGCAGACTTTGGTTGGGTTAGTTGGTGGATGCCACTCATCTTCGATACAATCATTAGTGGAATTCAAAGAACATTATAATCAGGGGAACTGCAAGACAAGACTAGTCCTTAACTTACAGTTTTGCTTTGATAATGACGACTCAAGCAGAAGGCCTTGTAATATGCTTAGTTTACCTGATCATGCTCATTTGTGAGCTCTCTGCAAGTCTGTAATGTCTGCAATGTTGTAAGAGAAGTATCCGTTGTTTATGTGCTGTTTCGCTACCGTAAATAGTTTTGAATTAATGAGATACGACTTTTTTTCCTCACTAGTCAGTATTTTACTAACTTTTAATGTTTATAATTTTATTGAAAATCAGGTTGTGTACATCTATTTACTGTAAAAGGTATCAGTCTTATGGTATTATGGATAATCATGTAAAATAACAGAATTATTTCTTGAAATGCATTAGAAATATTACAGACCTCTTCAAACACAAGTATTGTGTTACAATACACTCTTCAATACACAAGTATTGATTCCTAATATTCTCAAAAACCTCTGAGGGAAATACGTTGCATTATTTTTCATCTTGGATTTTACAAAGCTTGATATGGAAAAGATTAAAGGACCATCTCAGGATTTGGGAAATTTTGCTTTTGTATCTGGGTTTCAAGTTGAGTATCCTCCACTGAGATAAATGCATGTTCTTGTTAGACGTTGTCTTTTATCTAATATGGGCACAGTTACTAGGTCTCAAAATGACAGTATTTGTGTTTGAGGGAAGGGAAGCAGTTTTTTTATTCTTCTTTCCTCTGTGTGCTAAAGGATGCATTTTGCGCAGCACCTCTTTTGCTAGATCTGCTCTTTTCCCACATTAGATGCATAGTGGGAGAGTTGGTGACACGTGGAGGAGAAGAGAAGGTAACAGAATTGATTTATTCATGTGAGAAAGTACTTGTGATGTAAGAAAAGTGGGACATGCACACACACAGAGGCCAAGTAGAAAAAGCTCACCAGATTTTTAGGTTCACTGAACGCTCTCCATTTACCAGTGATTTTTGGAAATGTTACTTTATCAAAAGAACGGTGGCTACAAGACCTTTCAGGTACTCATGATAAGAAAGAATTTCAGGGAAGTTAGAACAAGAAAATTTTGACTATTTCGAGAAGTATGTCTCAGTTGAAATTCAACAGAACTCAAACTTAAGAAAACCCTTTCTACTGTTGCAATGTCAGTGGGTATTAGGATATCATTTTGTCAACAAAAATTTTTTGTGTTTAGGTGTTTGGGTTTTTTTGGGGGGGGGGGGGTTGGTGTGGGATTTTTTTTGTTTGGTTTTTTTTTGGAGGGTGGGTATTGGGTGTTGGTTTTTTGTGGGGGGGGTTTTTTGTTGTGTGTTTTTTCCTGGAAATGGCAATTAAGGAGTTATCCACTGGTCTGCACTGGATTCTGTGGGCAAAGCCACTGAGTGCTAATGATCTCTGTCTGGCAGCCAGGAAAGCAATAGGGAATGGAAAATACCAGTATAAAAAGAGAACCAGGAAAAAGGGGGCAGACTGCTTTATAAAGGTATGCCTTCTAAGCCTAAAAGACATTGGCTTAAAAACAGTGTAAGTACTTAGAGCTTCACTTTTTTCCCCTCAAGGACAATGACTGAAACTTGTTGAAGTCATGGGAGCAGAAGATACTCGAAGATGGAATCACGTTTGGGTGTTTGGGAGGTGCAGGAGGTTTTCCACGAATCTGACATGCTTCTTAAAAATCACATATGTGCATCCCAGCAAAACAGGGAGGGCGAGGCGATGTATGAAGCATGCCCTAGTACAACACAGGAAGCCTCAGGAAAATTCCTGCAGACCACAGTGTTTTCTTTGTCCTGTTTTCAGTTCGTCGTTCCTCTTTTCCATCTCCCTTTCTCTTTTTGCCTCTAAAAAAGTTCCTTTTCACCAGAAGTCGTATAAATGCAGCAAAAGGTACAGATTGAAGCAGATGTTGTTCCATCCTTACTCTGTTTAGTGTCTCATGCACTTTCAAGATAACTTAATCCAGAGGGTTACTGTGTCTCGGCTGTGAACTCAACTGTAGTGAAGAAGAATCTGAAACTGAAGAGGCTTGGGAACCATCAGTATAGGCTGCCGGTGGAATGATTTGGAAGTTTTAGTCTCTGAGTCAAGGGCAGTTGTACAGTAGAAACTCATCTCCCAAAGAGGTGTTGGAAATTATCAATTGTGTTCCTTGAGAGTATAATAATATCGAGACTATTTATTTTTTTTTATGTAGAACATATCTGCTGCTCAGACCTAATTAAATTGACTTGCAAATGCCTGTTATCCCAGAGTGAGATTCATAATTGGTAATGAAGTTGTTTCTGTAGGTTTGTAGTATCTGCTGGTCTTCTCAGTTCCAGTGGAGAATGATTGAGATAGTTAAGACGAAATGTGAGAAAGCTTTCAGTTGTTCATTTTTTTGGTGTTTTTTTTTATAAAATGAACCTCCAGAAGGAACAATACCTCCTATTTCTCAGTTGTTACTTGATGACAAAGTTATTTATCACTATTATTAAAAATTGTAGCAAAATCACCTATCCTTGTTACTCAAACTTCTTTTCCAATTCTGCCATGCTCATGGCTTCAGCATTGTTACAAACGTTTGGTGGGGGAGTACATAATAGAATTTGTTTTCCTTGTTGAGTTATTATCATTATCTGCATTATAAGATACTAGCATTCATGTGGGGTTTATAGAATGTAATTTAAATCTTGCAAAGTTTTATTGTCAGCAGTTCAAACCACTGTTGCTTTCTTTGTGGTATATCGTGTTTTCCTCAAGCATTTTAAGAAACTTGTTTCTTATGCGCAGGCTTTGAAATGAAGTTTTATACCCGTGGGGCAAAGCCAAGTGTATGACAATAATACTGCAATGTTCATATGTCATAAATCCTATAATTTGCATTTGGAGCCTCAAATCTCTCTCCTGACAAGCTAAAAATTCTATTGATCAGTCAGAGAATGAATGCATTGTGACATCCCTGTTGTCTGCTTTTTAGTCCGTTTTAAAAATAATGATTTGTGTTGCTGTTTTCTAGCTTAACAAATGGCGGCACAGTGTGTGACAAAGGTGGAGCTGACTATTGCCTGCACCAATCTCTTGGATAAAGATGTTGGCTCCAAGTCAGACCCACTGTGTGTGCTTCTCCAGAACACGAGTGGTCAGCAGTGGTATGAGGTACAGTGCAATGCTTCTTCTGAATCTGCTAAAAACACAGCCTAACTTGTTAGACCTTTTAAACCACTTGAGCGTATGATTTCATTAAAATATTTTAATTGTGTACCAGCACCTCTGAATACTTTTCATTAGATTATGTCTATAATAGTTATACAGATAGCACACTAATAATCGTTTTCTAAGGAATACTTACACCTGTCTGATTTTTAGCACTGTTCCTTCAGCCATGTGTGGACCAACAGAAGAACCTTTCCAAGTGCTTAAATGTGTTTTATAAATACAGTACTCCAAAATTAGGATCTCGTCCTGGATTTGACAATATACCATTTTTATGTTGGTCTTCCCTGTGCCGGAACAGATACTCCTTATAGGGAGCAAAGAAAACAGGTCCTCAAAATCTCTGACCTACAGCAGTGGGTATTTCAAGCTAGAGCATAGGAGGTTCCGGGTTAACATAAGGAAAAACTTTTTCACTGTGAGGGTGACAGAGCACTGGAACAGGCTGCCCAGAGAGGTTGTGGAGTCTCCTTCTCTGGAGACATTCAAAACCCGGCTGGACATGTTCCTGAGTGATGTGCTCTAGGTGGCCCTGCCTTGGCGGGGAGGGTTGGACTAGATGATCTTTTGAGGTCCCTTCCAACCTTTGTGATTCTGTGATCCTGTATTCTAATACCATGTGGTTATTTATGTGTGATGAAAGGTTTGTAGGAAGATACGGCTTTCTACTAAGAATAATTTTTAAAAATCTTTAATAACGTTATTTGATTTAAGCACTTGTTTGGTTGGTGAAACACTGGATAAAGTGATATCTTTCTAACTGCAGGTTGATCGCACGGAAAGAGTTAAGAATTCCTTGAACCCGAAGTTTGCCAAGAAATTCCTAATAGATTACTATTTTGAGCTTGTTCAGAAACTTAAATTTGGAATATATGACATCGATAACAAAACCTTTGATCTGAGTGATGATGACTTCTTAGGAGAATTTGAATGTACATTGGGACAAGTAAGTATGCAGATGATTTCCCTTAGAATTAAGAAAATAAAAGTTAATGCAAATCATTAACCGCATTTATCTTAAGTTTATCCCTGTGTTCTTGTGTAGTTGGGGTATTCTTCAGTTGAATAGGATTCCCTTGGTTTTTTTTCAAGTCGCAGTTCAGTGTATTTTATTTGCAAAAAGTCTTGAGATGATGCCCTGAACTGTACTCTAGAATGGTGAATGTCAATTGCTGTCTGAAAGTAAGTGGACTGCCAATGAGTACAGAGTAGTAATTGCTGTTTATTTACTCTAGTGCTCAAATTCTCATTTTTACGCTCCATAAAAAGAGAATTGGTATATAGCAACATAAAAGTGTTCACAACAGCCGTGTTAACCTTGTAATTTGCTTTCCACTCAAGGCAAGGAGTGATTCTGGTTCTGTCTACTGTTGATTTCACTCCCATTTACTTGTCAAATTCTGCTATTGGTGCTATCACAATAGGGCAGCTTCTTTTTAACTTGTTCTTTCTGATAGATCCTTCAAAGGCATTTCTTCTCAGGAGAGTCTTGGATTTTTCCTCCCCTGTATCTAAAGTATTTTTAAGTGTATTATGAAGATGGAGGCATTGTGAAATGAAATTCAGTAACAATTTAACATTTTTCGTTTTTAAAGTAAAGAAGGACCTGTAGAATGAGTAGACATACTTCTGGAAAAGCATTACCTGAAGAGGATAAAAGAAAATGAACTAGAAACACTGCAAGGGGAGGCTGATGTTTGTTTGCATGATAAATATTGTGTTCATAAATCTGTTTGCTGAAGCCATTTGTGAAACATGGCTTGCATGTGTTTGAATGATGTGTATGAAAAACTTCAGAAAAATTTGAGATTGTAACTTAAGGTATTATCTTGGTCAGCGTATGTGTATCACGTTGCTACAAGATATTTTATTTCATACTGCTTCTGAAACTCTGCATGTGTTCATTTGCATATGTATTTTAAAAGTATTACCTATTTATTTATAGGAGATCATGGGAAGTAAATGTAATGCTGTCATGTTCACAATGAAGGAAAAATTCCTGAGATGAAAATACCTCACTATCTCATTTAATTCCTTTGAAAATCTAGTAAATTGCGCTAATAATGCTTGATACTCAAATTTTGTCTTGGCAGATAGTTTCTAGCAGGACTCTAACAAAACCATTAGTACTTAAAAATGGCAGACCTGCTGGAAGAGGGAGTATTACGGTAAGACAATAAATCTCTTTAGTGTTTATCCTTAAATGGTTTTGGTTTGGTTTTGTTGGGTTTTTTTTAGTTAGTTAGTAGCTTGGGCAGAGTGTGTCTAATCTTCAGTGTTATAAAAAGTATCTTAAAGCATTTTTTCCCCCTCTACTCTCTTTGTCATCCAAATGGAGAGCAGCCCACCGTCTGCATATATAAGTCTCATTGCATTCATCAAAACAATTACAGCATCCAATGTGCTACTGTTTGAGCAGTATCTTTGTCAGTGTCATAATCTAGTGAATTTGTCAATTCAGATTTTCTCCCTTTTGGTTTCTCATTTTTCTAATGCTTCATTTGTGAGCAAACATGATTTTTTAATGGACCTGTCAAAGGAGTGTTGTGAATATGAGAAAACTGTGTAGTTCCTGAATACGAAACAAGTATTTTATTTGTTTGCCTATCTAGATTACAGCAGAAGAAGTGAAGGATAACAGAGTGGTTGTATTGGAAGTAGAAGCAAGGAAACTGGACAATAAGGTATTTGTTGTTTCTTTGATATAGCAGTAAAATAAGAATACTGTCACAACAGCAAATATTTAAATGTTCTTTCATTTTTTTTCTGAAATAATGAAATTCATGAAGATTTTTCTTATACTAAAAAAGAAATTGAAGAATGGTTGCTTCAGAGTAACTTCATCAACTGTTTTGGAATGAATTATATTTAGAAATAAGACAAGTGCATTGCAGGGAAATTCTGTGAATAGCATGCTTCCATTTAAATGTAAATCTTTACAGTCATAAAGATAAGGGAGTTTTGGTATATCCATTGGTTTGAATAGCTGTATAAATTACTGCTTGTTAGCTCTTTGAAATAAATCGTAAAGAGTGTACTTGGAGTACACTTGTTATATTAGATATTTTGGGGGTGGCTAAAAATACTATATTTAGAAAGACTTTTAAAAGCAATTAAAAAATTAACAATGAAAATAATATTGTTATTTTTTCTACTCAGTTTAATGATACTTTTTTGAACTGGATTAAATCCTTACTTTTCTAACTAGCCATCATAGTACTTACTAATACAAGTATTATTTTGCAGGAACTGTCAGATATTTAGTATGTGAACACTGCAGAACTTTTATCCTAAATTGCTCTGTTTTCTTCATCTCTTTCACAGATGGTAATCAGACTTGCGTTTCTTCATCTAAAGCTTTTGTTCCCTGAATATATAGTTTACTTTTTGTTAATCTAAGTGTGTTTTAACTAGCATTTAATGGCATTCATGCCACAGGCTGTTCTGGGATAATTACATGTTCTTTAAATACAGGATTTTTTTGGAAAGTCAGATCCTTATCTGGAATTCCACAAGCAGACTGGAGATGGAAACTGGGTGATGGTTCACAGAACAGAGGTAGGGTATTTTCAGTCAACAACCTAGAAATTAAGGTTATTTGATTTCCAGTGTGTCACAGCACTAGAGGTACAATGTCTTACAAAGAAGAGAATCGTCTAGTACGTGCAGACCATTTAGAAATCACCTCAGCTCTTCCACTGATCTCCTGATAAAGCAGGAAGGTCTACCTCACTCTGGTTCTGGTTTGTGTAATCCTATTTTAAGTGAAAATACACAACACCTTTCTACAATATAGAAGAAAACGTGTTTTGGAAAGTTCCTGCATACTCACGCAGAGACATTTGTCTCAGTGCTACTCTGATGATAGAACTTGGGCATTCCTGTGACTGTGCTGTTCGTATGTCAGTGTCACCTAGCTGTACTGTTTACTAATGAAAGTAATTATACCAAATGCTTTCACAGCCAGGGCAAGCCAAGGGTAATGCTGAGTGAGGAAAAACGTGCTTGAGTAGGAGCAGCCTTCCACCCAGGAGGAGGTACAGAGGTCCCATGCCAGCAACTGACAGGGTGGGACTAGATTCAGAATGTCTCACGAGGGTGGAAGCTCAGGCCCTAGTCACAACTGAGGTCCTGTGAACATTTGAAGTGGTGTCCATATTAATTTTGAGGCACAGATGTTGAAGAAGTATAAATTCTTTTTGTGTCAGATTTATAGAAATAGTTTGTCTCATGAGGTGGTCGTTCTGCATAAAATGTCTTCTCCATGAGCATTTCAGTCATCTTCAATTTCAGTAACGAATCCAGAGTCAGTTGACAAATTCTGAAGATTCTTCAGTGTTATTCTTAAATATCACTTATTTACCATTCAGCTTGAGAGACTGTGCACAGTAGGGTGTCTCTTTAGCTTCACACACTGCTTCTGTTTAACTATACCATGGATTTTTTGAGGAATATTTCAACAGTGGCATTTCAGAATAAATATAAGGTGAAGTAAATTGTAATCTCCAGAGCATTGATTCAGAAATTCCAATGTAATCTTTTTCCATGCTTTTTTGGTAAGTCATGCTTTTATATATGTTTGTGTATATGTATGTATGTGTGTGCTTATTAAATAAAAAACAATATCAATATTTATGTAACAGTAGAGGAATGTAATATTTTACCGTGTAGTAGATGAATGATGTAGTAGATCACAGTGCAGTCTAGAGAGATATGGAGCTGAAAGATACCATCTCTTTTGGACAGTGGTACTGCATATTAGAATGTTTATTTTGGTTATATCCTATGTGTTAGGATTTGGGTTGCAGGAGGTGAGTGGCAACAGCATTAGTCAACTGTTTTTACTTACAAAGGCTACCTTCCACTGTTGTGAACAATACTATTCTGTGTGTTTGTGGGTTTTTTTAACAGGTTATTAAAAACAACCTGAATCCTGTTTGGAGGCCCTTTAAAATCTCTCTCAATTCTCTGTGTTACAGTGACATGGACAAGTCAATCAAGGTAATGTATATGAAGTGTGTGTATGAATTAAAGCATTAAAAAAATAGAATATGTAATAAATCAAAAATGAGTTCCTCTAGTTAATGCCTCTTTTTGTTTCAAATTGAATTGAAAGTATTAGGTTTCTGGTTATTTGAAAGTCACAGAGATATGTGTATGTTTGAGGAAAAAAAATAAATCTCACATTTGTGATGCATTATCTGGTAAAAATTGGTCTCTGAAAGTCTGGGAAGCCAGTTGAGCGTAAGTAGCTTTGAAATGTCCAATTCGGTTTCTTATTTAGATTGTATAGTTTTAGTGTTGCATCAGCAAAAATTAGTGGTGTTAAGATAGGGAATAGTGAAGGATGCATGGCAAAGGCTAGAATATGCTTTGTTCCACATCATGAGTCTTGTAATACTTTGTTACTGATGCAACAGGTAACACTAATGAAATTTTTAATATGCTACCTGATACAATTAATTAGCAACTTTTCTCATCAGATGAAACTGAACTTTCTGTCAGACAGTCAACTAAACCTGTGAAGTCATAGTTTTACCAGGACTGGTTATAAATTACGTTTAGCATCTGAATATTTTTCTTCAGAAATTCCCATTAGAGGAAGATCAAGCAATCAAAATGCCATTTAGAAGCTATCATGAACATGTTAGGAACCTGATGTTTTAGCATTTGAAAAACAAACCAAAACAACCCAAATGAAGCAAACCACTGTGCTTGCTGTTTTTCCTCTGGGAAGGGATAAGGAGAGCATGATCTGCATGTGACAGGTATTAGTCATATGGCTTGAGGCAGTCCTGGAAAATGCTTAACAGCCACAGGGATCTAGGTGTTAAAGCACCTGTATAGGTTTCAATACATAATTATAGAGCAGAGTAATTAACAACTCTACAAACCCAGAACCTGCTTCACCTGCTGCTTCTGTGTTTTTTCCTTCTCATTCCTTTGTCCTTCCTTTTTCCCCAAAATAGCTGTGACAGCTCTGCCATCTTCATATACTGTAAATATATTTCTTTGGGTAAACAGCCATACTTAATATATTTTAATCAATGGTCTATAGTTTAAGATGGAGTTATTCTCAACTCTATCATCATTTTAATAAAGTCTGTGCTTTTTAGAATCTTTCTTCAGAAGTTTAGGTTTATTTCCAGAGGACATAGATTGTACTTGGAGTTGTTACGGACTTGCAGACAGATGCAAGGATTTTGTCTTAACTTAGAAATCTGGGAGCTATCACTTCAAACACAAAAGTGCAGACAGAATTGTATTATCATGTTGAAGGATTAAACGATGCTTTTAATACTTCTATATGCATACAGTTGTATACGTAATGGGCTATTTGTCATAGTAAGTAAAAACATCAACTTTTCCATAATGAGTGGCTTTTCATCTATTTAATGGCTTAGTTTGTGTATCCCCAGCAATGCACAAACCAAGTTGATTCTTTATCTTCTGGATTTATTGCTGTGTTCCATGTGAGTGTGGTTGCAGTCAGTGAAGTTTTTGTGTGTTGAGAATGTGAGCCTTTCATGTGGAGCAAGCATGCCTAGTTCTGCTGGGGAAAACATATATGAAATTTTATCACGGGGTTCCTTAAGCGCTATTGCGTGTCCAGGAAAGTGTACATGGAACAAAAGAAATGTTTCTGTCTTGCCTGGAGTGAGTACTGAAAATTGACTTAGATGGATCAAATATATCAAGCGAGACAAACTTTTTAATCCCTTTAAAAGGAAAGAGAACTAACTGTGCTGTGAAAAGGTATCATAACTTTTGGCTCAGGAAATTTCAGTTTTAAATTTCAGGTACTGAAGCCCTTGACTGAGTATTTGATTGGCTTAATTTATAGCAGTCAAAATAACTTTTAAACAGCATCTACCATGAACATTAGTCTGTTGATACTGTGGCTGCTTGAGATTTAAGTTGCTATTCAGTGCATGTGCATGCATTTTATTTATTTGTTAGTGCATTCGAAATGTAGGAGCAGTGCAACCTGCAACATGGAGGCATGTTTTGCACAGTGTAGAACTTGCAGTCTATACTTCGTATTTTGTACTTCAACATCATTGTTTGTTTTCAGGAAGTTAATTCCTCTCAGAAACTCCAGTGCATGTTGACGTTGTTTGTTTTACTTTTTTATTCCTAAATGAAATGTAGAAGTAATCGAATAGTTTCTCACATGTAACAGGATTTTTTCAATCTGTAAAGACAGATGTGAAAATAGCTGTTCCATTTAAACCATGTATATTCAGAAAAGTTTTTCTTCAAGTTTGTGTTTTGATTCCGAATAAAATGGGGCATTCCTACTTTGGCTCTTGATTTATTATTTTTTATAATTATTATTACTAAATTGTTTTGACTTGTTTTCCTGTGATTTGATTAAGTTAGCTAGCATGTCTGTGTTGCTAAGCTGAAATGAAATATCACAGGTTGATGGAATTAGCATATGCTATTATAGATAAATACCCAGCTTTTTATCCTAAAAAATGCCCCATTTGGGGCACATTCATAAGTTGAGCTTATAAAAATCTAAAATTGAGAACAGTATAAGGATAAAGTAAATGTGGTAAAAATTATGCTCACTCAAGATGATAGGTTCTCAAACAGGAAAAAAAAAAGTCTGTTTTTCACTTGTTCTGCCTTCTTTGGTGGGTTGGGGTATTAAAAGATGAGTTGATTGAAGAGTAAAACTTAGCATTAAGCATTGAATACAGGAAAAGAGAACTTTAGCTGACGTTCAGATTCATGAAGTGTGGATCATAGTGACTGTTTAAATTTGCTAATCTTAAATTTAAGTCTTGTTTCTAGATGTAGGGATGAACCTTCATATACTTACAAATTCTGAGTTATATTGAAGATTAGTAAAGTAATATAAAAGTATTAATAAAACTCTTGTGGTCACTGAGTAACTGATTTACAAAGTTTTTAGCTGGATGCTCAGAGGTAGTTAAATTTCCTGAATACCTCCAAAAAACAGAAGTCTCATAATCCTTGATGACAGTAAAAAAACCTGCAGATTGTTTTCCTACTCTTCCTGACAACCCGTTCCTCCCAAAATGTTCTTCCATACAATTCATGTTACTTGCTCACGTGGGACCTGGCACTACTCGGTAGTATTGTCTCTCTTCCACTTCAGTGGAAGATTTGTTCTGAAGTTGGGTATATTAGCTTTTACTCAGTCTTAATGCATAATTTTTAGATGCAATTTTAAGACTGCAACAGGAGAAAACTTGATATAAGAAATTTAGGAATGTTTTGGATGTTCAGGTTTGCCTGAACTAGAAATGCCAGTGCAGTGTTTATTGCTTTTCTAGGACCATTTCTGTTACTAACACTGAATAATGCTTCATTTTAGGTTGAGTGTTATGACTACGACAGTGATGGGTCTCATGATCTCATAGGAAGTTTCCAAACAACGATGTCAAAACTGAAGGAAGCATCTCGGTCCTCACCTGTAAGTGTTACATAGCCTACGCTGCCTGTGTGATTTTGATAAGGTGTTGTACTCATTTTGGTGTAAAACTTATGTCACTTGACTTGGAGGTATAGAAGTTGTGTTAGGCTACACCTTAACAGTGCTGCTGCAGTTGAGGCTGACTCAGCATTTGCATTATGCATCCATTTTTGTAGGATTAATATCTTGGTTTCTTTTTTTTTAATGTTACATATCTAAATACCCAACCATAAGCACAAATGAATTTCACTAATCAGAAAAATATGGAAATGAAAAATGTAGTTTTAAAAAACCAGAATGCGGTACAAATTTCACTGCAGTTAAAAGCCCAAAACTTGTAGGGTTTGGTTTTTGTTGGTTTTGTTTCGGGTTTTTTTTTCCACATTTTGCTCCTTTATTTTCAAGTATGGCACTTATCAACTATCATGCATACTTTAGTGAATATGAAAAAAGCCATTCATGCCACTGCACAAAAATGCAACTGAATGTGTTACATTAGGTGGTTCTTTAAGGTGAAATTACCCCTCCTGTTCTTATGAACTGTAGCAATTTGCAAAGCTTTTACTAGACATCGTTTACATTTAGAAGAAAGGTGGCATAGCAACCTTAACATAAAAACCTTTGTTTTATGGAGGTGTATGTTGTCAAAAAGTTTTACCATCTTTTTCTTTAATTCTGTGAAACCTACAGAACAGCTCCTGCATTAACAATAATGGGATATATTGAGTTCCTGCTTGTACTTATTTAACATCGAGTGTTGCATTTGTGCTAAATTCTTCACAGCTGTTGAGTATGAACCACAGCTCGACTGTAGTGGGTTTTTGATTGCTGCTTTGTGCCCTGCTATGTTTTCCGTTTAGATACCTGTTTCTGAATTAATTTTAAATTACGTGTGGTTCAGTGTAGTGCATCTTAAGGTTTTATATTGATTGTAAGGAATTCTGGATTTGTGTTGTATGCAGGTAATTCATATGCTGCCTAGTTGGAGCTCTTAAATGTTTTTCTCACTTTTTTTCTACATTTTCAGGGTCCAGATAGTATCAGGTTAGCTTTCAATGCTAACAGTGATCCATATAATTGTAATTAAAGTGTGCAAAAAAGTAAATCAGGGAGTAGGAAGATTTCATAGAATACTTTTTTTCTGCTTCTTTTAAGGAAAATTTTATGATTCTTTTAGCAAGATGTGTGGTTTGGGGTTTTTTTTTTTTTTTAAAAAATTTCACTTCTTCTTCAGAGGTGTACTATGTAGCAGGTTTGTACGTTCACATTTTCAAGCACATATTTTTTTGTAAGAACTGTGATAGTGAGTTCCTGTGTGGTGTGAAGTGTGTTGTGTAAAGGCTGCTTGAGATTACAAATATCTGTTTTCATTGTTCACCTAGTGCCATAATAGGTGCAATTCTATTTTGAATTTAAAGAAATGTTAAAAAAAATAAATTTAAACAAAAAGTATTTTAAGTTATAATCTGGTTTTGGAAATGCTTTAAGAAGGTTGTTTTCATGAGAACTGTGGCTACGCTTACTCAAAGTAACTTACTGCTGTGTCAGTGAAATGAAGCGAAGGTAGCACAAATAATGTGCTCCACGTTTCTTCTGCTTTCAGAAGAAACTAATCTATAGTCCTGCATAATCTGATTAACAATGTCTTTGAAATATTTCCAGTGCACATTAGAATTTTACTTCATATAGTCCAAGTGTGATCTTTAGTTACTCCCACAATTCTGACATCAGTTGCACTTGTGGGATTTGGCACAACTTTTCTAGTTTACTTGAGGCCAGCATGGATGTGACTGTATCCTCAGCTGCTGAAAAAGCTGACCTCGTATGACTGGAGTGAAAGTGTGGCTTTTCATTCTCTGGAGAACTGCGGATTTTTGTTCCCTCCCTTCCCTTAAGGTTTATCTTCCCTCAGGCATGCTGTTAGTGTGCTCTGGTTGGAGGATTGAAAATGTAGTTGAAAGATTGTTCTTGCTATGTATCCCATGACTGTTATTAGTGAGCACATCTCCAACTGAGACAGTAGAATAATAAGTCTCTGAAAGACTCTCTTCATCAAATAAAAGCGGTGCTGGTGGTGAAATGTCCAAAAAAGAGAAGGTGAAGAGGAGGAATGCTGACTTCTCAGGTGCTGTCCTTGTTAGAGCACTTGTTCGCTTGAGATTAATTGCAACATCATTTTAAAAAACTTAATTAACTTAAACCAAAGCAGCAGAACTTGTTCCCAGCCCTGAGCCAGAAGGCATGTCTGGAATACCTTCTCAGCTATTTACGCACCAGACGCACTGCATCGAGCCATCATGACTGTATGATGGCAGGAGCTGCTTAACCTGGCTAGCTGTTGATTGCACTTGGAGATTAAGGTTTTGGTTTAGTTGACGAAGCCTCAGCAACTGCTTTTGGAAAACTTAAACGTAGAACTCTTAATTTCATACGTTACTGACACAGCTGCTGGAAAAAGTGATGCTTTGCCTGAATCACCATGTCTTTGCTAACAACTTTCTTTTTAGTAGAATCCTCAGAGGGAAAATAGTACAGAATTTATTTGGCTGAAATACAGTTGTCTAAACAAACGTTTTTGTAAGCTTTTGGGTAAGAGAGCATTTCTGTCCTGATAGTGGGATTTTTCTTGCTCATTTTGGGCAGGTTGGGTTTAATTTTCTTGATAGTGAAATAAACTGAATTTTTAATAGAGGCCCTAAGTATGAGTCGTCAAATTAATAATTTTTAAATTTGTTGCATAAATTATATTTATAATGCTATTTTTTTGCTTTGTTTGTATTCATGCAGGTCGAATTTGAGTGTATCAATGAAAAGAAAAGACAGAAGAAAAAAAGCTACAAAAACTCTGGCATTGTGAGCGTTAAGCACTGTGAGGTCAGTAATATATTCTGGTATGACTCTTTGGTTGTAAGTTTTCAGGCATAACAACTCTCATCTAGTATGCCTTCACCCTCAAGCTGTAAGAAACTTTCAAATGTCTGAAAGTCCTCGACACAGTAAATATTTAAGGGCTCTGCTTCATATCAGGAGACAGACCACGAAATGCTTTGGGTTGGAAGGGACCTCAAGGATCATCGAGTTCCAACCCCCCTGCCATGGACCGAGACACTCTCCACTAGACCAGATTGCCCAAAGCCCCATCCAACCTGGCCTTGAACACTGCCAGGGAGAGGACATCCACAGCTTCTCTGGGTAGATGATGTCAGTTGTTCCTCCCCTTATCCATCAGCAATGTAACCCCATCATAGAAGGCCACCAAATTTGGCAGGCACAATTTGCCCTTAGTAAAGCCATATTGGCTGTCGCTGATCACCTCCTTATTTTCCATGTGCCCAAGCATAGTTTCCAGGAGGATTTGCTCTGTGATCTTGTCAGGCACAGAGGCGAGAGTGACTGGCCTGTATTTCCCTAGGTCTTCCTTTTTTCCCTTTTTGAAAAATGAGGTTGTGTTTCCCCTTTTCCAGTCAGTGGGAACTTCACTGGACTCCCACAACTTCTCAAATATGATGGACAGTGGCTTAGCAGCTTCATCCACCAGTTCCCTAAGGACCTGTGGATGCATCTCATCAGGTCCCATGGATTTGTGCACCTTGAGGTTCTTTAGGTGGTCTCAGACCTGATCTTCTCCTGCAGTGGGTGGTGGTCCATTCTCCCAGCCTGCGCCTTTGCCTTTGTGACTTGGGCGGCGTGGCTAGAGCCCTTGCTGGGGAAGACTAAGGCAAAAAATTCATTGAGTTCCTCAGCCTTCTCTGTATCCTGGGCATCNTTCATCCACCAGTTCCCTAAGGACCTGTGGATGCATCTCATCAGGTCCCATGGATTTGTGCACCTTGAGGTTCTTTAGGTGGTCTCAGACCTGATCTTCTCCTGCAGTGGGTGGTGGTCCATTCTCCCAGCCTGCGCCTTTGCCTTTGTGACTTGGGCGGCATGGCTAGAGCCCTTGCTGGTGAAGACTAAGGCAAAAAATTCATTGAGTTCCTCAGCCTTCTCTGTATCCTGGGCATCCAAGTCTCCCATTTCCTTCTGGAGGGGGCCCGCATTTTCCCTAGACTTGCTTTTATCACTGGCATACCTATAGCAATTTTTCTTGTGNAGGTGGTCTCAGACCTGATCTTCTCCTGCAGTGGGTGGTGGTCCATTCTCCCAGCCTGCGCCTTTGCCTTTGTGACTTGGGCGGCATGGCTAGAGCCCTTGCTGGTGAAGACTAAGGCAAAAAATTCATTGAGTTCCTCAGCCTTCTCTGTATCCTGGGCATCCAAGTCTCCCATTTCCTTCTGGAGGGGGCCCGCATTTTCCCTAGACTTGCTTTTATCACTGGCATACCTATAGCAATTTTTCTTGTGGCCTTTGACATCCCTGGCCAGATTTAATTCTACCAGAGCTGTAGCTTTCCTAACCTGATGCTTCTCTGACAGTTTCTCTGTATTCCTCCCAAGCTACCTGCCCTAGCTTCCATCCTCTGTAGGCTTCCTTGTTGTGTTTGATTTTTGTCCAGGAGCACCCTGTCCATCCATGCAGGCCTCTGGGTATTTTTGCATGACTTCATATTGACAGCTGAATCACGTGTCTGTCCTCCCCTGACCCCTCCCTTTCTCTTAAAGATGCCATCTGTATGGCAAAGGTTGCTTACGTATTTGTAAGGCCATACCTGAACTGCTACATTTCCCAATTCATCATTTTATGGTAAATTAAAAGTTAATTTCCATCTTTAACTTCTATTTTTAGATCATAGTAGAATGCACATTCCTTGATTACATCATGGGTGGGTGTCAACTGAATTTCACAGTAAGTTAAATCATTTTTATAAAGTTGCTTTTGAACTTTGGAACAAACTGACATATATCATTGATTGCCTGTGCGCTTCGTTTGATTATTGTATTTTCTTTTTTTTTTTTATTTATTCTGTAGCATGAATGGGGAGGCGATTTTGCCAGAGCCCATCTAGTCTGTTTAGGAAAAACTATTTTCTTTCTTCATGGCACAAAGTTCTGAAGCTGTAGTTAAGTTTGTTAGGAACTAGCTAAGCTCTGTGGATGAAGACCAAGGACAAATGTACAGATTTACTTCAAGTTTCCTTTTCATAAGGGCTCTTCCCCCTCTGCACCACCCCAGCCAAAGATTTTACTTTTGCCCTTGGTGGTGGTTTTCCAGACCCTTTGCTTAATGAAAGCCACGTACGGAAGCTGTCATATGGGTTCAGACCCTTGAGTTATGTAATTCATGAACCAACTGCAGCACAAATAACAGTAAGATGTCTTTACCATCGTAACATGCCTCATCACCAAAGCAGAGCAGACCCGTTGACGTCAGAGGAAGAACTATCTCTCTGCTTCTGCGGTGTCTGGCTAGTTGTACGCTTGAGGGGAAAGATGCGTGTGGCAAGAAACAGGATGAAATTCATTTAACAGCTATTGAAGAGCTTCTGTGAATGATGAGTGAACTGAAGGTAAATACAGTGAAAACCTGACAGTCATTTCAGCCCTTCTGAGAGATGCAGAGTGTCTGCTGGTTTTGTAGTTTCAAGAGTGTTAATATTCTAAGAAACGTGCATCTAAGGATTGTGCCTGTTAGATTTGTAGATGTCCTGGTAACTACTGTTTACAACTCTTTTGTGATTTTTCACTTTGGCCTTGCCAGAGAGAAGTAACGTAATTTTACCTCTGACAGCAATTTGATACAAATACTGTGTTTGACAGGTGGGAATAGATTTTACAGGCTCCAACGGAGACCCTCGCTCTCCAGACTCTCTGCATTACCTTAGCCCTAATGGAGTTAATGAATACCTTACGGCCATTTGGTCTGTAGGAATGGTCATTCAGGATTATGATACGTAAGTTTTAGATTTTTATTTAAATAATTTTTTAGATGTGTACAGATTTTCTTTGTGGTAGTTCCTTAAACCAGTATTGAAGATACCAGCAGATGTATCGGAATTAAACTTCTGAGCTGAAATGCAGAGCTAAAAAAGACTTCATAATCACTGCACAATCACATAATCACAAGCAGAAGCTTGTGTTTACAGCAGACAAGCAAGGCTTTTAATCTATAATGTAAAAAACAGCATTAATTTAAATAAATGCTTGAATTCTTGCCAGTTTGGTGTTAAACCTAGTTTTGGTCCTAGAAACAATTACAGGGGGAAATTCCAGTTTATTTTAACCTCTTAACGTGTATTGAACAGCATTTTTAATGATCAAAGGCAGCACTGATTAGCTAAACTTACTGAACTGTGACAGCTTTTAATAGAAGGCACTCACTTCATTTTCTTTAAAATTGCTTTCTTAGAGATAAGATGTTTCCAGCTTTTGGATTTGGTGCACAAATTCCTCCTTCCTTTCAGGTAACGGAATATGTAAATGCACTATATAAGACAACTAAAAGCGCTTGCTTCAGGAGGAGATTGTATATAAAGTCCTGACTCTGTCTTTTGTGTATTGACAGGTGTCACATGAGTTCCCATTAAACTTTAACCCATCAAACCCATTCTGTAATGGTAAGTCTGAGAAAGTTACATCAGACTTAGAGAATAAAATGTCCAAGGTGAGGGGATAAAAGCACTTTGAAAGGCGAACTGTGAAGCATATTGTTCTGCTTAAATAATGAGTTTATTCATGTAGTGGGAAACAATTTTATAACTGATTTCTTAGTTATTAGAAATCGCATTTGGTCTGTCTTCTGTAATGATTCATGAAAGAAGTGTTTTAACCAGCTAGAGCACAGGACAGGTACGCTGGGAACGGCTCTCTCATGTATTCCAGCCACTTCATTTAGTTTTAAATCTTTGCATCATCACTTTAAATAACCGATGCATACAGTGTTATAGGAAGGTTGAGTGCTTCAAAATATCCCAATTCGAATATGAAAAAATGAATATCATCTATTTGTGTTCTCTAGGAATCCAGGGCATAGTTGATGCATATCGGGCTTGTCTTCCTCAAGTGAAGTTATATGGACCAACAAATTTTTCTCCAATTATAAATCATGTGGCAAGATTTGCTGCTGCAGCTACACAACAACAAACAGCATCTGTAAGTTCTTTATGGTAGTGTGTATAGTCTTCTTACTTTTTTCTTTGCCTTCTAGTTTATAAATACTATTTTTCTCTTAAGTGTACTTGTTTTGACAGCCATTTACCTTACGAATTGGTGTTTGGTACCCTTAAAAAGAGATAAAAACGAACTGATTTTTGCAGATTGTACACAACAATTCTCTACTAAATTAACTAAATGAATGCTTCAGAGTTGAAATACCACCTTAAAAATACATAGCCCTTTTATGGTATCTTCTCTTCAAAGCTCTTGCAATGCTATACAATTGTTAAGGTCTAATCAAAGTCTTTGCATATGGGAGAGTGATTTAACCTCAGCGGAGAGAAATCAACTAGACCTTGTCTCACATCAGATAGCTGAGAGAGAGAATTAAGTAGAACGATGGAGGAGAATATAGCTCCTGTCACCTAGGTACCAACATAGATAACTGTCCTTACTGTAAAGCTTTAGGTGCTCTATGTGGCATGTCCTCCTCCCTAGTAAAATCGTATGCGTGAGTTGTTGACTATATTAAGGAGGAACTCTGAAGAGCAAGTCTTGAGTATCAAATTATGTAGATAATAATCCATGCAAGTTCAGCAACTGTGAAGCCATATATATCCTAAATCATTGATGACAGGAAATACTGGATTCTCAGACATCATGTAAAATTAGAAAATAAGATTAGCTACTTTTGCATATACCTGTGCAAACAAATTTGGAAGAGAGGTATGGGTTTTTATATGCCAAGAGCTTTTTGAACTTTTGCCTTGGTAGTCTTTTGGTAGTAACTGTCATCAATATGTAAATAAGGGAAGTAGCAAAATCTCTTAGGCTTTTTTTTTTTTTGTCCCCTGAGAGTGCAATATGCCTAGCAAGGGATTTATTTTTTTCTGCCTGAAAGGATGTATTGAAAAAATTTTGCTGCCTTGCCATTTAATGCATATTATAGATATTTTGGGTTGGGTTTTGGTTTTGCAGTTGTTTGGTGGTGTTTTTATTGGTTTGGTTTTATGTTGTTTCCCCCCCCCGCCCCAGGATGGGGGAAGTACAGGAAGAGAGAAATAAATCCAACGTGGTGTGCTAGCATGCTGCTGGTCATAGCCTTCTTCGATCGTGGTTGCTTTCTAGGCGTTCTTGCTGGAATTGAGGGATGGAGTAATAGGGAGCAATGAGAAGAGGTGATACTTGAACACAGGAGATAGGGGAAAACTGATTATTTTGGAGGCAGATAAGGGAAGATGGAAAGCAAAGTACTGAAGAGGAGGACTTCTAAGAGCACTGGGAGTACCTTTGGAACTTGAATTTGTGCTGGTCAGTAATAGTCTGAAATTACTGAACCGAGTGAATGTCGTGGTTTTACCCCAGCTGGCAGCTGAGCACCACACCGCTGCTCCTTTTCCACCCCCAATGGAGAGGGGGAAAGGGAAAGAAAAACAGACTCCCCTGAGCTGTGATAACAACAGATGGCAGTTTACTGGGACAGCAAAGGGAGTGAAAGGAAGAAACAAACAAAGTGCTGATGATACACAATACCGTACAACTCAGACCACATGCTCAGACCCGTTCTGAAGCCAGACTGTCCCGGAGCTGCGCCGCCTCAAGTAGCACCACCCTTTCCCAACCAGCCCCCCCCTCTATGCTGAGCATGACATTACATGGTATGGAGTACCTCCCCTGGCCAGTTTGGGTCACCTGTCCTGGCTGTGTCCCATTCCAGCTTCCAGTGAAATTAACTCTACTTTAGCCAAACCCAGAACAGTGAGAGAAGACCAGAAGTTCAAAAGGTGTTTGATAGTTTATGAACTTTAAACTTCTAGCTTGTTCTTGCTACTTCAATCCAGAACAGAGACTAGAATGCCAGCTTCTAGAAGACCTGGCAATATAGTGGAAGCAACTCAAGTGGTACTTGAATAAGTTACTGCAAGGTGGTCTCAGGTGCCTTGGTAATTAACTACATAAAGGAGCAAGAAAAAATGATTGAAGGAAATTGAAAATGGGCATGCTGCTTTTCAGCACAAGATGTGTTTTAATCTATAGTTAGGATTTTAGGGATACACTGAAAAAATGAAAGCCTGTTCTATTACCCTTGCTAGCGCTCTTTTGTTCATGGAGCAAAGGGTAGCATTTCATAAAGGTAGTGTTAGACCAGAAAGGAAACAAATACAAGTTTCACTGCTGTTACCTGTGCAAAATCTCAACAAGCTGCCTGCTATCCTAGGATATATACTTGGGCAATAGGTTTACAGTTGGTTTGTGCAGGGGTTTTTGAGAGAAAAAAAGTAGTACCGTTGGGTTTCTGGGAGGACGGTATTTTTACTGATAACTTCTTTTACAAGATTGATTATTTTGTACTTATAAATTTATTCAGAATGTACAGAGGAAGCCAGACCACAGCTTAGGTGTTTGATTGTAAAATTCACTGAGTGTATTGAACATGCTCAAAGCAACAACAGTATGTAGTCCGTATGTGCCTTTTTCTAAGGGTACAGGCCTACATGTTTTCTATGTCTTTGTCATAACACGGTGGTTATTGATTTGACAGCAATACTTTGTACTTCTGATCATAACGGATGGTGTGATAACAGACCTGGATCAAACTCGAACGGCCATAGTTAATGCTTCGAAATTGCCCATGTCCATTATCATTGTTGGTGTTGGAGGAGCAGACTTTGATGCTATGGAGTTTCTTGATGGTGACAATGGAGTTCTTAGGTCCTCGTCAGGAGAACCAGCTGTCAGAGACATTGTCCAGTTTGTGCCATTCAGGAAGTTCCAGAACGTAAGTAATCTTAATGGTATGCTTAATAAATATTACAGGGGTGTGCTGGGCTTGCTGAGATACCCTACAGAAGCTTTTGAACTCTAAAGTCAGTGATAAGTCTTTATCAAATCCTTAAAAAAAGGTCAGAAGACTTCAGCATCTGTAGCATTTCCATTAGGTGAGCTGATTCATGTGTAAAATACTTCATTTCTAGTTTGAGCACTGCATTTCTGACAAGTTGCTGCAGGGGAATGACCTTTGTAAATAAATCTCCCTCAGACTTGATTAAAAAAATGGATGTTGTTTTCATATGGGAGGAAAAACTTACTGTTGTTCTTATGGAAAATTGTGTTTTATTGCCCACTTGTAACTGTGGATTAGTCCCACATTTTAGTGCAGTGTTAACATTCAAGACTAAATCAGGGAGGTCTTCATCAGTAGAAATTGTGTGTGGTTAGTGGTGATAGCTTTCGTTTTCATTAAAGCAAATATAAAAAAAAAATAGGTGGTGAGAGAATGGAGTCCTGATGTTTTTGCTGTAGAACCCAATAAAATATGCACAGGTTAATAAAGTCTGGCTTTTAAATGTCATATTGCTGGAAAATGTTAATTTTTTTTTTTAGTTTTTTTTTTAAATCAAACACCAAAACTTCCTTAGGATGGGCAAGATAAAAATCAATATTTTTATTTCCATCTTAGTATGTTCTAATTTTGTTTTGTTTCTTAATATTAACCCTGTTAATAGTACTCTTTCTACCTCCTTATTTCGTCTTTGTAGTTTTAGTTTTGATAGAAGTTCTTCATTTAATCTCAGCAACTCAGGCAGACTGAAAGGAGAAAGAGCAGCATGAATATAGAATAACATCGAATATACTGAATAATGCATTTGGATGTAGATTAATGAGGGTCAATATTCAGTATAAAATTATATATTCAGATGTTTTCAGTTTCTAAATAAGGGTTGGTTTTTTTCCCCCATGGACACTTAGTCTTACAGTAAAACCAGTATCTAGAAGAGCTGCTCTGTGTGGATGATGCTGGGTGCAGAAGGTTGCAGATGATTACACAAGCCCCTGAAGGGTCATCTTAAGCAGATAGCGGAAGTGTGTTTACATGGCTGAAGTTCAACGTCTGCACTGTGTGTGTGTATTTCATATGACAAAAGGTATCTTCAGGCATGGCAGCACTTTGCACGCCCAGCTCCTGTTACTTCAGTAGAACAAGGCAGCCAGCTGGTTCCTGGTAACGGGAGCGAAAAGCTGAAGATGTCAGGGAAGATCCCATCTGTCCCACAAGGGCGCTGTGTAAAGTTCTCTGTGAAATGTCAGACTTTACATTGGCATAGTAGAGGAGATGCTTATTACCCATCTTAGGATCTCCTTTGACAGCTGGTGGAAACTGAAACTTGGTATTCTTTTTTTCTGTAAGTCTCCAAAAGAAGCTCTGGCGCAGTGTGTCCTGGCAGAAGTCCCTCAGCAAGTGGTGAACTACTTCAGCACCTACAAACTGCAACCTCCCAAGAATCCTGCTGCAAAGTGAATGGGCTGAGCAGGAAAGCTGAGACTCTGTGCTTGCTTTACTTGCTGTATCTACAGACTTTGGTTCTCAAGATACTTCTGTATACGTGTATACACACACCTCTCCATGGTAACGTCTGTTAGCTTTCACCTCCAAATCACTTTACCAAGTGTGCCTTTCAAGGGCCAAAATTGTCATTGTGTTAATGTTTGATGTTGATTTGAGAGATGGGGCTTACATGGGTGCATTTTATTCTGAAAAGTAACAGTGGAAGGAAAAAAAAAAAAGGTTGAATATGCAGAGAGAAGAAAGAGAACGGCTACAAGTGGATCCAGTTGCCTGTTTGATAACTATTGCCAGTGGGAGTGTTTGGTGACATTTGTGGAGGTGAGCACTGAGGACTGCAGTTTCTCAGTGATAATAAAATCAGTCTGAATCGAAAAAGAGAGTATGTCCCCAGCAAGCAGATAGAAGTTTGTATGTGCTTCAGTGAATTTGGGATATTTCAGCCTTCTGTGCTATTAAGCCACCATAACAAAATTTGTCATAATTATGGAGTTCCATAATTAGGCGATTGCCAGTACAGAGTGTAAAGGCCCTCCTTGCACGCCTATTTCACATTTGCCACTTCAGTGCCTTTGGCCAATGCCTGGGATTCAAGGCTGCGTGAACATGAGCCAAACAAGTCATTAAAGGATATATTCTTTTATAGTATGCAATCTCTTAAGGTAGTACAGGAATAACTAGGGTGAATCAAGGTGACATCTCAGAAGAATACTCTTGGCCTTTGAGGCTGCTGCTGTAAAGGCTGTACAGTGTGCTTCATTGTGTACTGTGCTGGAAAATGGGAACCTCAGAATTTATTTTCGTTGAGTTTTGGTTTGGGTTGTTTTTTTTTCTATGACAATTTTTAAAGGGCTTTTTGTGAAGTGGGAATTCACTTTTCAGTTAAGAAGTTTTGTCTGATTTATTACTGCATATTTTTCAAACAAAGACAGTTCTTGAAAGTGCTACCTAATTTATTTTTGCTTTGTCATATTTTGATTCATGCTTCATTTTCATGAGCTCACTAATGAAAAGTGCCTGCAAAAAGATACAACCATCTTGCCTCTTCCCTCCCAGTAGAAAGACATAAGAAAGTGTCTAATCCTGTAATCAGACTGCATTTCTCTAGGGCAAACAATTTCTGGTTTGTTTTCTGGGCTTGAGTTTTCTCTTCACCTTTTACACCAAGTGTAAATCATGTTGTGCTTGCTTAGGGGACCGATGAAGCTTTCTTGTCTCCCAGCTGCATACTACTTGCTGAGGATCTCTTCTCATCCTGTCAGTGTGTGTAACGTAAGTGGCTGTGAGGGTCTCATTTATCGCTTCCAAAATGCCTATCTTGAATATAATTTTGCAGTTTCACGTTTGAAGTGGTTCAGAGTTAGACATCTGGCTGCTCTGATTTTGAAGGGTCTAGCTGTAACATGTAAGAACAGAATGGACTAACACAAGATTTAGCATATTTGGGCACTCAAGATTGCATCAGGTCATAGTGTGTGTGACTTTGTGTGTGAGTTTAGTTGCTGGAGCTGCTCTGTATGATTTTATTTTTTTTCATACTAGTGTAATCCTGTCAAAAATCTGAATTTGCATTAACATTGATGAATGAAAGATACGTGTATCAAGATTGTCTGGCACAACCTGTGAAACATACCGAATGTTTTGTGGACAGTTGTCTAGTTATCAGTCATGAATGAATATGTTATATTCCACTCCATTTTCCTTGGTGAAGTGTGGTCCTAAATAGTTAGTAGTGGAATACTAAGAAAGAGTTTTTATTTCATACTAAGCCAAATTCTTTCTTTTCTTAAATCTAATTCATGTGTTTGCTTACATAAAATCTATGGTCATCTTTTTATCAGTGTAGTACAAGTGTGTTACTATTTTATATATAAAAATTATTACAAGTGTCATGCCACATACGCAACAGAAAATACTAAGATCAAGGAATTGGTTGTAATGAACCTAAATCACACTGCTGCAAATTGATGTTGTGTGGTTTTGGAACAGTTTCACAGCTACTTGCTCCACATACAGAGATAATGGGATGCAGTATTAATGCTTTGTGTAGATTCATTGGTGTGGACGAGTACTACTGACAGGAGTACAGGATACTACTGAAGTTCTCTGAGCTGTCTGCCAAAAAATAATGCTGCATCTGAGTTCTGTTACCTGTTCTGTTCTAAGTTGCCATGGAAGTGCATTTAAATGCATTTAAGTATGTTAATAGCTACTATTATACTAAATATCTGCTGCATGTAAAATATATAAACCCTGTTGTCTGTATGCTATATATAAGTTCTGAGTTTCTGCAGCAGAGAATTCATTATCTCTTAGTGGAAAAGCGCCCTCAGGTTCCTCAAGCTTAGGGGATTAAATAACCTGCCAATGACACCTACTTCTCAGCGTGCCCTATTCTGTATAAAAGGACAGTGGTAGACCTGGCAGGAACAAGAACCATTTTCCCAGTATAACTTCTCTTAGACGTGTACAGCTAACAGCCTGTTGGAAAATTGGGAAACTTCCAAGTTAGGCTGAAACAATATTCCGAATCGGCTGCACCAGATTGTGAGTCAAGGGAGAGGGGAGTCATTTTGTTGTGTTGCCATTTTTTGTTTGTAAAAAATGCCTTACTAGCTTGGGGGTGACAAAGCAAAATACTGTCCAAGTCTTGTGAAGTGAATGTGTTTGTAGGTCACTTGCACCACCTTGTGATAAAAGTGATGTATAGCAGTCTTCGTAATCAGATGCTTTTTGCCTTTCAGTGGTCGTAATATATACATATGTACAGCAGAGAAATAACCTGTAACCAGAATTTTTTACTTTCCTATATATTTCAGTTCCGATTTACAATGCCTCTGCATTAAAAATATGATTTCAGTATACTGTTCTTCCGTTGTACTTTTGTATTCAGCTTTTTCTTTGTAACAATAGTGCTGCTTATGCAGTTCTATGATGAGTGTTCCACAGCCTGAACAGCTCAGATTTATAACAAGTGTTATCAGATGAGAGGAAAAATGCTTTTTCATTCAGTGGTTACGAGTGTGCAGTGTATATTTCATAAAGCACCATGTACAGGCTTTTAGCAAGGAGGTATTCTGACACTGGACTGTTTTAGCAGTGACTGTTCCATGCTCTTTGCCATGTTAGGGTTTTCCCATGCATGCTTACATCATACAATTATTACCAAGTTTTTCGTTTTTCTTTTTTTTTTTTTCTCCCCAGAACAGCACCTAAATTTTAAGTAGAGAGGCATGGAGATTTAGTTAGTTTTAGTTTTCAAATACATTGTCCTACTCCACCCTTCAGTTTCTTTACATTCAAATGTATCTGAGTCTGACATGCTTTATTGGGAAACTGAGAGTTACTAGAGACATGGCGTTGCAGCAGAGGGCGATGTCATACAGAACCTTAGTAAGCTTTCATACTGGAAATTGTGTCTTCAAAGTGCTCCAGGGTAGTTCACTCACCTTCTCTACCACATTCACAGAATCACACAGAATCGTAGAGGTTGGAAGGGACCTTGAAAGCTCATCTAGTCCAACCCCCCCTGCCAAGGCAGGGCCACCTAGAGCACATCACTCAGGAACGTGTCCAGTTGAGTTTTGAATGTCTCCATAGACATTCATCCACAGGGTGAAATTAGTTCCTGAAAGGGTTTAATACATCTTACTGAGGAGTCGGTCTTGACCTTTCTTGCGTGGTTCCCTCTGGTGAAAGTCCTATAAATAGTTGTGACTTGGATTCCTGGTCCCCTCCTGCCCACCCCTAAAATGGAGGAATGCTGGTAAAGGAAAAATACTCCTGTGACAGAAAAGTAGGATGTCATAGAATCGACTTGAGGCCGTTTCCTCTTGTCTTGTTGCTTGTTACTTGGGAGAAGAGACCAACACCCACCTGGCTACCCCCTCCTTTCAGGTAGTGGCAGAGAGTGATCAGGTCTCCCCTCAGCCTCCTCTTCTCCAGGCTGAACAACCCCAGTTCCCTCAGTCGCTCCTCGTAAGACTTGTGCTGTAAACCCAGAGCAAACCAGTTGGATGTTACGTCTGTGTTGCCATGATCATCTGCAACTACCGACGTTTCTCCTGTTCTGGGTCTAAGGAACATGACAGCTGTGCATAACTCAGTAATTTTGCAGACAGAACTGACAAACTTTCCTCCAATTCTGAGCTATTAAGAGCTGCAGCAAAGCAGCAACTCGTGGGACGCTTTGTTGCTGCAGTGTAATGCTTGCTGCTGCAGTCTCAGTCCTTACTTTGTGATACATGTCAGTGGGTGATTGTTGAACTTAAATATGTCAACAGCGAAAATGTTTGAAATTACCTGACTGCCTTGGTGTAGGCAGAAGACAATGGGATCTTCTGCAGTGAGAGAGTTTTACTCATTACGATAAAAATGTTAAAATATGGGCGTTTATGTATTTTGTCCTCTTCCATAATGTTTTGACAATGATCTCTGAATAAAGAGATGTGAGAACCCTTTTTCTGCAGTGAATTCATACATCATTATTATTCACAGAAGGCCTCATTTGTAAACCAGTTCCACAATATTTCTAATTTTGGGGTTGTATTGAGATGTTCGTGGATGTGGAATAGATGAATAATTTTTTTATGGCCTATCTTAGCATTTTCTACCTCTGCTATAACATTCTTCTTTTCTCACATATCAAGTAAGAAATAACATACAAATAAAGGTGGTGCTTCCCATGTAGTAGCTGAACCTTGACCTGACTGCTAAGGTGACAGAACTTTCTTTTGGAAAGAGATTTGGTTCTTGGTCATCAGAGGTTGCGTGGAATTTTAGTGGTTTCACCTCGGCTAAACACCAGGTGTCCACCAAGCCGCTCTATCACTCCCCTCCTCAGCAGGGGAGAGGGAAAAAATAAGATGGAAGAGACAACTCCAAAATCGTGGGTTTAGATAAAGGCAGTTTTAATATAGCAGAAAGCAAGGCCGCGCGCGGAAGCAAAGCAAGGAAAACCAAAAGATTATTCTCTACTTCCCATCAGAGGGCGATGTCCAGCCACTCCCTGGGAAGCAGGGCTNATGCACAGCACTGTGAGGGCTGCTACGGGGAAATTAACTCCAGCTCAGCCTGACCCAGTACGGGAATATACAACATCCAGAACTCAGTCATCCAGCTTGCTTCACCCCCCACCCCCCTCGCTCCTCCTCAGCCAAAGCTCCCACTGATTCTGGTTGGGCTGCTGGCTTCACCTGTAATCAGAGAAGTTCAAAGGCCAGTGGAGTGCATAGCCCACAGAATCATAAAATCATTAAGGTTGGAAAAGACCTCAAGGATCATCCCATCCAACTGTCCCCCCACCACCTATTACCCACTAAACCATGTCCCTAAGTACCACATCTAACCTTTCCTTAAA
>VWZZ01006015.1:67166-78355 GCA_013399095.1 Psophia crepitans | reverse complement strand
ATCACCTCCCTGCTCCTGCTGGCCACACTATTCCTGATACAGGCCAGGATGCCGTTGGCCTTCTTGGCCACCTGGGCACACTGCTGGCTTGTGTTCAGACGAGTGTCGACCAACACCCCCAGATCCTACACAGCCTGCAGAGTGACCGTTTAGCTTTGGCATGGAGCCTGCCTCGTTCAGCTGAGGAGCTGTGCCGTTTGCCCTTGTGATTTCTTGGCTTGGCCTCTGCATAGTGGCTTCAGTCCCTAGAACTGTGCATCCAGTGAGGGCTGGATGTGGATAGGGAGGGAGAGGAGATGCAAACCAATGGAAGAGAAAAAGGTAATTGATAATTAAGCTTAAAACACAGCTTCAGCCTTTTTGATTTTCTATCCCTTTCTGTGATGAGTTGATGCAGAAGGTTGGCAGTGGGAGAACTTGTTAGGAAGCTGTAGCCCTCTCAGCTCTGGCACTGGTACGGGGTTTACTCCAGTTCACAGGTACGACGTAGCACAGCCCCGGTAGTGTGCAGGGCTCACTACGCACCATCAGTCGAGGTGAACACCTGGAACGTTGGTTGAAACTGTGTACCACAAAGCCAGAAAGCATAAATCATGCTTTTTTTAAAATAGCTTTTATTATTTAAGTGGACAGTTCTGATACCTGAATTCTTCAAAAACTTGGCATCAACTGCTTGCTCATCAGATGACATCATTAATGCCCAACCCCTTGAGAAGATCAAACATGTAAATTGGCAGCACGAAGTTGAAGGTCACCCCTGGGGTGGGGGGGAGTATCTGGGTCTGCCATATTTATTCACCAAAGACAACTGGAGCAGATGCTCGTGCTTTCACAAGGCTGGCAATAATTCTGCAATTCGCTTCCCCGTTGTGTATTTTGTGATTTTATCCTTTGACGATGGTTTTGGTTCATAGCCCTTTATCCCAAGCTAAAACACGCCAGCACGCAGCACCGCAGCTTCCTGCGCTGAGCCAGCCTGGTCACAAAAGCAGGTCACTGACTAGAAGTACAAGGGGAGGAGAGAGAAGGATCGAGAGAAATACAAGTAACCTCAGCAACAGGAGGGCAGTAACAAGAAAAAGGATAACTATGGGAAACCAGAAAAGGAAATAGAAAAGAACACATACAAAAATTAAGAGCCAACTGAGCGACAAGAACAGCAGCAAGAAAGCGAGGATAAACAGCAGAGGGAAGAGGAGGAGCAGGAACAAGACAGAGGAAGAGATAAAGGAGAGCATGGATCAAACAAGAAACGAGTGGTCCTGAAGCACAATCTGAGCTCTAATTCCTATTACATGAGAAATTCCCTCTTCAGGCCCAAGGTTAAGAGGTAAGTATATAAATAATTTGTCCAGTTGTCTTGGGAGAGGAGGGAAGGAAGAGGAGCTGGGGCAGGTTTTTCTCTTGAGTACTCTCTACTTTTTATCTTTTGTACCCAAAAGCAAACTCACGCTAGCCCTCTGAATTCAGCAAGACAACAGATGGCTGCAGCCCAAAGCACCAGCTATGTCTTTGTTTTCTCTTTAACTTCAACTTTAAGGATCTCTCCTTCTTCTGCTCTGGGGGATGGAGACATACTAATGATCAGAGACTCGTTACTGGTTCTTCTGTGCATAACCGCAGCTGGTTTGGCGTCTGCGTTCTGCTCTTCCTTTTGTGCAGGGGGCGCAGGGCGGGCCGCGGGCTCCACGGGCTTCTCCTCTTGTTCAGGCTTAGTCTCTGCTTCTGCCTGGGTTTCCTGGAAACAAGAAGGTACGTGTTTTCCAATGCAGCACAAGAAATTCAGGAGGTACTTCTATTCCGTCTATGCAGTGGAAAGGCACAGCACGGGTACTGCGACTGATGTATGCAACGTATGTAAATTTGTATTTAGAGGCTGAAAACCAATTTCTAAATGAAAAATGCAATTTCAGATTCAGAATGTCAATGCAAAACCTAGGAAAAGCTTGTGGATACTGATAGTATCTGCTTCTTACTAATACAGCAGGATGAAACATGCATGTTTTGGGGCACACAGCCCTTCCTTAGGTCTTGCCTTCCTTTATGTATGGACACTAGTACGGAAAGAAAAAGTGTTAGATAAATCCTGACATATTGCTCAGCCCCCCCAGTCCCTTGGCCAAGCCTATTTGCTATTAAGTTTACAAATACACATTGAATTGAGCAATGTTTCTGTTCCAGTCACAGTGGTATAATTATTTGCGTAAGCAAAGTTCTTTTTTAACTTAAAAATACAAATAAAAACACTGACAGTTCAGCTATAAAGACACAAAAGAATTCTGCCACCTTTTGGTAAATGTGTAGAATAGAGCAGGTTCTTACTAAAATTTCTGAGAACGGAGTATAACGTGGGAACTATTTTTCATCAACTAAAATAACAGTTTTCTCGTAAGTGCAATGTATCAGAGATTTAATCTGTTTTAGCTGTGTGGGAAAAACGTTAAATTTTGTCTGCAGGATTTGTGACAACCAAAGATCTGACTTTGAATTGGAAAGTTCACCAGGTGCTTGAGTCAGCTGGATCAGATTACTGTGTTAGGATATTTCTGTATTTAGTGCTGTTTACATAAAATTGGAAGATCAGATGCCCTTAAGGTCTCTATAAAGTCTATTTTATCCCTACTTTCTTTGAGGATTTTTGTTTGCTTGCCTTTTTCCTTGCTTTTCCTTTGCTTTTGTTTTCTCTGCTCTGCATAGAGTCCAGGTCCAGGAAGATTTGAGCCAAATTTTAGAATTAATGTTTACAGAGATTAGGTACAGTGATTATGTCTCAGCTACTGGGATTTTTTTGCCATTGGCTGCAAACAGGATACATTTTCATCTACTGTTTGCCCAGGGCCTCCAGTTATCTTTCCTGTTTCCCTCTTCAGCGCATGGAATTATCTACCCTATTTTCTGTGGCATTACCTGAATGTCTTGTTGTCTCTTCAGCTGCAGCAGCCTAGCAAGGCCTTCTTTTCCTTTACCTCCAAGCATAGCTTTAAACAACTTTGGAGTTTCCTGTTTCTGCCCAAACAAACTGGCCAAGCCCCGTGGTTGTTGTGGTGGTGGTCCTGGAGCAGGTTTCCCCTTCTCCTTCAGCAGCACCCTGGAGACAGGAAGGAATAACACATAGTAGTGCTGTGAAACTGAGCCAAGTACCTGCAAAGCTAAAACACCACATTTGTGGATGAAAAACTAGCAACTTTTCCTGATTTATTTTTTTTTTCTCCCAGGTCCAGTGCCTAAAGCAAAGCTGGAAAGTGTTAGGGTTTTACCCTAGGCTCTGGTGGAGTTGGAGGTTGCTATTGTAATTTGGAGTTGAATCACAGAATCTTTTTGGTTGGACAAGACCTTTAAGATCCTTGAGTCCAACCATTAACCTAGCACTGTCAAGTTCGTCTACAGGTGTTTTAAATACCTCCAGGGATGGTGACTCCACCACCTCCCTGAGGAGCCTGTTCCAATGTCTGACCACTCTTTCAGGGAAGACATTTTTCCTAATATCCAATGTAAACCTTCCCTGGAACAATTTGAGGCTGTTTCCTCTTGTCCTATCACCTGTTCCTTGAGAGAAGAGACCAACACCCACCTCACCACAACCTCCTAGTTGCAGAGAGCGATAAGGTCTCCCCTGAGTCTCCTCTTCTTCAGACTAAACAAGCCCAGTTCCCTCAGCTGCTCCTCCTAAGACCTGTGCTCCAGCCCCTTCACCAGCTTTGTTTCCCTTTCTGGACACGCTCCAGCAGCTCAATGTCCTTCTTGTATTGAGGGGCCCAAAACTGGACACAGCACTTGAGGTGCGGCCTCACCAGTACTGAGTACAGGTGGACAACCACTTCCCTATTCCTGCTGGCCACACAACTCCTGATACAAACCAGGATGCTGTTGGCCTTCTTGGCCACCTGGACACACTGCTGGCTCATGTTCATCTGATTGTTGACCAACAACCCTAGGTCCTTTTCCTCCAGGCAGCTTTCCAGCCACTGTGCCCCAAACCTGCAGTGTTGCCTTGGGGTTGTTGTGACCCAAGTGCAGGACCCAGCACTTGGCCTTGTTAACCTCATACAGTTGGCCTCGGCCCATCGATCCAACTTGTCCAGATCCCTCTGCACAGCCTTCCTGCCCTCCAGCAGATCAACACTCCCACCCAGCTTGGTGTCATCTGCAAACTGACTGAGGGTGCACTTGATCTCCTTGTCCAGACCACTGATAAAGACATTAAACAGAACTGGCCCCAGGACTGAGCCCTGGAGATCACCGCTTGTGACTGGCCACCAACTGGATTTAACTCCATTCACTACAACTCTTTGGGTCCAGGCATCCATCCAGTTTCTTTCACAGCGAAGAGTACGCCTGTCCAAACCACAACCAGCCAATTGCTTACCTATATCCCGGAGACTAAACAAGTACAGGCTCAAATTAAGGTGTCACAAAGTGGACAGGAATTTTGTAAGGTGAGAAGTACTGTGAAGGGGGACAGATGCCTCATACCTGAGATAGAAATCTCTTACCTGGCCCTCTGCATGCAAATTCAGAGAACATTTAGTGCTCAATTCAGAATCCCCCTGATGCTTGTGGAAGTAATAGTTTTACCAAACTAACTTGGCATGGCTCATCTCTCACAGGTCAAGTCAGACAGTGGTACTTATTTTTGGTCTTCTTCAGTAGAAGATACCCTGAAGATATAAAAATTACTGCCAATCATGTAGCAGACTAGATTTTCACACCCTTCCGTAGCTGTACTGATTTGCAACCGTAATGACAAGAAGTGAGAAGGAACGATGAGAGTGAAGATTAGATGACAGTTCCAAGATAGATGGAACAAGTGAAAAGCAGAGGGTTCCCATACTTTCAATTTCTGTTAGGTTACTGTTCAGTTTTCACGGCAACTTTTCTGTCCTTGCAAAAGCTGGAACTTAAGGCTTTTTATGAAAAAAGGATGATACCTGCAGTCTGGAGAACAGTGCTATAATTTTCTCCAGCATCTTGTGTTCTCTAACTTTGGGAATTTCAGAAGTAAAAATCATACTTTTAAATTTTTTTTTGGTCAGGTATTTAAAAAGTACATTTCTGTGGCTTGCATGGATTTATTATGTAAAGATCATACAGTGACTATCAGGCAGGTGATAATGCGAGTAATTTCTTACTTGAGTAACTCCTTTGAGTTTATTTCAAGGAGCCCTTTAAAGGTGTGGGATGGCCAATGCAATCTGACAGAGAACTCTAACATAAACCTTCCAGGGCAGAGCAACTGATAACTTGATTCCAAAACTGAACATAACTGCAATCTTTATCAAAACAGTGCACAAATCTCCTGTTGGTGCCTAGTTTTTCTAGAGATATGGCTGACCATACATAGAGCACAGGAGTTTTGGAAGAATAAGGGGATGCCTAGGTAGGTGAGCAGAATACATGGCCTCCAGCACAGGGCAGGTACTGCGAATCTTTAAAATCAAACAGGATATCCCATATTTAGGCTGACATCTGGAGAGGGCTTTGAGC
Source organism: Psophia crepitans (assembly GCA_013399095.1). Taxonomy (NCBI): domain Eukaryota; kingdom Metazoa; phylum Chordata; class Aves; order Gruiformes; family Psophiidae; genus Psophia; species Psophia crepitans. The sequence goes on along the minus strand of VWZZ01006015.1, from coordinate 72,871 downwards.
CCAAATGGGAGTGCAGATATGAAGGATGGATAGCTATTATCCATCTATCTGGAGGAAGCAGAATTTCATGGCTTGGCAGGATTTGATTAGAGTGGGCATGAAAGCAGAAGAAATGTGGGACAGAGACAGAAATAACAAGTAATGACAGTTGTACAACTGTTTAGAAAGAAGCTGGAGAAAAGTCAGGAAGGATGAACGCTGGGGACCATCAGTTAGTGGATGTGTTCAACCTTTCTACCTGTTGATGCTGGTTTTGAAAATTGGGCAATCAGCCCATTCTGTGTCTAGGTTCCTTGTTCCTCAAGGATGTGATGATTCTCAAGATACTGTTGTTTGACAGCCAGGGCTGTTGAAACATGCTGAATGCAACCATCTGCTAGCACTCCCCTAAACAAAATGTGACTCCTATGCTATATTTAGTCTTTGGTGGAGTTTCAAGTCTGGGAGCAACCTTCCAACCTTTGATAGCAATGCAAGGCAACAACTGAGAACAGTTAAGAGTGCTGAAGCATAATAATAACGACAAACTCTTTAATGTATTTGGACCTTTTACAAGATAGCAAGGTACTCGTTTTGTCATAATTTTATGGCAAAATCTGAGAATATTTTGCCTTTCAAAGCTAGGGAAATGGTGATCCTAGCAGGCTACCACTAACGCAAGATGAAAAGCAGTTTGGGTTTGAAATTCCATTTCAGAATCCTTTTGAACAAAATGCACACCTTTCTAATCTGTGTACTTCCATCTTGTTGGACCTTACTTTATATTCACTCCTAACTACTGCTTAAGGCTTTGGAAATGCATACAGGTCTGTGGGTGCATTGAAGCGTATTTCTGTTGAATTAATTCCAGGTGTTTGGTTGCATATTTGAAAGCCTACTCCTTAACTAACACCTGTCCTGCAGTTTCTTTCCTGACTATGTCAGGAGTCCTGGTATGCATCTGTATCTCCTATTTGTTTTGTTACCTTAAATACAGTGGGGAAGACAACTGCATTCAGGGCTTCATTCTACCTACCACTTTACCACAACCCTTGGAATTCCTGCCAAGACTATGACTTCCACTAGATACTACCGAGCAAATCTGATCTCTAAAGACAAATGTGTTTACATCTGTTACTCTTCCAAGAAAGGACTGCAGATCTGTCCAGAAGCAACAACTGTCCCTTCTGCAGCTAAATAATGTGATTTTAAAACTGTTATTAGTACATACTTTGCTTTCTTCATTAGAAGTTTTTCTGAGTCTGGATAATGCACCAAGATTTCATTGAGTGTTTTCTTGTCCAGAATGAAAAGGTTGGCAAAACCATGAGCCACCACGTTGGCAGTCCTTCGATTTCCTCCACCTGCAGCTAATAGGCTGGAATGAAAATAAACATCATCAGTCACATCATTACTTGCCCTAGTGAGGACTCTCTTTGCTGGTGGCTCTCCATTAAAGTCATCTTAAAGCTCACTTACCTACCCAACTGTTCTGCCTGATGTTCTGTAAAGTCCCTTTGCAGTTGGGATTAGAAATATCTTCCTGCCTCAAGAAGGCAAATTGTCACTATTGATCAGGCATATGTTGATGTTAAGGACTGTAAAGTCTTGATAGATAGAGACATTTGTCCCAAGACACCCCCACTGCAAGGACTGCATTTGTCTTAGTCCTCATGTGAATGTGTAATTTCCTCAATTTTATTGTTGAAAATGCTTTACATCAGAAGTAGAGCAGCACAAGTCCGTTATTATTTAAAGAGTTATTTACAATGAATGAGCGGTTCTCCAAGAAGTTTAATTTTCCTGAGTGATTAACTTCTGTGGGACTCTGATTTTCAGTTTTCTCACATACCACATCTCACGTTTGAATGTTGGCAAGTTGAACGGTATGGATTAGGAGGGTCTTTCAAGCTGACAGTTACAAATGTGTCTGCCAGAAAAAGAAGGCTATTTTGTTTTGAAAGTAAGGCATTAGACCAGTTTAACAAGCAGCAGTTGGCTGTTGTAAGGACATCCACATAAAAATTAGATGTTGTTCAAATAAAAAATAAATGGTTTCTCTTGCATTACGTAAATTAAATGAAGAGACTTCACTTCGCAGCTGTGGTGATATGCAAGAGAAGTTGCATTTTGTTCTTAGGACTAAAATTGCTTTGTCACTGTATTCAAGGAAACCTACCTTAAAATTTGTCCCTTAAATATTTGCCAGTGAGATATTTTTAGAGAATATTTAGCAATCTCTAAAAGTTATTAATAAAGGATAGTCTGGACCTGATGCAACTTATGCAAAATATTAATCAAGGATATAAAACATTAAATATATTTGTAGAACATATTCATAAATATTAGATCATACAGATAACGTACTATAATTGATTTACAAAGGACAGTATGAGATCTCTGCAACTCTGTGTGCAAGGCTATTTTTGTGTGCATGTGTGCGCACACACAGTGTTTTTCTGCAAATCAAGATAGCAATCAATACATGAACTTAAGCTGAAAATGCAGTATATTGTCTTCTTTTTAAACAATTCTGTACAATTCCTCAGGTAGAATAAAACTATTTGTACAATAAGAAAAGCAGCTAAAGAAAACTGCAAACAGCTTTTGAGTTCTGATGAATCACTTCTCAACAAGTCATTGAAGAATCATTTTCAGGCTTTCCTAACAGAAAGCTCATTTTATCGAGGCAGACTAGAACTAAAGAGATCAACCTTTTTCATTATGGTGATGATGTGAGGTGAATTTTACAGGAAAGACAGTCTTTGCTCAAACAGAATAATTTTTGACTAAAGACGGTGTTATGGACTTCATCATTGAATCTGTTTTGGCTAGCGTGCTAAAACTTACATGATAGACCAAATTTTTAAAAATAACTACACTTGCCTTGCAATGGTTCTTCATAATGTAATATCCACATTAATAGAGAAATTTGCTGGGTTTACCTGACATTTTCTACTCCAGTTGTTAGTCTGATATGCTGTAATATTAGTATAATAACTTTTGAATTCTTATGCTAGCAAATTTAATTTAGAAGTATAAAGTCAGAGCAATGACTCAGCTCATCTATTATATTTTTTTAATAGCTGATCTCTGTAGGAAATTGCTGTTTATTTAAATTAGCAACCTGATCCAGGGAATGGCATGCTTATCAGCTGAACGAGTCGTGGTAACTCAGCTTGGCACTTGTGTGCTTATGGAGAGAACTGGTGGATCGGGAAAGGGAAATAGGTCTGGGTGGTGCTTCTGAGCAGGATGACAAACACCAAAGGGCACAGCTCTTGAAAGCAGCAGCTGCCATTTTGTGGGAGATCCTGGGACGAAGCAGAAAATGTAATCTTTCACATAGCTAAATACTTCCTTTAGTTTTGATTTTTTAAAGTAAAAGTTAAAGTTACAAAACAACAGAAAGGCTAAAGCGGAGATCAAACATTTACACGGATTCACAGATTGGTAGGGGTTGGAAGGGACCTCTGGAGATTGTCAAGTCCAACCCCCCTGCTAGAGCAGGATCACCTAGCTCAGATTGCACAGGATCACGTCCAGTCAGGTTTTGAATATCTCCAGAGAAGGAGACTCCACAGCCTCTCTGGGCAGCCTGTTCCAGTGCTCCGTCACCCTCACAGTAAAGAAGTTTTTTCTTATATGGACATGGAACTTCCTGTGTTCCAGTTTGTGCCCGTTGCCCCTGGTCCTGTCACTGGGCACCTCTGAGAAGAGTCTGGCCCCTTCCTCTAGACACCCACTCTTCAGGTATTTGTAAGTGTTGATGAGAGATCTTCCTGTCAAAAATCTACATATAATGGAGAAATATTTTAATTTTTCCAGAATACCATTTTCTGATAGGAAATTGTTCCAGTGAAATAACAGTACATGGATGGATGAGGACATCTGGCTTAAAGTGTAAAATCATCTGGGCTAATGAAGTGTTGTGTTATAGTTGAATTTCTCTCTCTCTCAATTGTCTCTGCAGCCAGGCTCTCATTGAGGCAGCAATCTGTTTGCCTCTGATTCTGAGATTATTTTCCTTCCCCAAACTGATATTATCTATACAGGAAAGTGCTAATCAGGGTAAGATGTTAATTGGAAGGCAACTCCTATAACTTAATCTGTTTCTGTAATAATTTTCAAGGATGGAATTGGCAAAGGTCTTGTTTGACATTAGTCTTGCATTGGCCTTCTGGATTCAGGAAATTTTTTGAAATAAACCTTTTTTGTTTTCTTCAACTCCTTTGCCCTCAGAGGCTTTTTAAATACCATTTACAAGCATTCTGAACAGAGTGAAATTAAACAGCAAGTGTCTTATAAATCATGTAGTTAAACCACTCAGAATGAAGTTGACGTATTTCTCTAAACACGTCTTGAATCAGAAATCAGAAGGAAATCAGTTTGATACCAGGTGATAATCATGCTGTGCATACTGAGGGGAAGACTTAGGTGTGCTAAATGAAGCAATATTTCATCCATTAAAGATTTTTTTTTTCCATTTTCTTCTGCTATACAGTATTCAGAAGACCTTGAAAAAACGTATATACAAACTCATTATTTTGTAACGTTATTTGCCACAAGACAGAGGATAAATCTCTACCCATACACACAATGCTTCATGTCTCTGCTTTTCTTCGGTTTTGGAGATGTCTTCCAGTTGCTGTGTATTTTCTCCCTGAGTTTATCCACTGCCGGTTATTTATATGCAAATTACGTGTGCCTGAACTGGTATGCTGCCGCAGCAGGTCACTGATGAATGAAACAAGACTAGAAGCGTAAGGTTACAGCACTGCTGAGGGTTTTAATGGCCATAGGGGCAATTGTGTGAAGAGTAACGCATACTGGGAAATGAATCTTTACAGGCTGTTGTGTATTTCTCACACGGAAACAAGTGCTCACCCGTATTAGATCAAAATCTTGAAAATCCCTTCCTTGTTTTACAATGAATCATTGTCATTTCTCAGTTTAAAAAATAAAGTCCTTGCTCCATGTACAAGACTAATAAATAATTGAAAACTATGTGTGTGTTACGTATCTGGGCTGCTGTAGCTTTTGCTTTTATCTTTTCATTATTCAGCCCCTACTGATACCCAGCGCATCCTCAGCCTTTGCACACGACGTACGATACAGCATTTTGTTTGGAGGCTTTGCTCAGGTATTATATTGTCACACACAGAAACACCTTTCAAATAACCTTCTCTCAAAGAGCCGATATAATTTCCCTTTCCCACTCAATGACAAAGGTCTGTATCTATGGGATATATCAGATGTTCTCCACTTGTGGTATAAGCAAGTTCTGCACGCACATCACTGGATAAACGGGAATGCTTCCCCTACCACAAAGGGAGACACAAGTAGAAGATAAATGTAAAACTGGCACAGAGCTGATTACGGCTTTTCAAAAGGCAGATTAAAGCTACCAGCAAGAGGATTAACAATAACAGGAAGGCAGCTGGAGGAAATCAAGGATCCAGTTTATCACATGCGGCAGCACATGTATTTTGTTACTTTTCCTCAGGCCAGTCTCAGCAGGGGCTGCAGTGCCTAATGTCCAGCACTTGGATGGCTGTGCTCTGCTGTCAGAGAATGCAGAGAAAGTGGGGCTACTGAATGCATTCTTTGCCTCTGTCTTCACTGCTGCAGACTCTCCTCAGGAGCACCAGACCCCTGAAGCCCCAGAGGAAATCGAGGTAAAGGACGAGCTTCCCTGGGTTGATGAGGACTGGGTTAGGGAGCAG
>VWZZ01006015.1:37341-66369 GCA_013399095.1 Psophia crepitans | reverse complement strand
GCCCCTCAGCTCAAGAAGGACAGGGAACTGCTAGAGAGAGTCCAGCGCAGAGCCACAAAGATGATCAAGGGAGTGGAACATCTCCCTTATGAGGAAAGGCTGAGGGAGCTGGGTCTCTTTAGCTTGGAGAAGAGGAGGCTGAGGGGTGACCCTATCAACATTCATAAATATGTTAAGGGTGAGTGTCAGGAAGATGGAGCTAGGCTCTTCTCTGTCTCATGAAGGGATAGGACAAGGGGCAACGGGTTCAAGCTGGAGCATAGGAGGTTCCGAGTTAATGTAAGGAAAATTTTTTCACTGTGAGGGTGACAGAGCACTGGCACAGGCTGCCCAGAGAGGTTGTGGAGTCTCCTTCTCTGGAGATATTCAAAACCTGACTGGACACGTTCCTGAGTGATGTGCTCTAGGTGGCCCTGCCTTGGCAGAGGGGGTTGGACTAGATGATCTTTTGAAGTCCCTTCCAACCTCTGTGATTCTGTGATTCTGTAATTAGGGAATGTGGTCTATAAGAGTTAATGGATTTTGCATAGCAACCACATGGAGAATATAAAAAAAATTTTGCAACTACCTGAGAAAAATCTTCTTCTCCAGATAAACTCATCCCCCAATATCTGGTCTGCTAGCTTTCTTTTTTGTTTTAGTATGCTTTTAAACAAATACCTTTTCAAATATGGACGCCTGATTTTTGGCAACTTAATCCCTACTTCAGCTTCTAAATGAGGTAGGCTTAGTTGCTATTTTAGATTTTTTATCTCCTTTGTTAGAAATTAATTATAATTTTTAGCATCTGCTGTGTAAGGGCACCTAGTCCCACTCTATGGGCAATAAAATGCATTTGATCCTGCTGTATTGGAGACCTCAGAATGGGAAGGTGTGTTAAATCTTTTAAATGTTGAAGGAGAAAACTGTCTGTACGTCCCCGCATATGTTGCCCAAAACACTGGTCTCAGATCCTGCCAGATTAGTCTCTGATGTTTCAATTAGATTTCTCTTCACTTACCTGCATCTTCTTGTTCAGTGTCATCTTGGTTGATCCTACCAACCTTCCATCCTTCCCATGGTAGCTGTCATGCTTACCACAGAGACATTAAACAACCATGGATTATTTGACCAGTTCCAAAGAAAGTATTAAAAATAGCAATGGACCTACCTGATCTCCCCAAATACAGCTCCTGCTCTTAGTGTAACCAGGACTTTGGTACCATCAGGGCCCCCAAGGACTTGAACTTCACCCTGTTTAATGATGTACATTTCTCTGCCAATCTCTCCCTGGGCATACAAACACACAAAGATCTCAAGTTTTAACAGCGCAGTGTTTTGGGTTGGGTTTTTTTTTTGTTAGAATAATCTGACAAACTATTCTTTAGATATCTTTCCACGTTCTCATAAACAGGTTTACCAGTATTAAAGAGAAATAAACGTCTGCGCTGCTTTGCCTAGCACTGACCACAAACTCGAGGACTGACTTTGGCAGATCTAATTGTGATATGGAACAATATTTAAACAGAAGTAATACCATCTAGACCAGCTTGGAAAAAGAAAACTAGATAATTATCAGGATTGTAGCAGTTTTCTGATGGAAACTAAGGTACATCAGCACCATATTTAATAACAGAGGAATACAAAAAAAGCCTATGCTTCACGATCGAAAAAGCTTTAGTTTTTACGCTATTATTTCTAATCATCACTCACTAATTTAAAAGGAAAATAAGAATAAACAATGATTCAGAAGTTCATCTACTTTTATGTAATCACTGGATGGTTTCAGAGAGTATTAGTTTATTGTTCTTCACATGATCTACTAGGATTCAAAGCATGGCATGCAATATACAATAAAAAGCAGACAAACTGGAGAAATATAATGGACTTCACAACTGTGATTATAACAGTCCTCACAACATCTCAATAAGACAGGCAAATAAATATTTTTCTACTTGTGCAGCTGGAGTAACTGAGGCAAAGCAACAATTTCATTTTAGAAGTGGAAAGGTAACAGCAAAAAAGCCAGAACTGAAGCTGTAGGGCTTGCACGTTCTGTCCCTTCCATTGCACCTCCAAGGCTGTGTGTCTGAACCTTCTTGGTAAAGTATGATGAGGCCAACATACATCCAGGGAGGAGGTAGTTACAACAGGGTTTTATTGCTACTACATGTAACAGCATTATTACTATGGTGGTTAACCACATAGTAGATCTATACAAGTGAGTGGCCTTATAGCTCTGAATCAAGCTGGAATAAAATGATACCTCCATGTCTTGTAATCCATCCTTTTTGAGAACTTTTTGCATCTGACTGCAGGATCAAGACCTTGAATCTGTTACTGTCACTTATTACCTGTGTTGTGGTAGAGTCCCAGCCGCAGTCTAAGATACTTTCATGCTGGGCATTGTACAACCAAACTACTCTTCCACCCTTCCTAGTCAACAGGAATTCTGGGATTGGTCTTTGAAGGGACACACCTGGTCCTTCAGTGCATTCACAAATGTTTAATTTCCTACACTGTGGAGTCAGTGGGATTAACTTAGCATTCAGGAAGAGGATCATATGCTTAACTCTTGGAGGGACGGAAATGCTGGACCAGAACTGCTAAAGTCAAGTCAAGGGATTCTGGTGGTCAATTCTGGGTGTGGTATTAGCTGTGGGTCGCTTCCCAGAACAGAACCAGTACTGACACTTCACCCTCCCCATGCTTTGATTTCATCCAACACTGCTTGTGAGTGCCTTTCCAAATGAGACTTGGGTTCACTTGGTCAGAAGCTGAGCTATCTACTTGTGTTACTGTAAGGCCATGTTTGAGCCAAAATGCTAAGAACAGATAGATGTCTTTACTAAGAGACAGTGTGGCAGCATTCAGCTGAAGTTTGGAGATGGCTCAGAGCTGTAATTGAAGGTAGAGCAAGATCAGATCCTGCTGTAAGGAGCAGTAGCGGATGCAGTGTATTTTCTACATTCCTGGGTAATTCCACTTAAGGGTTTCTGAATACACAAATGAAGCACATGAGAAGCATCATAGTCTGAGATCTCCAGGCTAGGTTTGTTTGTATGTATGTATAAAAAAAATTAAGCTTGCCTCATTTTAAATATTAAAACTTCATGATGGATCATTAGATAAGCCATATTTACACAAGGTACTTTCCCATATTACCATAATTTTATGTTTGATAATGTAAGTAATAAAATCCATATTGTCTTGTTCTAGGTTGAAACCCGAGAGCACATTTGTTAATATTGCACAGAGTACCTTAATTACTTTTATGCTATGTAATTCACTCAGGATTAATCTAATTTAAAAGGCACTGTTGACCGGTATCTGAACTTTTCTAAAATACATACTATAATCATTATTTGAAAGAGACAACAACGCTCACCTTTTTGCAGACAAAGTCACCAGGTAAATACACAATGGATTTCAACCTTAGCAGCATGTCATATATCATCTGGGTATCGCACCCCTGTTAAAATAGTTAGAATTGATTGCTGTATTAATTCAGTAACACAAGTGACTACTGGTGCTAACGCTGGGCAGCAAAACCCAAAAACACACGAATGATCGACGGATTCATAAGTAGAATGCAAACTCAAAACATCATAAGGCTCCGCTTTTAAAGCAGAGAAAAGACTGGAAGCTGTCAGTTCAGATACTTATAGAGTTCCCTTTAGGTTGAACATCTCTTCAGTTTTTATAAAGTAGGCTTCAAATCTGATGTGGAAGCTCAGTTGGCGCTATGTTCACAGCTTTATAGATCACTTATGTGATTTTTTTTATTTTTTTTTTACTGATCAAGGGAAAAGCAAACCAGAACCTATCAAATGTTGGTATGAAACTATGGATTCCATGTCTTCAGTAAATGTGGCAGAAGCCATGAAAATATGTAATGTGTGTTTATACAGAGATATCACATGGGGTTTTTCAATTTTCCTAACAAAAAAAATAGTGTTAAGGATACTGTATGTTGAGACTACTTCTAAAAATGCAGTGTGTCCTTGGTTTTGTTGTCAAAAATCCAATCTTAAGTACCACATTCAAATTGTATCTGTGGAAAAATATCATGATAACAAAGAGAAAGCTCCTTTGCACAACAAGTTTCTAAAGAGAAGCATTCACTACACCAGTTACGTTGCCAGAATACATAGCATTAGTGATCTCTCAGGCAAGGGCTAGGTGGTACACAGCAAGGCAAGGGAACTGTATTAAGAATTACATTCTTCTGTGCCTGACTCTTGAGATTGGTTCTAGTCTGAAATCACTCACAGTCTGACCAGAACATCAGCTTTAATATGTCGATACAACAGGACTGTTTCTTAACCTCATTTGCTTTTTTTTTTTAAAATCTCTGCTTTGACACAGCAGATTCAAAGGCAGGTACTTGGCTTTGTCCTGACATTGACTGAAATAGTTCTTAGACCTATTTTGCTTTGCATGTGAACAAACATGTTCTTAAGTGTTGCAGGATGTGCAAAACAAGGTTTCTGTCTCAGGAATACCACACATTTCTGCATTGTCCTGTAAAACTACTTGCTTTGAATAAGTCAACTTTATTGACAATGGCAAAGTTCACATCAATTGCAATGGCTAATTGCATTTTGGTTGGCATCTGCTCCAGTAATTCTGATTCATCTGTAAAAGAAAAAACAAGCAAACTCGGTTAGTTAGAAAATATAAAGGAAGAATGAAAGAATGTCCACAAAAATGAGCATTGTACATGAAAATAACTTAAAGGAGCTATTCCAGCAGTTATGAGTTCAAATGGGGAAACTGCTAATGTTTTTACAAGATATTGCCTTTTAAGTTACATATCCTGTCTAAAGTTATAACCAGATCACTATATAATTTAATAGAATTTGTGAAATAGTAAGTGTCATACTGCTTTGGAGCTTTTTTTGCTAAAGTAAATAGAAAACCCTCCTCACTTTTCCCATTTCTTTCTTCAGAAAAGAAGAAATGTGAATTTTACCCTGTAGCTGCATCTATACAACCGCTCTCACTTGGAGTTGCTACATAACTGGAATTGGAAAGCCTTACCCAGCATTCCCTGAGAGTCCCACGTGTATTCATACCAGGTTCGAACACGATTTTGGACCATTCTTGGAATAGAATAAGTGTTCATGTAGGAGACAGTGTTGTCCATACAGGAACGGTAGTAGTTCTGTCCTGCTGTAGCTGCTCCAATTACATCTCTCATCTGCAAACATCAGTTGGTCTTACTACACATTTCAGTAAAAATACTCCTGATTTGAATATCTTGTCAACAACGTATAAAAAGAATAAAGCACTTGTTTACAAAATCACAGATTAATTATACATTCAGCTGCATGTTTTGCATAGGTGCTTCATCTGCTTTTTCAGAAGCATTACAGATTTAATCTAATTGTATTGGAAAGCCTATACGTAGGTTTTTAAAGGAACAATTTGTGGGTTTTAGTTTATTCTTCTGTATCATATTTCTGGAGATAGATGAAAAATGTAAATAATGCTTTTCTTTAAAATCCATAATAAAACTACTCTGCATTTGGTATGCAATGCAAGTCACAAGTGAAGCAAACTGGGCTAAATTACTCTAATAACATCAGCTGGCACCACTAGAATTAAGATCCTGTCACTGTTTAAATAGTTAAGTGAATCTAGACCAGTCCTAAAAATGCACTTTGGGCTGAAAGTCGTCCTTGAAGATTTTAGTGCAGGAACATCATTTAATATTCCAACACAAATGTAATTTTGTTTTTAGAAGGTGGACAAGTATAGACATGTTCTAGTTGAATGGCTTCTTGTGACAGTGGTCAAGGATTACTCTATATTATTATATTGCAGTGTGTTGGTGGGCTGAATTCTTCTCTTTATTACAGAGATACAATTGATTGCAGTAAGAATAACATTTTTTAAGCAAGTGTGCTAAACCAGGAATAAATCAGTAATTTTAAGAGCTCTTGTAAACAGGAATTATAACAAACTGCGATGAAGCTGTTTGTTCGTTAAAATTTAAGGTTTGAGTCTGCAAATGACTATACTGGTTACAAAAACTAGTCTGCAGAATCTTCCTGGGGAATGGTGCTTTCAACGACAGTTTTATCAGTTTAGAAAAAACTATAAATATGCAAACTGTGCAGTTTAATCAAATATACTTGAATTCAATAGTTTCCCAGATGAAATATTTTATATGAACGATTTTGGTTTATTTTTGGTAATTCTTGATTGTGGATGAATTTTAAATCCTATAGGCAAGGGCCTGTTTTGTAATGTTTATCTCTTGCCCTTCTAAACAGCAAGAGACATGCAATTTTTAACTGTTTGATTAAATTTTTTTTAATCCTGTATTCAAAATAAAAATTAAATTTCAGTTTTCATCTTTATTTTTTTCACAATAATTCTTCCAATAACAGAAATGTACAAATCAAAAGGTCTGGAATTATTTCTATTGGAATATGATAAGACACAGTCTCAAATAGGAGCAGTGGCATTTATTTTTCTGTAGGCAAAATATTTTAAAACCTATGGATTTAAAGCCTGAATTTAATAGTTACAAGCCAGAAATATTTCAGTTATATTCATTTGGAAATATAACTGATTTGCTGTGCTGTGAGCTAATGAGAACCAAGAGAAATAGAAAACAATTTTCAGGTTAACAAATCTATTGTAATTTACAGAAGAGAGTAGAATTCTAGTTTGGCAAAAATCATGGGATTTCCATTAACAGCGTTATATTGGTAGTATTATCAAAAATTACTTATTCAATAATTTGTACATATTAATATCATATCTATAATTATAATTTTTATATAAGATTTAACAGCATAATATGAATGTTAAGGAACTGTCTCCTTGGCTGTGAGGAAGAAAAATAAATAATACATAGTTTCAAGAATCATCTGTGTCCTGCAGGGTCTTGGCTTTAAATCAGCTTTTGTGCAAAAGAGCTGCAAAACTGGGAACTGAATAAAACCATGTATTTGTTAGAAGAATAAGTACGGATGACAGTTAAATAGAGGGACATATAGAGATGGAAGATAAACTTTTTCCCAGGACTAAGTTTCATTAAATTGAATATATTATCACTACATTACAGTAATTTGAACATATCTAGTCATTGATTTCTTAACGTACCTGACCAATTAAGCTGGAGAAGACAAAGACACCCAAGAAAAAATTCAGCAGTTGAAAAACTATCTCAAACAGGGTTTGTGGTTCTGGAAGGCCACCGATGGTGATTAAAGTACGAACTGCCCAGTAGTAACACCTCAGATACCTGTGAATACAGACAGCATTTTTGTTATTGACTATAGGTACTGATGTGGTTGAAGTTAAGCATATATCTTCTTGAGTCAGGCCTTTCAGTGATGCCTTTCAGTCCAAAAGACCTTCAGCATTTTTTGTAAAGGCTATGGTTTTCCAAATGATGCAGTTATGTAGATCATATTGAGCCAAATGTTCTCACTGAGAGAAAAACAAGAACATACGGGATATGCAGCGGTTACTGTTCTCCAGTAACTCTGTGCAGCATTGTCAGAGACTGTTCAGAGACTGTTGCGAAATCTCAAACACCCTCCTTTGTCTCAAAAAGCTCAGGGTTGGGGGTTGCCTCACCAGGAAGGTGAAAGACAGCACAGTCACTGCAGGGGCAGGGCAATAGGCCAACTCAGGTTGCTGCCCGGGGAAAGTGAGAAGAGGCACAAACACCGCAGAAGCAGGATGAGGGGGTTGTGCACCACCCCCTGGTTCTGGTGACTTCCCAGCAGCTGCTTTGATCGTGTGGTGGACACCTTGGATCACCAGAAGACACACACACACCCCCAACTCCTGAATTCTCTGGAACATCAAATCGCACAGGCATGAACCCCCCGAACCACGGACAGTATAGGCACACCTCATCTGCATGTTGCACAAGGTCATCTGCATATTGTGCAAGCTCATCTGCATGTCGTCACCCAAGGAGTGGTCCCGGAGGATCAGAGGATCCAAACAGTATAAAAGGCAGGCATGCATGTCACACTGGAGGAGCAACCCACCAGCTGCAGAGAGGGCAGTTCACCATCTGCAGGCAGATCAAGACCTCCAGACCAGGTGATCCACTACCTGCAGACAAGGTGATCCCCTGCAGACCAGGACCTGCGGACCAAGGCCTGCAGACCAGATCCCACCACTGCCACCACCCACCAACAAGGCGATCCATTGCCTCCTGACCAGAACCCACCACCTGCAGACCAGGACCTGCGGACCAAGGACTGTGGGCCAAAGCCTGCGGACCATAGCCTGCGGGCCAAGACTCTAGCCGTGTGACGTCACCATAGGATCCAAAGGGGTGATACCTATCGTATCCTCTCCTTTCATATCTATCCCATTCTCCTTTTCTTCCTATCCTTCTCTTCCTCTCCTTTCCTCTTAACACATTATGAAAAACCAGTTGTCTGTCTCTCCTCTCCTCTCCTGAATTGTGATCTCTTTGGCCAAAGACTTTCTGTTCTGTTTGTACAGTTCTCTTTGCACTGCCTTGTGCATGGTAGAGCCTGCTGCATTCAAGCAGTGTATTTCTATTAGCACAATAACAACAGTTTATGAAAATAAAAAAGGACCTGGACAGAATGTATTACTTTTTTGAAATTATTTTTTTGAAGATGGTTATAGTAACTTTCATATATATATATTTATTATATATATTTATATATATATAGTGCCTTGAAATCTCTAAGCTTCTGTTTTAAATTTTGTTCTAGAACATAGCACTATTAATGCAGCATCCCCCATCCTGTGCAGCTGGGATTAATTAGTTCAAATCATTGTCATGAATGTGCTATCATTTCCTTCTTCTCTGAGCTAGCAAGTAATTGGTTTAAGAATATTTTAAAGGCCCCCTATTAATTAGAATTTGACTTCCTAAGTCTTTGTACTATCAGACTTCAGTTTCACTAATGATTAGAAGTGGAAGTTTGTTTTCCTTAATTGTAGAATGAGATTTTTCTATTATTTCATCAATGACCATTGCTACTGAAGGTATGAAGATTCCGTCTATTTTTTTACTTTTATTGAGTTTGAAACTAAAAAAAAATCACAACAAAACAAAGAAAACCACAGAAGAAAAGCTTCTAGAGATATTTGTTTTGAAATAGACTGTCTTCATGCATCTTCTCAGACCTACTCTGAATCTGAGGCGATCTGATCTGGTTGAAGACTTCAGATGTACATTTTAATTTGGTGGCCTTCACTTTAAAACTCCACTCTTATTAAGATATGAACACCACTCCGTTAATAAATGGTCCATGTAACAATATGATTGGAGGGTCAGTTTTATGCAAATATGAGAAAATAAACTCATAATAACAACCCATTCCAACAAGGGCTTTTATTTAAATCATTGCAAAGTGTTTTCAGATCTTTGGCCTTACCAAATGACTGATTTTAGCTTTTCATTACCAATTCACTTTTCTCTTGATTGCAGATTGATGAAATGCAGTGACAATGAACACTTTTACCATAGTTTCCTAGTTTTAGATTTTAACAACCCAAACTGCATGTTTTCATTCAGAGTCCTTAAGTAAAAAAATTAATTGTAAATCTGCCGTCATATTATTTTTCCTTGTCAGGGGTGTGAAATGAACTGTTAGATTACACGGCTATAATATTTTCACTTGGATTAAAAAAAAAATAAATCATAATCTATGCACGCTTCCAGTGAAGTATGTGGAAGTGGCAGTTTTCTTTTAGACTTCTGTAGCATAAATAAATAGTAAGAAAAAGTCTCAGATCTGTTTTGGAATAATTGCAGATTTAAGCATAAAATGATGTCTCTAGCTTGTTTGAGGAGAATTATCATATAAAGCATATTAATATCACATTCGTTTGCCATAACTGAGAATGCCGCATTGTTTGAAATAGGTATAATTTATGAATATAAAAGTAAAGACATTAACATTATTTCTGTGTTAGTTACTATAGAAAAGGAAAGTGATTAACCAGCTCCCTCACCCTCAATGGCCTTGGATGCCAAGCTTGCTAAGTCCACCATGATAGACAACATAATCTTAATTCTAGAAATGTCTACAAAGAATGAAAGCAGCTCCTCAAAGGAATTTAGGGGTCACCTTCTTCTTCGCAGTGCTGTATATCCAAAATGTGTGAGATCTGCCCACCCCTTTCTGAAGGTGTAGTTCATACAGTATGTTCTTCTGTAATTTTGCTTCAACAGAAAGTTTCTACTGGCAAAGTCACATGATATTCACTATCTCTAAGGCACAGGTTTTATATTTTCTCCATTTATGCATTTTATTGTTTTGATTTTAATCTGAAATGAAAGTTACACAGTTGAAATCTCTTCCAACCTTAATGATTCGATTCGAAATATAAAGCAACTTGTTTGTTTGTTTGTTTTTTCCCTGAAGAAGGGGAGAAATGAGATTCTAAATTTTCTTTAAGGAAAGCCAGAAAAAACAGCCTCCTATTTCAACAGTATTAGCAGCTCTGCTTCCTACGAGCTAGTGTCTGGAAACCATCACTGCTCATCATACAGCTTACTAGCCTGCTACAACATTACTGCTGAAGCAAACAACATCAGACAAGAAAGGGATTTTCCCTCTGCACAACACAGAGTATGTTTATCCTTCAGGCAATTAAGCTACTAGATTTTTCCCTAAAATAACTCCTAGGTATGAAAACATTCAGAAAGACTGCAAATAAGAGACCTTGTAATGTTATGCCAATACAAATATCTTTTTCATAAAAGTCCATTTCAGAATAAGCTGAACTTCTTACATGGTTTTGGTTAATACAGGTAAATCACATCTTTATGCACGTGGCTGTCAGATTTTAGGGTGGTATTCACACATTCATTTCAGCCCAGGGAAGCATTATTTCAGGGCTGCCACGTTTGACTCCTCAGATTACAACCAGGATGGGTTTAAGTAGAGTAAAGAAGTGGCCTTTATCAACTGGTACTCTAATGACCTCCTTCTTGGTACCTCTTTTTCTTGAGTGACTTATCAGGTGGCTGTAGGTATGATGATCTGAGACAGGATCGTGTAAACTACGAAGCTTTTATCTAAAAAGTAAGGCTGCAAGTGGGAGGTGTGAAACCATGAGGTCTGACATGCTTGAGCTGGGCTGTGCTTCAGCAGCTGTCTGGAGGCACAAAACTGCCTTTACAGCCAGCACTGTGTGGATACATCAGACCTATTCCGAGTGCCATGTATAGCTGATAGCCACGAGACACCTTTTAAGATATGTCAGTCTTACTGCCTACTGGCCAATGCATACCAAAGATGTTCTACACATGCATAGTGACCATTTTCTGGGAATTCCAGGTATCTGCTGACTCTGTGCCCAGAGCAGGAAGGCAGCAAGCTATACAGAAACATAATCAGGATGCAAATAGATGTCTTGGCTAATAAATATGCTGCAGAATTTTGCAGAATATTTGTGGTGGACTTGCAAACACCAGAAGAAATATACCATGAGCAAAGTGCGATGATTTGTTTTGCCTAAATTTAATGCTGATCTGGGGGATTTGCATGGGTATTCCATCTCCCTAGTTTTACTTTCACTTATAGAATGGTTTGGGTTGGAAAGGATCTTAAAGCTCGTCTAGTTCCAAACCCACTGCATAGGCAGGGACACCCTCCACTAGATCAGCTTGACCAAAGCCCCATCCAACCTGGCCTTGAACACTTCCAGGGATGGGGCCTCCACAGATTCTGTGGGCAACCTGTTCCAGTGCCTCATCACCCTCACAGTTAAGATTTTTTCCCTAATATCTAATCTAAATCTCCCCTCTGTTAGTTTAAACCCATTACCCCTTCTTCTGTCACTACATGCCCTTGTAAACTGTTATGGGCAGTGATGAAAGAGACAGATACTTCCATGGAACAATTGAGAAAAACATTATGTTCCTGCCTTGAATCCTTTTCTAGAGGATTTGTCCACTTTCCCGAGGAATTAGGGAGACCAGTCTCTTTCTTAGGTAGTTAAATTAGATTGTAAATAAACACATATAATTCAAATTGTTCTCTCAGCTATAATTAAGAGACCTTTTCAATATCCTCCTGCTGTGGTTCCATAGGCTCTATGCTAAGGTGTTGCATCAGGGATGCTGTCCTTCTGCATTAGGAGAGACTGAGGTCTGTCTGACTAGTTATACCGAGATCATGGGTGCAGTTTTAATGCTGGGACCATCTTGTGTGGCTAATTTGGGTGTGTTGCGGTAGAAAAAGTTGATTGCCTTTTGCACCTCAGGCTTTGTTTGAAGGCTGCCATACAAAAGACTGCAAATCCTCTTGGACTGCCATTAATATTTCAGAGACTGGACGTAAGATGGAAAAGAATACAGCTAGCAGAAATTTCCAAAAAGAGACGCTTTGATAATTTCGCTTGTGGTTTGAGTACTGTGTACAGCTGTTAGTCATAAATTGAAGTTCATTAGTTAGTATGCCTGCTGAGGAGCGTATAGATGTAATCCAATTGATAAGGGAAACTGCTGTCTGTGTATTCTTTTTCTAGCCTGGAAAAGAAAAAAAATAAATCCTAGACGTGTTGACATTTTAAAGAACTGGTTTTGGCCATAACTAGCAAGATTTTATGGACACAACAGGGATTCTACATAAAACAATCATGCCACTAAATCAGAGATCATTTGCTTTGGGTCAGTATAATGTGAGATCACGAGAATTTTGATTTATTTTTCGAATTGCTTGCTGTCTTTTTTTTCTTTTAGTTAGCTAAAAAGCTGTGTTTGTCTTATCTTCTTTCTGAATGTGTTCCCATTCTACATGAGACCAATGGCATATTTTGCTTCAAATATTGGCAAATCTGACTGCTATGTGAAAGGAAATTACATCTGCAATGCTGTGCCATAATATGTACTGCAGTTCTGGTCACTTTTTCTGACAGATTTTTCCTGGATTGTTCTTAATTCCTGCTTTCCAGAGAAACAAATACACTTAGAAGTATCTTGTCTGATATGTTTAAATTCATATTGAATCTCTAATAATAACTAATATCCACACAATGCCTGTCTGTCAAAAAACCCCCAAATATTTAACGATGATATAATATTTCATGCCTGATTCTCTAAGGCAATGACTATCCCATACAGAAGGCATTTGCTGTTAGTGAGACACCAAGCTACACTTTATGAAATGCAGCTCAACATGGGGTACTCTTTGGGTGTCATGTATATGGGACCATATAATTCAGTATGAGTTAGATAAAAGCAAAAGAATAAAGCCATACATTCAGCAACCAATGTCAAGATGAGGTAGATTAATGGCTTAATGAGGCTTACATGGATATATTCTAATATGTATTCTATTTCAGCATCTCAGTTTAGTGCCGACCTTGAATTATCAGTTTGTCATTAGTTTATAAAAAATTCTGCCCTGGATCCCATGTGATTTCAGTGTGACATCATTTGAGATGTGGTTTTGTCTCCTCATGGGAAAGGTGTCACAAACTATTAAAAAACCTGACCATTGCCTCTGGGCACTACTGCATTGTCTGTGATTAAGCTAGCAAATAATTTCTACCAATTGTTTCCCTGAGTGAAATGTAAAATATTCTTGTCCGTGAAAAACAGGAAGATTTTCTTGCCTGTTCCTTTGGCCGTTTTGAAGAAACATTAAAAACTTGAAGACTGAGGAAACGCTCTACTTTCAGGTTGCTCGGTCTTAGTTACCTTATTTTTTGATTATGAGGCAAATATTCCCAAGAATGACATTAAAAAAATAGCTATAATGGAAATTTGTTCTGCATTTTTCTTATCAGATTTCTGGAAACCTTGAGCCTGCGAATAAATACCTGTGTATAACTTCACCTACATAAGTGGTCCCACTGAGCTCCATGAGCCCGCTTCCATGTGTCTGACTGCAGTACTCAAGCTGTGTGTTTTAGTGGTGTGTGGAAACTTTAGCTGTGTCATTTTTTTTGAGAGAACTTTAACTATAAAAAAATGAATGCTGCTTTACACAAAGTGTGTTTTACTCTCAAAGGCTGTTTTCTTGCCCTTCAGGGCAGTGACTTCACATCAAACTTGTGAAGTCCGACAAAATTATAAGCAAGAGAAGCATGTCTCCAAGAGAAATGTGAAAAGTTGTTTAAAGGGTGATTTATGACGGCAGTAGTATATTATATGCTGTTTTGCAAAGAACGTAATTAATGAACAAATTGAGCTTCTGTGGTGTTAACTATTGTATGGCCTTTGCAAGACATGAACGTTCATACATCTGAACCTACTACATATGTTTTTATATAACTACATACAAAATATATGATGAGTTTGCTATTTTCTCTTGCTTCCTCTCCATCACCTTAGAGTTTCATCATTTGGCACCCAGCCTATTGCTGTCACAAGGAGTTTGTGGAAAACTCTGCCAATCTCCAGTTCTTCCCACTGAAGACAAGCTAGCACATGTTTAAGCATGACCTTCTCAAAAGATCAGAGAAAGTGGGTGGATTTTTATCAGACCAATCACCATGGTGTTTAGAGGGACTAAAACGTTGCATTTTAATGACACAATGCTGTGTGGCAGAAAAAAAATATGTGCCTCTGATTCCTTTGAGGGATTGTTCTGCAATCCTTCTAACAGTTCCCATGTGCATATGCAATCAGTAAGTTTAATTTATGACCCTTGTGGCTTTCTAAATGTTTAATTAAGTTAGAGCTTAGCACTAACTCATCAACCTATAAAAGCTGAAAGTAGTAAACTGATTATTTACTGCACCTGCCCTCCAAATATATGTTAGTAATGAAAGCTGCTAATCAGCAGTCAATGCTAAAAGCCTGCTATCTGAGCACTTGTACAGGACATACCCTCCCCACAAAGGCATGGGAAAAGGAGGGGAATACAGGAAGGAGCAAAATCAACACAAATCTCTTGCAAGAGAAAAGGACTTACATGTTTCCGTTGCCATCATACACCCATCTAGTGCTGCCAAGTCCTTCATAGTCTGAAGCCCAATAATACAGGCATGCATTAATGTGCAAGATAAACAGCAAGTATCCAGTTGTTCGAATGACCCTATAAAAGTCAACAGATTCCTGTAAAACAACTTAGATTTTTCCTTCCTTTAATATGGAACTCATTGCTTTTTTGGGTCAAAACTATTTTTATATTAAGCATCCACTAAGTAGTTCCCCACCTGTATTGACTCTGTGAAATAATAGCTGGCAGTTAACTGTCTCTCATGTTTGTCCAAGGTCAAATAAATATCTTTCCTAGAATATTTGATACAGGGTAATTTTTAAATTATGGTTCCCTGAGGACTTTATAATCCACTTCTTTAATTGGCTATGAGTATCTACAGAATATTTGAAGCTATATTAATGAGGCTAGAGGGTTAATGTTTTTGCCAAACTCTGTTCAAGAGAGGCTCTAAACTTGAGAGAGGGCCAAAGCCAAGAAATGTCTGAGGTCAGAAATGAACTGCTTTACAAGATCTGTGGTAGGATGCCTGCAGTAGATCTGCTAAACAGTGTGACTTAGTGGCTGCAGCAGGAGTTATATCATTCCTAATCCCCGTTCTTATGCTTATGGCATACGTTCTTTGAAGAACACCAATGACGAACACTTAAGCACCAAGCAGCTTTCTGTTTAATACAATAATGATCTCGTCGTATATCCTCTGTTCAGTGCATGGGGATCAAAAGAAAGCTCTCTGGGATTTAGCTCTCCATTCAAATATTCATACAGGCAAGGGATAAATAAGCAGGAAAAGTACAGGACTTGCCTAAAAACACAGGGAGGCTGGTGCATAACGCGTTTATCTGCTACAACTAGAATTCAATGCAGTTTGCAGTGCATAGTAACTGAGTGTGTGGTTTTATGAAAATTTAATAAGTTCTAACTAAATTAGGTTTATAAACTAAGTTAATGGAAGATAGTATCTCTATGGTTGCTTCTGTATTATACATTCCTTTGCTGGTTCTTCAGGTGCCATTGCATGCCCGCTTTTGCCTTTCCATGCCAGCAATGTACCTATGTGTACTGTTCTTTAGGATGCTGACAAATGAAAGTCACTTCTCTGTTTAAATGTCGGGGTGCTTCCAGGAAACCTCTGTTTAGCTGTTGAGAACAGCAGATAGCTGATGTGATCTAGTAATATTGCAATATGGACCATGCTGGGTCTTGTGCACAAGTTTGAATCCATGCAAGTGGACTCCTGAGGTCTGAGTAAAGGTTCTGGAAGCCTTTGCTACAACACATATTATATTTCTCTAGGCAGATGTCGAATCTACCACAATGGGTAGATAAGATGTAGTAACTTTTGCTAGCTCTATTCCTACAAACTCAAAACTAATCCATTAAAGAAAAGGATCCACCCAGGCACATGCACTTGCTGCATGGAAGTTTAGTTTGATATTACCCAGTTAATTAGTGCCTTGTTGCTCAAGTGGTGACCATACCATGATCTCAGATCAAAACAACATTGTTACATTCAAATAAAATGCCATAGTTTACACAAACAGGCCATCTTTTTTATACTTTTTAGTTCCCCATTTGTACTTGTTTTCTGTACAACAACCTCTCCATTTGACCTTTTTCTTTCCTTACCCTAATGCCTTCTGGCAAGCTAGTTAGAAGATCTCTGCTATATAAATGTTTGGGGGTTTTTTACCAATGAGCACCTCAAAAACTGAGAATCAGTGTTTTCTGAAGGATGTGTTAAAACATTGTATCAGGGCACGACATGGCATATTTAAAAGGTGTTTTTACAAATACAAAATATAACATTTTGGTAGTACAGTGTGCAAGCATTATTTTTCTTTTTTCTACCACAAACCTTAGCAATGCAATGATTGGAAAGCCTATAGATAATTTATTGTCAATACTGTTAGCCCTATATATGCGGAGCAATGTTGTAGTCCATATGCTTCTGCACATCTTCAGTGGATTTAAAGTTACCTTTTAGTTATGAAAAGTGCTCTATTTCACACATTTCAGGTTTTAGGACTATTGAGAGTATGAGATAGAAAATGGATTTAAGTTGCAATATTTACATTCTGCAGTTTACATTCTGCAAATGATTTAATACTGGAAAATGTAAGTGGGGCTGTGACCAGGAAGCAAAGACACAAGCAGCAAGACACAGCTGTGGCACTCAACCACTATCGTGCTTTAGACAAAACTGTCTAAACTAACAAGGCAGAACAGCTTTGCAGAGTAACTGGCTCTGCTTTTCCAGCTACTTCATATATTTTACAGGACCAGTGAGATCTTGCTCTGTGTGTCTTAGCATTTCTAAATGAGTACCTTTGTTTTTCAACACACAAATCAACATAGCGTCCTTCAAAGTATAGGGTAGTTTGAAGGTATCTCATTCTCAAATTGCCCTTCACACATCTCATTCTCAAATTGCCCTTCAAAGAACCATTTCCCATTCTGTAATTTTGTATAGTGTGAAAGTCTGCTCCTTGCAAAACTATTTGGGTGAAAATAGTTTGTTCCTGTTTCCTTGAAAGCCATATACACACACAACATTACTGTTACATATAAGCTAATTACTTAATTCATAACCATCTATATTAAAAATACTTATCTCCCAGTACTCACTGCAAACATTATAGGAGTTACAGAAAAGTGGTTGAATTATGACTCCAAAGCAAAGAAAATAATATGGAAATTAATTAGTTAATAGTTCTCAACATTAGAAAAAGTTTTAAAAATATAAACAAGAGAGATGAAAACTAGTTCTTTTTAATGACATTAGAAATTGGAGAGGACAGAGATTCAGCGATTGAGAAAATTAAAAGCAATTTCTTCATCTTGTGGAAACTCAGACAAGCCTTCTCTGTGTACCAACAAGAATTTAAAGAAAAGGAAAAAAACCCACCAAACCACAAAAGGCTAAATGAAAAGAGGGCAAAATAAGAATAAGCTTTGTGGAGGTCAGCATCTAAAAAATACTTTAGCAGAACATTCAGACATCTAATTTTTGTCTTATTTTGCAGGTACATGAAAATATGAAACGGATGACGTTTTAAACTCCGTTTTGAATTAGCTAATTTCTAAATTTCATAAAATACCTCATTTGCAATGTATTAATATCATGTCCACCATTTAGATGCAATAATCTCTCAAACAGAATAAGATGGTAAACAACAGGTTCTTATTTTTGCTGCAGCAGCACACAGGAACAATACATGCCCCAAAACTGGGACAGGGAAAAAAAATCTGTCGGTGTAGGAATTGCACAGAATAAACTACAGCTGATGACGCTGACAGCAGGTGACAATAACAGTGACTTAATAGATGGGTTCATTGGGTCTTAGCAGCATCACTGACTGCTGAGGGGCCTGTGAAACTTGCCATACCCATGACTTGAGTTGGTTCCAGTATTATTCTAGTCAATGCAGCAGGTGAGAACACGGTGCAGTGGACAACAGTTACAATCACTATTTGAGATCTGTGCTGACTTGATTCTCATTCCAAGTTTAGTCAATGCAGTGGAGGATCAAGTTTCTGTACATGCCAGGTTCATGGTGAGACTATATTTGAAGAAAAATGTTGACACAGGCTCAAGCTCATGACTCTTATTAAGTACAAACAAACAGCTACCGAGGATTTGGCACTGCTATCAGCAACCTAAAGAAACCATTCTTTAGTTCTTTCGCTGAAGAAACTTCTGATAATTCTGATCAGTTAAATTTTGTCAGGAGCCTGAGTTTGGTGAACATTTTGCCTGAACCAGGCCAGCTGAACTGAGCTGTGAGTGAAGCTTTACATTTATTATTTTAATGATTATAATAAAGACAGTTATTTAAAAAACTCTTAAACTGAACAGTCAAAAATGTATCATATTCCATCCAGTGCTTCGTTGACAAGCCATGAAATGAAATGAAATGCATTCTGTGCCAAGCTTTGCATGCTACAAGAGTTTAATAAGCACATACCTGTAGATGTATGCTTTGTCCAGGATAGCTTCCAAACGATCATTAAACTCAAAGAATGTGTTATGCTGAACGGAAAACAAATGAAAGTAATCCAATCATTATTCCTCACCACATGTCTTTTTCAAACAGTACAGACATTAGTTCACATACACATTTTGAAAATAATGGATTTTTTGATAGTTTGACTTTCTTTAAATGTTTAACTAAAAGGTGAACTGCAAAGCAAAGATGAAAATTGATTTAAACATTGTTTTGGGAGTCAAGTGTCGCCTTAATCTGATTATAGAAATAACCTTGCTGTTTAGGTCAGACTGCTGCAGATGAATGACTTCTACTTCCTCAAACGTATATAATTGCTTGGGCAACTTTATGAGAGAGAATTACACACATAAAAATCCAGTAACTCTCAGTAAATCATCATACCTGTCAACAACCACATACTAGACAATACCATGTAGTAACAGTTGCTGCTGTAGTGAATTCCTCCTGTTAATTATTTGTAGTTTACCTTTAGTGATAGTCCTGATGTTCACATGTAGCTTTTTTCTTTGTTTTTCTTCCATAAATGTCTGTTTGATTAATATGAAGCACTACTAATTTTTAATTCTCTCATATTGTTTTGGTTCTCATTTATGGAATTTTGAAGTTTTGTTGAAAACTGAAGAGCACCTTCATTTTATTCTCACAGTTCTTGTTCCCCCTCCAAATTTAAATGAAAGCCAATTATTTGTCAGCATATTGCTTGTGTGAAGCAATATTTAGCCACAGAGTGGCCTGTTAGGTACCATGAAATGCAGGGAGAAGGCTGTTGTCTAACCCCTCTCAGCCCCTTCATTGCACAACTCCAGATGTCTTTGGACTTGATAACACAATTGGGTTTATGCTTGTTATATATGCTGTGTATAGTTTATGTTGTCCTTAAAATTTACTGCTTTGCTTTTAAGCACCTGATATTGTGAACAGAATGTGAAAATACATTAGCATTAATTAGTGATCTTAAATTAATTTAATTTTTTATCTTTGAGAATTAAACAGGTTATTTAAGAATAATCTAATTTAAATAATGTAAACAAACCAACCTTAAGCATAAAACACCTTTTGAAAGTAGGGAATAATAAAGTCAGAAGAAAAATAAGAGAATAAGGTCTTCATTTCTCGCATATAACTAGTGACAGGACTAGGGGGAACGGCTGCGAGTTGCACCAGGGGAGGTTCAGGTTGGAGATGAGGAGAAATTTCTTCTCGGAAAGGGTGGTCAGGCATTGGAACGGGTTGCTCAGGGAGGTGGTGGAGTCACCGTCCCTGGGTGTGTTTAAAGGAAGGTTGGATGTGGTACTTAGGGACATAGTTTAGTGGTTAACAGGAGGTGGGGGCACGGTTGGACTAGATGATCCTTGAGGCCTCTTCCAACCTTTATGATTCTATGATTCATTCATCTAGATTGTATCGTGTCTTTGATTTGTTGGTTTGTGGATTTTGTAGCTTATCCTGAAGATATTTTCCAATTTGGTTGTAAAAACATTTATGTCTGGCTAGCCATCCATCACTAACACAGATCTTACCTTTAGCATCCTATTTGCTCTAAATGCTGGGTTAAATCCAAAGAAGAAGTATAAAACTTCAAACGGCAATACTGATACCACGTCGAGCTGTTGAAGAGCCAAGAGGTCAATTTAAACTTCACAATAATCATAACGCATTTACTTACTGTCAAAAAGCTACTTAGATTCAATCATGATTGAGTATGATATTTGAACAGTCAGCATGCTAATCCCATAACTTCCAAAGTACAGGCAGGCAAGATTCTCCTTTTGAAAACCCCAACTGCTTTGCTCTGCCCTGATTTAAGTCCCCCGTGCCTGAGATTTTCATCTGTTTCATGGGGATTATTAACAGTATCTCAGATATTTGATTACTAACACATTCTCTTATTTCAATTCTAGTTCTGACAAGACTGAAATGCCAGGCATGTGGCTGGCGAGCGGAGGTGAGGAGAGCACTCCACAAGCACTTACTAGTCCTACAGCTTTTGAAACAAGGCTGCCTAAAGCAATCTGGGGGAAACACAGCGAATTAGACTCCTTGCTTGCAACCTGCAGAAGCCATGTGTTCCAAACAACAAATTCATCATAGGATGATAAATTTGGATATTTGTGTTTGGGGTTTTTTTTGTTTGTTTGTTTTCAATAGATACTATCTTTTGTATACTTCGATGCTTCTCCTTCCCATATCACTAAGATTTTCAACATCTCCCTGCAGTACATCAACTGTGTGATTACTCTTCTTATCTGCCTACTTCATTCTTTCCAAGAATTCTGTGGGGAAAAGGAAAGCTGTGGCAAACTTGACTTTGCCTTTTTAAAGATCCCATGATACCTTGCTCTGTTGGTGATGTCATTGGGGAACAAAAGAGGGATGTGGAACTGTAGGCTTCATCTCACTGTAATCAGAAATGCCTTTGCCCTGAGAGACATAACGTGCATTGGTGGCAACTAGCCTGCAGCACTCACGTTTTATTCCCTGCAAGTAAGATGAAGTTAATACTTGAAAAAAAGAAACCAAAATAAACCAAATAAAAAAAAATTGATTGAGGACAAGCAGCCTTTTATGGTTTCTCTCCCTCTTTCAGACACATGTCTAAGAGGAGGCAAAATTTAGTTAGAAGTTCTTTAATATCAATAACTGTTAATTAGTACTTAATCGTATAACAAACTCCCAGAATATATCTATATCTTGCATCCGGTGAAAACACTCAACTCTCATTAATTTCTGCAGAAATCAAGTGCACTAAACATACTGCAAGTGTGAACTTAATTAAAATACACCCATACACACCCACTTGGTTCTCTTGCTCTAAGTCTGACTCTGTCTTACTTGTCTGTACAGTGTATATCCTGCACTTTTGGATAGCTTAACCCCAAGTATATAACCAGTGATACCACAGTCACTGAGACAAATTTAACTCTGAAACAAAGCAGGTGCAAAAAAATTTACAGAAGAGGAGGGGACAAAAATTCAGATTTCAGAGATGTAGGCTCACTGTCACAGAGCTGTACATGTATCAGAAATTCAATAGATTACCTATCCTTTGTCGGCAAAAACAATATTTAGGAACAAAATAGACAATTTTCCTAAATCAAAAGCATCTTTGTTTTTACAAAGTGCAGTGAGCATCAAAAAATCTTAGTTTGAATTTTTGTTTACTTGTGTGTGTGATAACGGATACAGTACAATGCATAAGAGTTCACCGAACAAAGTTTCCATCTGACTTCAAGACTCAATTTATGTAATGGTGAAGGGTTTAGAGGGGAAGACGTGTGAGGAGAGGCTGAAGTCCCTTAGTTTGTTCAGCCTGGAGAAGAGGAGATGGAGGGGAGACTTCATGGTGGCCTACAGCTTCCTCACGGTGGGGAGCGAAGGGGCAGGCTCTGATCTCCTCCTATCTGGTGACCGGCGATAGAACCCGAGGGAACGGCATGAAGCTTCGACAGGGAAGGTTTAGGTTGGAGATCAGGAAAAGGTTCTTCACCGAGAGGGTGGTTGAGCACTGGAACAGGCTCCCCAGAGAGGTGGTCACCACACCGAGCTTGACTGAGTTCAAGAAGCATCTGGACAATGCTTTCAGTCATCTGCTCTGATTGGGCTGGTCCTGTGTGGAGCCAGGAGTTGGACTCAATGATCCTTATGGGTCTCTTCCAACTTGGGATATTCTATGATTCTAACGAATGTTGCAAAATTTTCTATTGTCTTTCAGTGTGTATAGGAATGACCTCACACAAATTAATCAGAAGATAATTTTATTAATTTTATGTTATTAATTTATTACTATTCAGAATTAATATTTATAGTTGCATTTATAATTGTTCTGTTTTACAGTTAAACACTGTTTATGAAGATGGCAGTCTTCAACTGATAAGCACCGACATGCCATCAAGCCAGTGCTTTCTGGTGATGTTCTTAAACCCACAGTGGTTTTCAGTGAATGAAAAAAATCCTGTGAAATCCTACAGCCAGAACTTACATATTGAAATCAGTAATTCAAGATCTGCTTACCCAAAACTTCATAGAGCTGTGGTAGAATTTCTTCATTTCCACTCTGTCTGACTACAGTGATAATGAAAGGAGAGAAAAGCATAGTCAAGAGCAGAATGTCAAGAATGAGCCTCTGCTACTTAATAATAACAATAACAATAACAATAATAACAATAACAATAACAATAATAATAAATCTTCTGATAGTAGGGATGATGACAGTTATATTAATGATGATCTAAAAAAATGAATGGGGAAATGTCTGTAGGAAGAAGTAATATTTTTATTAGACCAGTTTACATTAGACCGGATTTTATTAGACCTAGGTGAGGAAAACTGGTTTAGGGTTTGTCTGATTTTTTCCAAGTCTGGCTCTTGGTCTAGCAAAGCGTGTTACATTTTTCCCACAGATCTTCCCTCTCAAGACATCTGTACCAGTTGGTGCTTGATCCAAATCCCTTCAATTTCATGTCCAAAAGCTTCATTTGGCTTCGATGGTTCCAAGAAAAATGCAAAGAATGTTTCTAATGGTGCTGTACAAAATTAGCTCTTTGAAAGCTAGCATTAACATGCTAGCATTATTAGCATCATAATAATCAACATTACTTTCATTAGTAATGATTAGCTATTTATTTTTAAATTGCTCTCCATGGGAACTGATGCTAATACCTTAATAAGAAAGGGTAATCACAAGTATCTATTATTATACTTTCTGTGTTTATACCAGAGACATTTTAAAAATAGCTTAAAAAACGTAACGATATTTCCATGCTAACTTTTCACTATTATCAGTATAAGCATTAAACTAAATGCAGGAGATCAGGCAGTGTATGATCTCTTCATGCACTAAAATCTGTGAGTTGTACAAACAGCTTCAAGGGAAATACAAAGTAAGCTTCCTACTTTAGAGTTTTAACCATGTTCATAAAACTTGGGTTTTGCAGGATTTAGGCAGGATTGCCAGTTACTGAAAGCCTTGGCATGGAAAAATACATTACACTGCACTGCATTAAATATCTATCCAAGCTATACTTGCATGGTTTTATCTGAGATTCTTCTGTAAAGGTATCAGTAATATCTCGTATGCACAATATGTAAAATTTTATGTAAAAGCACTGAACTAAAGCTAGTTGCAAATTACATTTGAGGGTATATAATTTTGATTTTTCTGTCTGTTTGGCACAGTAGTGACACACTCAAGTTGTCTAAACTCTTTTTTTTTTTCTACATTAGATTTTCTTCTATAAGAAATTAAAGCAGAAGAGTAGGGAAGATGGAAAGAAAAGCTCATGTTCTAGATGCCCTTTTGATACGTTGAGGGCAAGCTTTTCCCTTTTTTCAGATACTTGCTTAGAGGTTTATTTAGCATTTTTCTACAAAATACAGCATAAAAGTAGTGGCAAGAAGGAAAACAAAATGTACATATTTTTTCAAAATAAAATATGTCAAAAAATTATTTTCAAAGCATCCTGAAATTACAGGGATTTTCTCTGATTTTGGAAAAAAACCCCACAATCTCATAATCTGTAACAAAACACGCATATACTATCAAGCCCTAGCAGAATATACACTGTCTTCAGCTGTGATGCTTGCACAAGGAGAATAGAAAGCTGAAAGTTTCACACAAACTTACAAACACATGCATACATGTATACATGTATGAGACATGTATACATAGCCATATAATCACTGGTTCCAGTGAAGCTGCACCAGTTTACTCCTTTCGAGAGAGAGCTTTGTGCCTGTTCCAACTACTCTCATCTGTTGCTTTCAGATCTGTCTTTTATTTATTTATTTTTTTTTAAGAATGTAGACAAGGGATATGTTTCCTTCTTCCAAAATAAGATAATGGAAGGTCAGTGAAAAAGAACATAGGTAACCTTTGGTAAATAAAAAAAAGTTACATGGATTTGACAAAGCAGGAAAAAATGTGTCAGATTAGAAGGGATTTCTGTAATGTACTTTGACACAAAACTACTACCCCTGAAAATCCCGTTTCCATTACTTACTATTATATCTCCACCTCTTAAAAATTGCACTCGGGGCTGGAAAATCAGTAAGTCACACAGGTAGCAGATATCACAAATGATGTCTATGGCAAACCAATATATTATATTACTTGGGGTTTGATATGGAAACACAAAGCGAAGGGGAATAAACCAGCAATTCCAATTATAGGCAATTGTCACAAGCATGAGCCACGCTACGTAACGACGATCTGAAAGAAAAAACATAGAATTTACAGGCATGAACTTAGAATCTTTTCTCGTTCTATTAGACACATTTATTCTACTGCAGTCTCTGGGAATGTTTCCACCCAGAGCAATTTACCATTCTCTCTTTTTCAATGACACAGGCTGCTAAAATGATATAGGTTGGACGTAGGAGTCACACAAAAATTTGCAAAAGGGAAAAAAAGATGAGTTTATGAGTTTATGGCTGCATAAAAAGAAATATTGACCAGCAGGTCAAGGGAGGTGATTCTATCCCTCTACTCAGCTCTCATGAGACCCCATCTGGAGTATTGTGTCCAGTTCTGGGGTACCCAGTACAAGAGAGACCTGGAGCTGTTGGAGTGAGTCCAGAGGAGGACAATGAATTTTATCAGGNGACTGCTTGTCAGGGAGTGTAGTGACAGGACAAGGGGTAATGGCCTTAAGCTGAAGGAGGGTAGAGTTAGATTAGATATCAGGAAGAAATTCTTTACTGTAAGGGTGGTGAGACACTGGAACAGGTTGCCCAGAGAAGCTGCGGAGACCCCATCCCTGACAGCGTTCAGGGTCAGGTTGGATGGGGCTTTAGGTAACCTGGTCTAGTGTAGGGTGTCCCTGCCCATGGCAGGTGGGTTGGAAACAGATGATGTTTAAGTCCCTTCCAAGGCAAACCATTCTCTGATTCTATGATTCCATACCATCTTTACAACTGTTGTCACTTTTCATGTCTTTTCCCTGTTTGGTGTAAATGTTCTTTAGGGCAGGATTTGTGCATTCCTCTGAGTTGCAAACTGGAATGTGGATCTTATGGTGGCTCACAGGTACTATGTAATACTAGGTCACTTCAGTATGCTTTTACCTCATTCTACTGCATAGATTTTAATTTACCTGTGTATGAGTCTATGCTATCTGGTAGCTGCAGATACTCAATGTATTTTTTCAGTGGAGGTTTTTTGAATTTACAGCACAGCATATCACAGTAATGATCCTCCTCTGGCTTTACTTCTGCCTCCTCTTTCTTTTCTTCTTTTTTTTCCTCTTTTGGTGGGGGTGGAGGCTTCTTCTTTGATGGTGCTAGCAACATAGAATGCCGCAAAACGTCATTTTAATAATGACTCAATTACTACATCCTGTTTTAACATGTACAAGAGCCTCATCATGTTAAAAACTCTTCTAAAAACACTTGGCAGTGACTAAAGATACAATTCATTATAATACTGAATGCATTAGAAAACAGATTGGAGAATAAAGGCACCACTGACATAATCGTGTACATCTTCTGTCAAGAATAGGCCACTTCATGTTACAGAGTGCAATATATATATTGCTGTATTTCCTTGGACAGTGCCCACAGCTAATGACAAAAGACTGACAAGAAACAAGGAAATTCACAATTCAGCACGAATGCAACCAGGCATTTCTCTTTATACAACTGTTCCAAAAAATGCATGCAATTTGGATGGGGATCAGAATGTGTCTCTGTCATGAGCTGATCTCTTCCCTTTCCTGAGAATTGATATGCAAGATGCAGCAAGTGGAACTAATTTGAGGCCTGTGGGTTTGTATGTTTCTAGCCTTACAAAAGTCTTGTGGCACTCCTTTGAGTCCAGTTCTTCAAACTTTGGTCTGGATAATTGTGTCCACACGTTTGTCCCATTAATTCTAGTGGCTTTACCTCTGAGTAGGATACACAGTCCTAGCAGTAAACTGGCTAACTGGGTCTATAATGTGTTAGGAAACTAATGATTGTAAGAACAAAAGAGGTAAATGAGCAAAGAAAATTAAAAAGTAATTCCTTTATCATCTTGTATAGTTTATAATACTTCAGGCACTATTTTTTTCTAGCTTATTTAAAAACAGGTAAGCAATCAAAACCTTCTAAAAATTTTCAGAGTATAAAAATCACCACACTCAATTCCTTGTGAAAAGGAAAAAAAAAAGTCAAACTTTCCTCTAAAGAGGAAAAATATTGTATTTGGTTTATGTTTTGTATTTTGTCATAAGTAAGTATTTAATTAATTTTGAATGAATTTTCTCTATTCAAAGTATGTACTTAGAGTCCTCAGTGTGTCTGGAAGATTGCTGTTATGGCTAAAATTTTATCTACTTTTACACAGCAGATCTAATCTCAGAGCGACTAATATCTGCTTGTAAGACATGTATGTTATGTCACATGTTTCAGATTCATTCCACTAAATAAACATACCTGGAAGATATTTTAAAATATATAAAACTGCTTGACGGAGATGATTCTAGACATTCCCAAATTCTTCAGTAATGGGGTTCAAAAGGAAGTTCATACCTAAGGACTCAGTTTACTGTAGACTAATAAGGATAAATTGACTTCAGTGGTCACAACCTGATCCATTTCAGGGGGCAAACATGCTACATGTACTTGAAAATTTTATCACAGTACTTTCTGTTCCCACAAAATAACTTTTGTCTTTAAACTCAACAAGTGCACAGATATTTCTGGAGTCACTTACAAGCTGTAGGACTGCCTTCAGGGGAGGACAGCACTGGGTCTTTCAGCTTTTCCTTGTAGACTGTTGCCCTTTCTCGCATTTTTCTGACAATCTCCTGAAGCTGGGCATCAGCATACTCATTTCTTTGGAAATCGGAGGGGTTTGGCTTCTGTGTGCTAAATAAAACAAAAGGAAAATGTTTAATGTCCTGGAAATCACTGGCAGGGAACGGTGTTACTGCTACTTCTGAGCAGAAGTCAGACATTAAGACTGGATCTTTGTTGGCCACAGTGGTTATTCACATCACCTACTTCATGGTAAGTAGACACCTAAGTTACCTGCTCTTGCGTCCTGCTTAAGTCAGCTGATACTGCTGGCTATGTGCAGTAGCATACACGGGGTTTCAGGCAGAGGAGATCCTGTACCCTGTGCTCTGTGTAGCCCACTACACTAATGACTTCCCACTGCTGCTTTTCACCAAGTTCTCCCCTGGCTATGTAAGGCATAGAGCTTACCCTGTGTATTTGCTAAGATGCAAGGCATGGTCTTACTGTCTGTGCATAACAATGTGTTCCTTATTACATGGTAATGTAATGATGACAGGACATAACTGAGTTAAAGACTGATGTGTAGCTAGGGGAGGAGAGACTATGCTTACTTTATGCTTCCTAATCTTGGGAAAATTGATTTATTTCATTTTTGTAATGGATATCAGCTAATACAGAGTAAAAAACCCAACATGTTTTACCAAGTGGAAGCGAAACAATGGTGTTGCTGATGAAGCTGTTTCTGTTTCCACTAAGCGCCCCACTGTTTGTTTACTCAGGGTCATAGTAACACTGAGCTGATGTTCCATCACTCACAGCATTTCTTCAAATCTGAGGACCGTTCATTTTCAAACACCTGCACTCTCACATTCTGCACTGAAACTAACACTTTTAATAGCGTATCTGTATACTGCATAGTCAATTAGAAAATCTAGCTGAAGGTGTTTCTGATCAACTATTATGAAAATAGTTTTTTTGAAATGTCATCCTCAATTACTTGCTGGTGTCCAATTATGCAAACTGGTGCCGTTTTGGAGTGCCACCTAGCTGGCAGCTGGGCCATGCATTTGAGCTTCCTCCTTTTTGACACTGTCCCGTATGACATCCTTGTCTCTAAACTGGAGAGACGTGGATTTGGTGGATGGACCACTCACTGGATAAGGAATTGGCTGGATTGGCCACACTCAAAGAGTTGTGGTCAATGGCTCGATGTCCAAGTGGACATCGATGACGAGTGATGTTCCTCAGGGGTCGGTACTGGGACCGGCGCTGTTTAACATCTTTGTCGGCGACATAGACAGTGGGATTGAGTGCACCCTCAGCAAGTTTGCCAACAGCACCACCAAGATGTGTGGCACAGTCAACACGCTGGAGGGAAGGGGTGCCATCCAGAGGGACCTTGACAG
>VWZZ01006015.1:0-31023 GCA_013399095.1 Psophia crepitans | reverse complement strand
CTTCCTACCCTTGAGCAGATTGACACTCCCTCCCAACTTGGTGTCATCCACAAACTTACTGCGGGCACACTTGATCCCCTCATCCAGATCATTGATAAAGATATTAAACAAGACACGCTCCAGTACTGAGCCCTGGGGAACACCGCTTGTGACTGGCCACCAACTGGATTTAACTCCATTCACCACCACTCTCTGGGCTTGGTCTTCCAGCCAGTTTTTTACTCAGCAAAGAGTGCACCCGTCTAAATTACAAGCTGCCAGCTTCTCTAGGAGAATGCTATGGGAGACCGTGTTGAAGGCTTTACTGAAGTCCAGATAGATAATATCCACAGCCTTTCCTTCATACACTAGGTGGGGTCACCGGGTCATAGAAGGAGATCAGGTTGGTTAAGCAGGACCTGCCTTTCATGAACCCATGCTCTTTGGGCCTCGTCCCCTGGTTGTCTTGCACATGCTTGGTGAGCACACCCAAGATGAACTGTTCCATTACCTTCCCTGGCATCGAGGTTAGGCTGACATGCAAGTAACACTGGTCAAGGTAGCCACTGTCTTTCAGAGTTATCTACTGGCATTGAACTCAGAACAAACTTCTTGATGCAGTGCAGACTGAAACCTAATCATCTAGGCTGCATGACATTCCTCCTGTTTAGTTCAAAGGTTTGTCACAGCAGCTTCTTTGACAATCCTCCTAGTTATTACATCACAACAGGCTCTGAATCCTCTAATCTTCTTTAGAGTACTCTCTGAGGAGAAGTCTGTCTCAATGCTGAACACATGGAACTCACTGAGGTACTGGATTAAAATGTGAATAAGATTTTATTTTAATTAGTAATGTTGCAGTATGAACTATGCAAAAGAAAGTAGGTTGAATGTTGAAAGTATCGATTAACTTTGAAAAATCACCTTTCTTTAATGTCACTGGTGAGATAAGGCTGTTCAATGGCACTGGATATTTACTACGATATAAAAAATAAGGGCAACATCATTTCAGACAGTAGTCACTTTAGAACATAAGTATGATCTCCTCAGAAAGAACCATGTGATAATAAGGGAGGCAGTCTTGCCTCACATTTCTTTATTTGGTGCTGTAGTGTCATCAGGGCTTTCTTATCAGTAAGTGATTAAATCTGGCCAGGGCATCTGCTTTTTATCAGGAATTTTTAAAGATATTTCTTATCATATACACATAACATCTGTTACACTCAAACACATCTAAATGCAAACTCATAACTTATTTGCATAAGCATATAATAATTTAAGACTAAGGAAAAACATGTTTTAATCAGAGGATGATCCAGTGCTGTACAGAGTTCATGAGCATAGCACAAATACTTCAAATTTTTCTATTCAGTTTTTATTAATACACAGGGAATAAAAATCTAAAATTAAAACACTATAATATTTCCCATAGCATTTTTTTAATAAAACTTGCAACAAAATATCTCAAATTTGAAAAGCTTAATTTTCAATAGATGCTTTAATTTCACATCTGCTTTCATACAGGTCCTAAAAAAATATCACACAAGCACAGGGCTGCAGAGTACTTTGAGATATCCTGTAACCCTCATCCCCACAGCTCAGAGCAGGATGAAGTATACCTGTGCCATTCCTGACAGATTCTTGTCTAACCTGTGGTTAAACCTGTCTTGTGACGGCTATTATGTAATCTTCCTAAAGAATTTATTCTAGTGCTTCCCTAGCCACGTTGTATGATTTTTTTTCTCAACATAAATCTCTTCTGGTACAATTTGTCCTGTCTTCTGTGAACAAGAGATGAAATGTGTAGTGTTTCCTTTTATCTTACCTTTTGGCCTATTGGACATTAAATTTTCTATTATTGTTTTGGTTTGGGGCTTTTTTTTTTCCCAAAGGGAAAAGATTTGGGGAAAGTGTAGTAACTACAGGATGACTACGAATATTAGTTAATCTTATAATTTTCAGTGTGCGGAGGTATGAGTACCTGAATTAGAAACTTTTAGCTCATACATGCTTCAGGAAGCTTTAATTCAACTATCAAGGGTAAAAATAAAAGAGAAGGAAGTGGTGGCATAGGTTCAGCTTGCACGGCAATTGAAGTTGCTCCACTGTGGGGAACCCTGGCAGACTTTCAGAATATACTGAACTCGATGCCATGTACTGTTGTGGCCTGTGCTTATTACATATACAATTAGCTTGGTGCAACCAACTTTGTTGCAATTCTACCTTTGTCAGTGGAAAACTGCTGTACAGCCACTTGTTCAAGAACTCATTTCATAGTATCAGAGAAACTTGGTGAGGAAGGGAAAGAACCTATTTCTCTGAGATGACTTTCAGTTACCGCTACCTAAGACCATCCTTCCCCTTTCTGCAGGCTCCTGCCACATTCTTTTGCAAATTCAGCAACAAAGTAGGCAAGTTCCCTATGGACTTTTATCATCTCTCTCATCTTCTCTCGAGTATTATTTATGCAGGGCACTGAATACAACTGGGCTGCCAGACCCCTTTGTCTTCTCAACTGATTCTCGTACCTCCGCCTGTCACTGTTTCCTCTGTTCTTCTGTTGTGCTGCACAAAATGGGAGGTTTTAATCTTAAATAGCTAATAT
This sequence comes from Psophia crepitans, assembly GCA_013399095.1. NCBI lineage: Eukaryota > Metazoa > Chordata > Aves > Gruiformes > Psophiidae > Psophia > Psophia crepitans. The sequence continues at coordinate 28,439 of VWZZ01006015.1, read as the reverse complement.
TTGGAAAAAGAGTAAATAGCTGAAGACAGGGTATTTTAATAAAAAGGATTGGGTAAGATTAATTATAGGCATGAATACTTACACTAGGCATGAAGTAGCAATCAGTTTTCCTTTAGTAAATGATAATAAGCATTATGTCTTAGATTTACTTGTCTCTTAGATTTATGAAGAAAAACACTGGCATATTTGCAATTCTTTGGTGCAGTTATATTACACACACTAGTGTACCTGTCACAGTGCTCATTGCTTTGCTTTTTTTTCCCCACAATTGAATCAACAGCTAATAGCAGAGCTAATATTTTTAATAAATCACGATTTCATCCTTCACAGAAAAGGTATCTTCTTACTTTGAAAAATGCTAGGTCAGTGGAGGATTTATACAAAATTATTTTAATTAAAGAAATAATCAGTGGCAAAGTGTGACAAACTATATCCTTTTTTCTTATGTATTCTAAAAAAATATTTCTTCCATTTATACAGTCATAAATAAATATATATGAATATTCAGAATATATAATTTAAAGTAATGCAAAGGAAGAAAAAAAAAAGGCAGCATTTCAGTCTGCATAATGACATTCCAGTCCCTTTACTTGCTTCATTTAGTCTTCAAGGAACAACTTCCGAATTTGCTACCTTTTTAACTTCAGGCTACCTACTTGATTGTCGTGCTGAGTGAATGGCATTAAATAGCATGGGTAACTGTATCCTGAAGAACAGACAGAATTTAAAAGGCTGTAGGAAAATACATCTCGGAAATGATTACAGCAAGTTTAATCCATTTTGGTAAGGACAGCACACCGTCACTTTTCTATTTAATTTGCAGGTTCCCAATTTAGCCATTGCAGAAATTTAAATCCGAGCACCAGAAGTGACAAGCTCTGAAAGAAAGACCTAGCAGAAGGAGTATAAGTGCTAAGGAAGTATTTCGATTTTTTAATAGATTAATGTATTTTGAATCAGGCTTACAAAATATACAGGGTACATTTCTTCTCTTTAGAATTTCAAGTACAGCTGTGATCAGCTGGAAACAACTAAGGAAAGGTATTAGTCTCTACAAAATGTGTTTGCAACTATGTTTAAACTGGGATTTTTCAGAAGTGCCCAGCATTGGCCTTGTTTTACTTTATCTGAAGTCAATTGGAGTTCAGTACCATGAGTGTCATCTTTTTGGGTCCCTGGTGTTCCTGCAGTAATCAAGGATTTCTGGAGACTCTGCAGAGAGTTAATACAGGGTCTGTTTCACCAGGGTGCTGAGATTTTGTTCTTGTGAGAGGACAGTTTCTCTAAGATGCATCTACTTGGTGAATTGATGTGTTGCAACTAGCGGATGGCAAGCACTAATAAGCACGGTAATTTTCTTGGTCGAGGTAATTGAGCTAAATGAAGTGCATTACTCACTAAGAACATGCTACCAGCAGGAGTTCTCTTTATTAACCTGGCTATGCACCACATAGCAAATTGCCTCTTAATCTCTGTTTGTTTTGTTATCTTTTTTTGCTATTAGCCAAATTAGAGAGAAAAAAAGTAAATTCCTTCATGGACCTGAGAAGGACTGGTATAGCCTACTATAAGTAATAGGACGCGGCAATGGAAAAGGCAAACTACGAGCACAGAACTTGGTCTTCCTGAACCACCTGTGCTCATCTGGCAGCTTGCAAGACTGGAGCTCCCTTTTTTGGAAAATACTGAAAGCTGGGTTTCTGCATTTGCTAAACCAGAATCAGAAGGGTATGTTTACCGAGTAGGAATGTTAAACGTTATTTTGTATAACTTTTCTATTTTATTAAAAATTATTTAGTGCATTTTCTAAGAACATGCTTTGTTCATAATACCTAGATTCTGAAGGTGGCATATCAGATACAATTCCTCTCTAAACATAACTCAGTACATATAAGATCTTGAGGTGAAATCTAAAAGCATCCAAAGTCCTGGTTACCCACTGTATTTTTTTCTTTATGTACTCTTAGATATGCAGCCTGTGAATACAGATCGTCATTTTACACAGCATTTTGCAGAGTAGGGTTCATGATCCTTGACAGGGGTTTCAGAGTACTACCTTAGTATAAATAGTACACTGTAATCACCTTGGTAATCTGGGAAGATGAAACACTCTTACAACTTTAGCCAGGCTTAAAGGCTTTTAAAAGACACAGAGGAGAGAAGAGGTCATAGAAGCTCTTTGTACCCCTCCATTTTCTCTGATCTATGCTCTCAGATGCTTTGTTTACCATTCTTCCATAGTCTACTTTTTCTAGGACTTGCTGCAACTTCTTTGTCTCGTCCCCTGATGCCAGGCATCCACTACTACTTGTTCCTTAGGCATCTGCCTCCTCTCCACTCTTACATGCCAAAACACTTTACATAGTCCTCCTCTTCATCAGCTACCACATGCCACGGGCTCAGTGTTGGTTCCCAGCATTCAGTGCAAGGTCTCACATTGCCTCTCCCACATCACTTTTATGGACATCTAATCCATGTCATTTAAATTTTTTTTAATTTTTTTTTTTGTGTTAGATTTTGTGTTCCAAACAGCACCCTCACAAAGCATGTTGTCATTTTCTGTTGCGTGTAAATGGCTATATTCCTCTGTTCGCAGAGTGAGGTGGTCTGGAGACCTTTTTGGTGGTGGATGTAGTGCTGGTCACTGTAGTGCTGAGCATCAGGTGCGACGATGCCTGTGCCTGGCCGTGGGCTCCACGGACCCTGTCCCACACCTGCAGACTGACACCTCACCTTGCCTGGGGCTGGGCCCTGCCTGGGGAGGCCCCTGCCCTGTCCACCATGCTGCCAGCTCCCCATCCCTTTGGCAGGGGCTGGTCCCTGTGGCTCCCTCGTGATGTGCCAAATTTGCTTCAGGGCTGTGCAGTATCTCATGTGAAACGCTTGCACTGCATTTCAAAAAAGTCCAGGACTGTGTGTGCACATATGTGTTTTTATGAACCCTCCCCAACAGAAAGCAATCTCAATGTATTATTAAGACTGCAGTGATGTTTCGTGCTAGTTCCTTGTTAATAATACTCCACTTTCGTGTCTTAGATTGCAAATTATGTCCTGAGTGTTGCTCTTTTCCCTCATTTCTTGCTGTGAAAAGACATCGTAGTGTTAGCCAGCCCTCCCTCCCAGAGATTATTATGGCTCAACAAACAGCTATTCACAGAAACTACCTATTGTTCTGCTACGTTATCATTAGAGATGGAGGGGAGAAACTGGCAGACAGGGCTGACTTGTGTGCAGTCCTGACTCAGCCATTAAGAAACAGACATTCACAATTTTGATCACTCGGCTGTAATCCAGCGCCTTGGCACATCAGCCATTCTTGTGTGTCTCCTTCTTCAGACCCAGTGCTCAGGTGGCTGAGACCAGTGATGTCTCTCTCTACTCTTTATTAATGTCCATTGCCGTGTACTGCTGTATTTTAAAAATGAGGAAATGCTGAGAGGGATAGCCAGAGATTTTTTTTTTTCTTGTGAACAGCTTCTGTGGGAATTTTCAGGACTAAATGCAGTCTTTGTCAAAGCTGTTGTTCACTTAGCAAGAGTAAAAAATTACTTTTCTTTCAGAGGAAGCGCAAGAAACTATTTTCCTGTTAATAGATAATACAGGCTGCGTGGCGCCATGAGTAAAAAGCTGCTCTAATGAAGCTGAACTGGAAGAAGGACACAGCTGGTGCACAATCTTGCAAGCTGTCATACATATAAGTAGTCTTACTGGTTTCAGATAAGTTAATTACATTAGTACAATTGTTCATAAAGCAATATTACCTAAGATTTTAAAATTTATGGCCCTTACATGGAAGCTCATTATCTGAAATTCCGCACAGAGAGATGCAGGTCTGATCTAAATTAGAAGTGTGCTGTTTCAAACAGGACAACTGCCTTCTTCCCTCTCCCTTACTCTAGGTGTCTGAGCCTGCACAGATGCATTGTGAAAAAAGCCACAGTAAAAGAAGATTAGGTGAAACCTTTCCTATTACCATAATATCCATAGAAGTTGAGATGCTGTGGATGTATATGGGTTGTGGACAGATATATATATCCACAAACCTTACCTTATTACGTATCTCACAGGCAGGCTGTGGGCATTCTGATGATTTCTTACTGTGCAGATCAAATGACTTTTTATTAAACTTTCACTTTTAGAGGATAATTAGCAAAGGAAAATAGTCAGTCTAAGCCAGAACATAGTACCAGAACCCTAAGAACACCTTCTGCCCATGAGCCTGGGGTATCTACTTAAGCTCAGGTCTTAGTCACTGCCTGAGCTACACCTAGGTGTGTCTAGCTCCAGTTCTGTCTGTGGTCCTTTCTCCTGGATGGACTTGGAATTCACGTTGTAGCCTTGTCTCCAGTCCTATCTCTGAGCCTGTCTTCTTTCCTCCTGATGGACTCCTTGAATGAGCCCTAAAACTGGTTCATCACTTTGCCTTGTTGATGGTCCTTGTTACTAAGATACTGCTCTGCTTGCTGTGCTCATATCCTGTGGGACTTCACCTTGATGGTAGGGACACTGCTTACACTGGGGTTACCATTGGCTCCCATCTCCCCTTCCCTTAAGGAGCAGCTGGCCCCTGCTGCTCCCTGAAATACAGCTGGACAAAATCTGAAATTCCAGTTAAGAAAATTCTATCAACCATTTCACCAACCTTGATTTCATTCAACCAACCAAATTATGGTTCTTTCTATAACAGTATCAAAGAATGGTTTGGTTTAGAAAGGACCTTTAAAGATCGTCTAGTCCATCCCCTCTGCCATGGGCAGGGACATCTTCCATTAGACCAGGTTGCCTAAAGCCCCATCCAACCTTACCTTGAACACTTCCAGGGATGAGGCATCCACAACTTCTCTGTACAACCAGTGTCTTGCCATCGTCGTCATAAAAAATATATTCTTTACATCTAATCTAAATCTACCCACTTTTAGTTTAAAACCATTACCCTTGTCCTGTCACTATAGTACCTGGAAAAAAAAGTCTCTCTCCATGTATCTTATAAGCCTCTTTTATATATTGAAATGCTGCTCTAAGTTCTCCCCAGAGCCTTCTCTCCTCCAGGCTCAACACCACCAACTCTCTCAGCCTGTCTTCATAGGAGAGTTTTTCCATCCCTCTGACTGTTTTTTGTGGCCCTTCTCTGGATCTGCTCTAACAGGTCCATGCCTTTGTTGTTCTGGGGACCCCAGAGCTGGATGCAGGACTCCAGGTGGAGTCCCACAAGAGTGAAGCAGAGGAGGAGTATCACCTCCCTTGATCTGCTAGGCACACTTCTTTTCATGCAGCCCAGGCTATGGTTGGCTTTCTGGGCTGCAAGTGCACATTGCTGGTTCATGTTGAACTTCTCGTCCACCAACACTCCAAATCTTCTCCTCAGGGTTTCTCTCAATCCATTCATTCCCCAGCCTGTATTGATACCATGGATTGCCCTGACCTTGCACTTGGCTTTATTGAACTTCATGAAGTTCATATTGGCCCACCTCTTAAGACTGTCCAGGTCCCTCTGGGTGGCATTCTTTCCATCCAGTGAATCAACTGCACCACACAGCTTGGTGTCATCTGCAAACTTGCCAAGGGTGCACTCCATCCCACTGTGTATGTCATTAATAAAGATATTAAATAGTATTGCTCCAAGTACAGAAGACACCACTTGTTACTAATCTACATTTGGACATCACCCAAATGTAGATTAACCAGTGACAGCGTGTCATGGTTTAACCCCAGTTGGCAACTAAGCACCACACAACTGCTTTCTCACTGCCCCTGCATCAGAATGGGAGAGAGAACTGAAACAGTGAAGATGAGAAAACTCATGGGTTGAGATAAAGACATTTTAATAGTCCTCCTAGTTTTATTGCTGAGCATGATATCATTTGGTATGGAATATCCCTTTGGCCCGTTTGGGTCAGCTGCCCTGACTGTGCTCCCTCCCAGCTTCTTGTGCACCTCCTCCGGAAGGCTCATGCCTCCTTGCTGGCACGGCTTGGGAAGCTTAAAAGTCCTTGAATTAATTAGAAACACTGCTTAACAACAACTGAAACACCAATGTGCTATCAATATTATTTTCATACTAAATCCCAAACACAGCACTATGCCAGCTACTAGGAAGAAAATTAACTTTATCCCAGCCAAAACTGGGACACAGGCAAAACTCCTGGACAATGAGACTCTCAGCTGAGTGTCCTGTTGAGTCGTACAAATAGTCCTTGATATCATTTTAAGCAGTCAAAATAGCACTTTTCCAAGTAACTCCCAGGTATTGGAATACCTACAAATTAGCACTGAGCAAAGATAATTCACAACTGACACTTTTTCAGGAGGCATTTTGTATTGTTCTTGTTGGCCTTAGTGCTAGAGGATGATTTGAACATGTTTCATTTACTGCTATTTTTGTAAACTACATGTATCTATTTGACTCAAATTCTCTGTATGTATTCACATTTACATAGCTTTTCTCACATGATAAAGGCAGTTGATTTCCTTAAATATGTCTTAGTGAGTAAATTTGAACACACAGACTCAGTAAGGTAGTGACCTTGATCAAGAATGGTGTCTGACTATACTCCCATGAATCTTCAGGGGCAAGGAATTAATTTCTCTCAAAAACACATTTTAAAAATTTTTTTCCCCCAGCTCTGAAAGCTGTATAATAGAACTGTTTAGTTTAGTTTCATACCAATGCAATGACACCAGCACCATGCCTTCCAAGTTCTGTTGCAGAATTCAGCGGGTAACTGTTTTGACAGGAGAATTTACCAAAGATTTACTGTATTTTTAGAAGCTGTTGCTCAAATTATACTGACGATATATATCTGGATACGCACATGACAGTGAGTCAGAACAGCTCTGAGGAGAGAATGTTTAACATAAACATTTTTAATTTCCTTTTAACAGACAGATTTTGTCTTCTACTAATAAGCAACATAGCCCTTTGTTTCATAAGCATATTGTAATTATGTTAACCATGGTTACGGGATTTACCAGTGGAACTGTAAGCTTTTAATAATATATCCCACAATAACAAAAAAGGAGATGCTTTATCTAGGTTTTCATTGTTGACCTACTGATTCACATTCAAATTACCAAGATATTTATAACATTTCCAGTCATTGTACTCAGAGTTATTTTAATTGCATGCATTATTTTATACAGGCATATACATTAGTATTTTGCTTGATTATTCCTTGTCACTGCAGTACAAAGTCTGCCTTGGTGGAGGAGAGGAAATAGATAATCTTCTCTATAAATTAAATAACTCCATGCCAGGGAAAGACTTTTGCATTGTGTCATCAGGGTAATCAAAATAATAGAAGGCAAAAGCAAGCAGGAGTTTGTACCCTGTTCTGGACTGAGTGTATCTATTATTTTCTACTCAGTGGGATCTCAACAGGCTGGGGAGACAGGCTGGCAGGAACTTTGAAGAGCTTAGCAAAGGCAAATGCACGTTTCCATACCTGGAATGGAATAACCCCATGCAAGGGTAAAGGCTTAGGGCTGACTGACTAGAAAACAGCTTTGCATAAAAAGAATATGGAGATCCTGGTGGACAAAAAATTAAATATGAACCCACAGTGTGTTCTTACAGCAATGAAGGCTAACTACATGCTATGCTTTAGAAAATATATAGCCATTTGGTTGAGGGGGAGTGGTTATTTCCTTCTATGTGGCATTTATGAGGTTGCATCTGTATCCAGCTGTACACGACAAGGCCAAGTGCCAGGTCCTGCACTTTGGTTGCGACAACCCCAAGCAGCGCTACAGGCTTGGGGCGGTGTGGCTGGACAACTGCGTGGCGGAGAAGGACCTGGGGGTGCTGGTTGACAGCCGGCTGAACATGAGCCAGCAGTGTGCCCAGGTGGCCAAGAAAGCCAATGGCATTCTGGCCTGCATCAGGAATGGCGTGGCCAGCAGGTGTAGGGAAGTGATCGTCCCCCTGTACTCGGCACTGGTGAGGCTGCACCTCGAGTGCTGTGTCCAGTTTTGGGCCCCTCACTACAAGAAGGACATTGAGCTGCTGGAGCGTGTCCAGAGAAGGGCAACAAAGTTGGTGAAGGGACTTGAAAACAAATCTTATGAGGAGCGGCTGAGGGAACTGGGCTTGTTTAGTCTGGAGAAGAGGAGGCTGAGGGGAGACCTGATTGATCTCTACAACTACCTGAAAGGAAGTTGTAGTGAGGAAGACGTTGGTCTCTTCTCCCAAGTAACAAACGATAGGATGAGAGGGAATGGCCTCAAGTTGCGTCAGGGGAGGTTTAGATTGGATATTCGGAAAAACTTCTTCATGGAAAGAGTAGTGAGGTGTTGGAACAGACTGCCCAGAGAGGTGGTTGAATCATCGTCCCTGGAGACATTCGAAAAAACATGTAGACGTGACACTCCAGGACATGGTCAAGTAGGCATGGTGGCATTAGATTGACGGTTGGACTTGATCTTGGAGGTCCTTTCCAACCTTAGGGATTCTATGATGGTGCAATACTAGCAGAGGGCTCTTAAGATGATTGTGGATTAAAGCACAGGATATATGTGGGAATGCTGAGAAAGTCAGGTTTGTTCCAACTGGAGATGAAAAGTTGAAAGACAGAGGTAATTGCAGTGTTCCACAACCCGATGAGTGGTTATAGAGAACATGTATCCAGATTGTTCTCGGAGGTGCACAGCAAAAGGATGAGAGCCAACAGAAGTAAATTAGGGCAAAGGAAAAATTAGTTATACGTAAGGCTATAATTTTCATAATAAGGATGGTCAAAAGATGGACCATATTGCCCAAAGAAACTGTGGAAACTCCATTCTTGGAGTTAAACATTGACAATTATACTGAACAAAGTTCTAGGCAACCTGATCTAACTTGGCAGTTGGGTCTAACCTCTAAATTTGTCCTGATCTTAGAAGGGGTGGACCTCATTCTTTCTGGAGCAGCCTTCCAACCTGAGCTGTTCTATGATGCTGTTTAATATCTTCATCAATGACACAGATGGTGGGATGGAGTGCACCCTTGGCAAGTTTGCAGATTACACCAAGCTGAGTCGTGCAGTTGACACACCTGAGGGAAGGGATGCCATCCAGAGGGACCTGAACAATCTTGAGAAGTGGGCCATATGAACCTCATGAGGTTCCATGAGGCCAAATTCAAGGCCCTGCACATGGGTTAGGGCAGTCCATGATATCAATACAGGCTGAAGGATGAAGGGTTTGAGAGAAGACCTGCAGAGAAGGACCAGGGTACTGGTGGACGAAAAGTTCAACCTGAGCTGGCAATGTGCGATTACAGGTCAGAAAGCCAACTGTGTCTTGGCTGCATCAAAAGAAGCATGATCAGCAGGTCAAAGGATGTGATTCTCCCCTCTGCTCTCATGAGACCTCACAGCTCTGGGGCCCCCAACATAAGAAGGACATGCAGCTGTTAGAGTGAGTCCAAAGTAGGTCCATGAAGATGATTAGAGGGATGGAAAACCTCTCCTATGAGGACAGGCTGAGAGAGATGGGGTGGGGTCAGCCTGAAGAAGAGAAGGCTCCGAGGAGACCTTATTGCAGGCTTTCAGTGCTTAAAGGGGGACTGTATGAAAGATGCAGACAAACTTTTTAACAGGGCCTGTTGTGATAGTACAAGGGGTAATGTTTTTGAACTAAAACAGGGTAGATTTTGACTAGATATAAGGAAGAAATTTTTACAATGAATGTGGTGAGACACTGGAACATGTTACCCAGGGAAGTGGTAGATGTCCCATTCCTGGAAGTGTTCACAGTCAGGTTGGATGGGGCCCTGAGCAACCTGATCTAGTTGAAGATGTAGGAGCTTGTTGCAAGGGGGTTGGACTAGATGACCTTTGAAGGTCACTTCCAACCCAAACCATTCTATGATTCTATGAATTTATGCTTCTATAATGAACGTAGACTATTCCAAGATTATTGTTTTCTAGACTTCATATTTATTTCTATTTTAGCAAAACAAACAGTCACCTAAGCTTTTTCCAAAAGTTGAATGACCCTAGATTTTCCCCTGAAGGAACATAACTGTTTAATTTATTTGTCTCTTCTCAGGAAGAGACAATCCTAATCCTCTGGTTGTGGATACTAATGCTGATTTAATGGTATAACTCAGCAAAAAAAATGTGCAGGGTAAAAAACTTTTAAGTCAGAATGGTGTAACAAACATTCTAGCTATTCAGGTCAGCAACCTGGGACTTACTCCTTTGCTACCGTAGAGTAATAATATCTGAGCAGCGGTATTGTTAGAATTAGTATATAAGTGTAGTTAAGCAAATCCTTTTCCTCATTCCTGTAATTTAGGATGATGTACGCAACAATCAAAAGCACATTCTAAATGAATACCTCATAAATGTGGTTGCCTTAGAATGGAAATAAAGCTCTTTAGATCCTTACAGGGTAAGGTTTTTTAAGGAACTGAAATATGCACACAGAAATGTTAAGTCAGGATGTCAGGAAAAAAAGCCTCAAATGTTTTAATTCAATCTACTCACTTAGGATCTTCTTTTCCATCATTGGGCTGATGTTGTTCCTGTTCAATTGGCTTAGCTGGTTCAGTTGATTTTTCAGGGTTTGAAGGCTCAGGTGCTTTTTCTGGTACTGTATCTAGAAAAAAAGTTTTGATTTTTGAATACCAATTTTTAAAGCTTTTTTAAAGAGTTACAATAATACTTTTGGAGGAATCACAGCTTGGCTGCCATTACTTCTTTGGTGGACAAGCACTGCACAACTCTGATACTGGGACCTGACCTTAGGATAATTTCCTGCATAAATCTATTTCAGTGCCAGCTGTACAGAACATGATAAGTGTATCTTTTAGAATACGTAACTTATTTGTGTTTTTTAAAGGAGATGCGTCAGTAGTTAGCTCAACAATGGTCAAAAGAGAGCTCTTCTGTATTTATAGTGAAAAGAACTCATGCAGTATGATAGAATTTTAGTGTGTGGTTATTTAAGAAAATATGTAGAGGACAGGTAGATAGAACTGTCCAGAAATGCCTTGTGAAATACAGGAAGAAAAATGAAGAATAGCTTATTTGCTTATACATAACAAATGCTAATGACATTATTTATACTCAGTATTTGAATTGCATTAAAGCTCTTGTTGCTTCAGCTGCTGTGAGAGTTCTGTTTGTTGCTGAGTAAATTATGATTGAAATACATCATTAAGGATGTGAGTACATAGAACTTTGGCTAGTCTATTTCTTCGTTTTATTTATAAGTAACTTTTTAAAAGAAGTTTAAGTGGGAAATTTGTAGACTTTGAAATAAACTCTATGAAAATATTAGAGTTTTTTGTCATTTCAGTGACTTTATGTGATTAATTTTTACAATTAGTCCTATATCTTTATTTTAAATTTTCATGCTGAAAAATAACTTGAAAGCTGTCATCAGTCTGACACTTTGTATAAAGGAGGAACAAACTCAGCCTTCATAAATACTTTAAGTAATATGATTATAGAGGAAAAGGCTTGCCAGCAAAACATCAAGGTCACTTCCAACCCAAACTCTTGTGTGAGCTGTATTTTAAATTCAAGACAGCTCAAAGAAAATCAGACCTGGAGTATTTTGGATAGATTCTGTAAGATTAGTTTTCTGATAGTTAATCTCCCTATGTAGAGAGCTGTTATTCATTTCAGAAGGGTAAAAGCAGTTAACAGCAGTAAACTGTTGAGCTGCTCAGCTGGAAGATGGTTGCTTGAAATGACACTGAAGCAGAACTGAGTGAAGGACAGCGGGTCAGTTTGTTCACAGCACACTGATACCTTGCATCAAATTTAAAAGTTAACCCTGACTCTGTGGCGGTTTTAATAGACAAGGATGTCACAGGTAGTTTTGCTGCTGTGTGGTCCTACTCCTGTGTAGTTTGATATTTACACAAACAATCTATCAATTAAGAAGTGGTTGTCCCGAGGCCTGTGTTCTAGTTTGCGTGCTCGGCGAAGAAACGTGAACCAATCGTTGTAACTGGGGGTGTTCGGCTTTGTAACATTTCGTGTGTGAATACGACAGGAGAACTGGCACTAGGTGTGCTTGGTTTAACGGAAATCACCGAGCACCCAGGCCTGAAGAAAAAGCGCTCTCTCTCCAGGGTGTGTCAGAACTGGCTTATTGCACACTGGGCAATGAATCAGCTTTTTGGACAACAACTTGTTACGCCAAACTACCTTCTTACCACCATTTATTGAGATTTGGGATAATAATTTCTTGAACTGAGTTTCAGACTTCTGCTGGATGGACCATTGGGGCATCTCCAGTGTTTTTTTCTTAGTATTTAGGTTAAGCAGTGAGAATGTCTTGTCCGAGCCCTGCTACTCTTACAGGAATTCATTTCTCAAACAGGATCAAAGACAAGACCTAGACAGAGGTATCTGTGGATGTCAGAAATAATCAAGCCAGAATCAGACAAGGAACTGCAGAGAAGGCAAAGAAATCCAAGTCCCCCAACACACTGGTCAACTGGGTTTTGACTTAGCAAGTTTAAGAGTTAATTTTCAAGTATTCCCTTGGAGAAACGTAATGCGGATGACTATGAAGAGACAGTCTGCAGGATTTGTATTACTTATCACCTGTAAGCTGGGAAGATTTTTGTGAGGAATCCCATTTAGAGTGCTGACATTCAATTGGATTTATGGCTTAAATTGATAACAGTATATTGCCCAGTTAATGGAAATGCAGATTACTGGATCCTTTCTCCAGCAGTTAGTACTGCAGTACTTATCTTGAGAAAAAGTCTGTCAAAAATATAACACTAGGGAATGTTTCATTTCACATGAAGGATCTATCAGGGAATTTTCAAGGTACAGAATAGCACACATTCAGGGAAGTGAGGACTCCAAAGAGGGCTGTTGCTGTTCCTGTCCCCAGGAAGGTTCAGGAAAGACCAAAAGATTTTCTTATGAATTGATTACAGGGGTTAAAAATGCTTTTCTGGGAGTTCCAGTCAAAATTACTTTTTTTTTTTTTCTTTTAGAAAGGAAGAATATTAAAATGGATTTAGGCTTCTAGCACAGTGAATACATTCTCATAGTGAAATAAAATTTATTTCTTCAAGGAATTTCATAGACTTCCTCTGTAAGAAAATCACAGAGGAGCTGCAGTTACAGAAAATGAATAGTTTTGGACCAATTTATAACTGACTAATTTGTGGGTCTTGCTACTGACCCTTAACCTGTTAAAATTCTATTGAACCCTTTGCCCAGGGGATCTCTACAAACGATGCTACTGACTGCGTACATTCCTTGGCATACCATCCTCCTGTGGCTTTGTGGTCAGCATGACATGAAGTAGAAAAGAAGATGCAAGAGCCAAAAATTTCAGCACTTGTGGTTTCTGCTCCCTTCTGAATTCATGCCTTGCAGTTTCCCAGTTCTCCCTGCCCTGACTCCCCCATCCAAAAAGCCATGTACTCAAGAGTGACAGCAAGGCTAATATCAACATTTCTGTAACTATCTCACTTTGGGAATTTTCTTTGTTATAGTAATTGCCCCCATTTACATCTATGCTAGCAGAGAATACAGCCTGATAGGAGCACTCGGAACAGCGAAATGGTGCTGAAGGCATGGCATCCATGCTATATCTGTTTGAGTCAGCTGTATTTCACACCAGGTCTTTTGTGATCCTCTGAAATGAATGCCCATCAACAGCTCCAGTAAAGTGACTCACGGAGTGCTTCTTGTGGTTTAGTTTTATTCTAAAGGAATCCAGTCACACATCACTACAGGTTTTTTGGTGAAAAAACAGAGCACAGTGGGGGACAATCAGGATACTTGTTTCAGAAGGGCATTCTTCACCTGAAAGAAAATGCCGGTGGAGACCCACTATTTAGAGTAACAGGCTCCTAAATAGGACAATCCATCTCTGGAATGGCAACATGTGTGTGGGAAGGGAAGACCACAAAATAAAAAAAATATGATGCTTGCACATAAGCATCCCATTGCAGAAGGATAAGGGCTCCTCAGATTGCTAGATTATCTCGAAGTATTCAGTCTGAATCCATACCAAACATTAAATGCTGACTGGACTCAGACTGATGGAAAACATTGTAATCCCATGAATATTCCAAACTTCCACAATTTTTTAGAGTTCATAAATCTCCAGGAGCAACACAGGACTTACTTGCATTAGGATTAGTATACCATCCCTGAAAGTGTTCAAGGCCAGGTTGGATCGGGCTTTGGGCAACCTGGTCTAGTGTAGGATCTCCCTGCCCATGGCGAGGGGGTTGGAACTAGATGATTCTTGTGGTCCCTTCCAACCCTACCCATTCTATGTTTCTATGATCATGGTCTATCAACATTGCCAGCTGTGTGTCAAGCTTTAGTTGTTTCTTTCTGTGTGACATTGTGAGGGCTGTCTGTGTAGCCACGTTTAAAAAACCCTAGTCACTACTCACTGCTGAAATCTAGCTCATACCTTTCTGACTTATGAGACCAGCCCCAAAGGAATGCCTTTAAGAGCGTGTTAGTCATTTTAGGGAATGTATAGAGCGCAACAACTAGTTTATAGAATAAATAATGGTAGATGGCAAGTCTTACAGGACAACAAAGAAATACTTCTCTTGGCTTTTCATAACTTTGGTCACAGTAAAAAAGTCGTAAGTGAGAAAAAGGAGGCAGAATTATGCCAAGGCACTAACATCTAAAACAATTTTCAAAACAGATAGATCCATGCATACTAGACAAAATAAACAATTTGAGTTTTTGTAAATTATTTCTATTCCCATTATATTGGAATATACGTAGGTAAAGCTGTCAACATGTTAGTAGTGGGAGTTGAAGAATGCAGCACACTGGTGTCTACGTATTCTAGATCATTTGGCTTCCCCATACGAATAATATAATCTAAAATTGAGTTGGGCTAAGTGTTGCTGGTTCTGTTTTAAAATGGAAGGAAAAAGTGCCAGCTGTGAAAGTATAACTTTGTGCGCAAAACACTGCTTAATGAAATCCTTCAAAAAGCTAGATGGTTAAATTGAGAGGCCCACTGAAACCTCATCATACCAGTGATCTGCCTAGGATAACAATGAACCAGATGCAGGTTATAACACCAATTTTGTTCCCTAAGTCTTTCAGATTTTTCTCATTTTCCACATGGAGAGATTTAGGCCAGGCAAAAAAAGTAATAAAAAAAAAGGCTATTGGTGAGACGTCAGTCTTTCACCTCTGTTTTCTTAGTCAAGTTGATGATGCTACCAGCTGAAGGTTAGTAGTATTAAACCTTCATTATTTATTTTTGTCCCCTATTTTCATACTTCTGTTGTTTTTAGTTTAAACTTGCTCATGTAGGACCAACTCCACTGCCATGTTTCTAAAGTTTAGCACTGTACACACTGTCCTAAAACTGTAGGCATTAGTCCTAGGGATCTTTTTCCACGGAAGAAGCTGTTGGTATAGGCAGATTTGTGAATACCAGGACACAGCGCTGCAGAGCTCTCATTCTTGCCATAACAATTTTGATTCTTCTAAAGCCTTCAGTTAAGCGTAGGTAAATATTGGTGGAGCCAAAAATCTCAGTTATGGGCCTAGCCCCACAGAGATGTTGATGACTTCTGCAATGAGCAATGTCAGGAAAGGACTCTAAAACATCATGGATCCACTAGAGATAAGCGTTATCTTTTGGCCATGAATATTATCACGATCATTCTACCAATACAGCATAAAATATTATTTCCTAAGATAGTAAATACTTAGCAAACAGAAGAACAGATTAGGTCAGTCATTTTACACTTATTCATCACTTATTCTACTTCCTAGTCCTATTCCTGCTGTCCTTCAAAAGCACCTAGTTTTGCAAAAGGAAATTATCGCCTCTCCAGCCTGGCTAGGACAGCTGCTTCCTCTGATTCCCTCCAGAGGCCAGCACGGAGCCTGGGGTGCTGAGCTGCCAGCCCCCTCTTCGGAGCAAGGGAATAGATTGCCTGAGCAAGCAGGCTCTTTTCTCCTATCTGCCCCCTGCTTCTGTCCATGCAAACAGTAGCAGGAGGCGTCAGGAAAGGAAGGAAAGCACTTCGTGCTGTGGGAGCCACCAGCCTTACTGGTTATTCAGCGTCAGGAAGCGTGCCTCTGGAGCAGTCAGCCAGTCTGAAGGGACTTTCTTCCAGGAAGCAATAAAACATGCATCAGTCCCTAGGCTGGCGTTAAAAGTTCTATTTCTCGGATCAGTTATGTCCAGGTACACATTCCCTAGCCATATTAACTGGCCTTTAGCATCAGAAAAGTATTTTTCTTTTTGCAAAAAATGGAGAGAAGCAAAATGTCATAAAAGATTAGTTTTTAGCAATAAGACATGAATAAATTTCAGCAGATAGACAGTAGTAGATAAATGTATTCCTGAGTACAGAACAGAAAAAGTGCTTTTGCTTTGCCATACTTCAGAAAGGGAAGACTTTCTTCCCCAGAATTCCCAGCCATCTCCATTGTCTTGTACTAGTAAGTCTGACCAGTATCTTATCAGCCCTTCCCCTCCCTTTTCAGGGCTGTTTGGGCATATGTAAACCTAGAACTTTTAATGGCTACCAGTTACTTATTGTCCTCATATAAAAAGAAAAACATTCCTTGGGCTGCTTCTTTTGGCTGTATAAAAGCATATTTTAGCACAACTTGATCACTCTTTGACATAGTCTAATTTCATTTTGAATCCACAATATACTGTTTTACAGGAGCATTTACAAAACCTTGACTCAGTCATGTATTTTTCTTTGGTGGAAGCGGTATTTCCATCACAATACACAAATAGTGTGTATTTTATGTTAATTAAATATTGTGACAAACACTTTCCTCTGCTAACCTTTTTTGTGACTTTTACAAAAAAGTAGGCATTTTAAAAGAAACAGGTGCACTATATTATCTCACAATGATAGTGTCATATTAAATAGTTAATTCACTTGCTATATATGTAGTACAGTTGTAAACTTCAGCACCTAGTTCTGATATTTATTATCAGAATTAGCGTAGACTGTCTTTATTTAAAGAAGATTTATGTTGTTCTTTTGTATTCTTTCAGTAAAGAAAAAAGTCCTGAAATTCTGATTGGCCTGGACTGTCTTGATCAGCTTCTCAATACTTAGCAGAAAAGAGAATTAGTCATGGGAGAGAAAAACCCAAAGATAAAAGAATGCTTTATTTTTGTTCTGTTGAATATGTATATTTCATGGTTGCCTGAAGACCTTGTGTAGCTTGGTGTTTGTGCTGACATGATAAAACTATTTTAGTTATTTTACAGACAACAATGCTGGCAATTTTAACAGTGCACGAAAATACTGGAGGTTTGGCGGCATTGTTTGGAATAGGAAACACTTCATAAAGACACGTGTGGAGGCAGGGTGGCTAATGTTTGAGTAATCTTGGGGTTTTTTGCCTGTCTCAGTCACATATATCCCTTAGAAACGTAATTTTAAGCTCTTAAAATCAGTGATTTTTTTGTCATTTCCTCTTTTTGCAAATTAATAAAAGTTTCAAAATAGGGTAGAAGTCTCAGATAGGGTCTTAAATTTTATCACTTGGCAAATAACATAGAGAGTAGGTTCTCTTAAAGAATATGAGTAAGGATTGACTTTGCATTTGACGCAGTAGAATGGGAATGAGGGAATCGGTCTACAAACTTCCTGGGGTAATTCTGACATAGTTAATAATTTGCCTGATTGTCCTTGCCTCCCAGAGGTGTTCTTGAACTACTTTCATACATATTTGAAAGATGGCTGTAGGGTCATTAAGATGTCAAGAAAAATAAACTCACAGGAAACCTATGGATGGAGGAAAGAAGAGGCTTCATCCAGTACAAAATGCACACCTTCATGACTTTCCAAGAAAAATTTTCTGAGCAAATGCTCTGTGCAGGGCAAAACTGCTGAGAAATCAGTGGAGTTGAAGAAAAACAACCAGTAAGCAGGTCCATCTTAACTCAACCCTCAACTTCAGTGGCTAACAAAAGTATTATAAAAGTTTATCTTCCGTGTAAAGAATGAAAGATTATATGAAGAAGCTGGGTTTGTTTTCCTAGCATTTAGGCCTGCCACTCATGTGAAAAATAAAAATGTAAAAGGAATTAAAAGACTTCACATCAGCAGGAGTGGAAACAAGCTGATTAAACCTATTCAAGTTCTCGGTAATCTTTAAAAACTACGTTTTATGGGAATAATAGCTGCCTGTTGACTGAGTGCCACTGAAGAGTATAAAGGATAAGAAGATAAGGAATAAGATTATTATTTAAAAGTCTCTTTGCATTGACAGGTTTGGTTCACTGAGCTGCAACATGTTATATCAAAATGCTGTATTTGATTTGTGTTTTTTGAAATACAAACTACTTATTTAACCCTGGATTTTGAGGTGCTAGGGGACAGGTTTTGTAAAGCAGCTTGAAAGTCAGATTTGTAACAAGCCAAAGGGAGGTTTTAGTTATGAAATTTCACATTTAATTCAAATCTTCCTTCTCAGGGGCTTTTAACTCAGTTGTAGTCCACGTAGAGTTAGCTGATGCCTAATTAGCAGAATTTAGCCAGGGTATCACAGCAACAGGAATTTCGTACCCTTAACAAAAATACATCAGCTTTATTTTTACCTACAGGAAGAGGGAGTGACCATCTTTTATATAGCAGATAGTGATCAAAGCTTTCCTACGAGAAGAGGAAATCTTGGCTCTGGGCCGTGTTTATTTGTGATAGGGTCAAATACTCCTTGCAAAAAATAATTTTTCCTTTTTTGAGGAATGTTGTCATATAAATACATACTGAAACCAAAGTTCTTCATTCCTCCTACAAAGTTAATGTTTCAGTGAACTTCTAGGTTAGTTCCAGGCTCCTTGTTGTACTCTTATCTTCTCAGACTTCACATCTTTTTACATTCAGTTCTGAACAGTGGCCCAGCAATTAGGAAGGCCACAGAATTTCCTCCCACATCTCTCTAGTCTAGACTTTATATGGGTAGTTAGGGAACCCTACTGCAGCATGAGAGATAGAGGTTTGAACTCACTTACTATGAAAAAGTAGAGGTAAAAAAGCTAGGCTGTTATAGTAGGCTGTTATAAGACAGGTGACAGCTATCAGCAGCTTCTGCTGCTTTTCTTTTTTAAGTCAAACATTTAGTGGAAAAGCGAATGTTCCTCGAATACCTAAACAGAAGCGTACTCACCAGGAGGGAGTCTGGAGTGGGCTAAAGTTCCTTTTCAGCAGCCCTTCCTTTGAGGTGCTACCTGTTCAGTGATGCTCATTCAAATTATTGGTTGTTAGGGTTTGGGGCGTTTGTTTGTTTGTTTGGTTGTTGTTTTTTTTTTTCACTCTGTCCAGACTTCTCACTTAAGATGTAGATTTTCTGACTCTGTCAAAAGCACCAAAGTCTCATGCACTACAGAATGGCACTTGCATTTAATTTGTGGGCAGGTATATAATATTTTATATATGCTCTGGGTATTTTCCAAAGCATCTGGGCTCTGAAGATATTAAATATCACTGACAATTAAGATGGTCATTTCCCAGATGGAAGTTCTGTCTACTTGATGATCCAGGGGTGCAACTGTAGCATGTATAGTAATACCTATGTTAGTTTTAGTCTAGCTTTCTCATTCAGGTCCTACCAAGAACGAAGTGATGTCACTATGGACTTTAGAAAAAGCTGCATAAATATTTCTGTGATCCGGAAACAAATCCTTGAGACACTTGTGATTTACTAGAGGTAGGAAGACCAAAAACCAGAATATTTGAAGCAGGTCAGTTTTTAGTGAAGGAAAAGTGAGAGGGAGATGATGACTGACATCAGAAGAGCAGTACTTAAATGTGATGCTGAGAAGTGTTTAGAGAAAGGGAAAGAAAAGGGATAAGTTGGAAAGAATCATGCTGGAAAGAGTGGCTATGAGGACAAAAGAAATTGTGATAGAGAATGATAATGCAGACACCAGCTAGCAGGTGGAGACTGCATGTAGTCTTCTAAAGAGTATAACCACCAACAGAGCTATTAAACAACAGCATGTAAAACAAGTGAGGCATTTGTATAGCTAGTCAGTTATAGGAGGTGATAAATATGCAAAGAAAATACAGCAATTGGATTCAATATCACGAAGAACCTGTAATTAGGTGAATCACACTTTGTTAAGTACATAAAGAAATGCAGGGAAAAAATTAAAAAATTAATCCATTATGGAACAAACTGACTAAGCACAGAGAATTAATTACAGAGTGAACTAATTAAGCAGAGAATTAATAACAACACAAGCTAGTGAGAGAAGTGGTAACTGCAGAGCTGGAGAAGAGGCAATGAGTAGCCAACAAAGCAGCCAAAAGTACCAGGTGTTGCTGAGTGATGTAAGTGACCATGTTTTAACCAAACGGGCTCCAGTTGTGCCTACTACTGAGTTCTCATCTGTGTTGGGAACATCATGCTGCTTTGTGAAATGCTAGGAGAAATGGCTGGGTTTGGCCATGTGAGAAGAAGAGGGTGAAGATTAACTCTACTCAGTCTGCTTTTTAAAATTGTTTGTTTGTTTGCTTTTTTTTTTTTTGAGAAAGTTTTGGATGGCTCTTCAATGAAAGATTTGAATGTCAGATAGCTTAAAGTCTATCTTTGTAGTTTTTTAATACATGAGAAGTATACCCAGAAGATATATTAAAAATATCCCATTTTCTTTCTTAAGCAAATAAATACCTTTATTTTAAAGTAAGGTTTATAAGAAATCAACATATAGTAAGAGAAAATAGTTTTTGTAAGACTAGCTGATTAATGTGGACAAGCTCAGGATGGGAGTGTGTGCTTGAAAGCTTCTTGCCTTTGTAGTTGTTGGATGGTGCTCATATTTCTATAACAAATTGTTGGTTTAGGGTCAATGGAAATTCAGAGTTCTTAATTTCTTCCACAAATGAAAAACAAAATCAGCACCTAGCAGAGCATTTGGAAGAACAACTTTATTTACAGCCCTATATATTATGCATATATTTTGTCCAGATTATCTGTGAATATCCATAAATGGCTTATTACTGACCTTGCTGTTTTGGTATGGGTTCTGCTTTCTTACTGGCCTCTGCTTTCTGTGGTTCATCTGTTTTTTTGTTTTCACCCTTAAAAAAATTAAACAGGATTAGAAACTGTAGATGCTTGTTGTTGAGAATGGTAAGGATGGTTTGATGTCTGCAACACTCACCTAGGAATTTGATTAACCAAGTTTACACATACTGAGCTTTGTTCCTGTGTGTTGTGTGTGTGCTCCTGGACAAGATTTTCCATATAGATCCACAAAAGAACTTGGATGCTTAAATCAAAAACTGATGTCTTCACATCTGCTGTGCATACCCACCTACTTAGACTAGAGTTCTGCTGCTGCGTATTCCTAGAGCCTCGTTCGTGTTGCCAAGACTGACTTGTTCAGTGCTGCCACTCGCAAGCCAGTCTGCATCGCTGAACTAGTCATTCTTCTGCTGGTCTAATAGACCTAGTATGTCTCAATCTTCACAAAATACAGACAGTATCAACTTTCACTGAAAAAAAACAACCTCAAAAAACCAAACTTCCCCCCACGCTTACTGGCTTAGATCCATGAACTAAGTCCTCATATACATAAGTTCATCTTGGGTTTGGCAGAGTGGCCCTTGGAGGAGGGAGCAAGAAGTACATGGAGTGTCTTAGGTGTTCACAGTACTGTGTAACAGCACAGAGCTAAAGCCCGTGAGCATTTATTCTCCCAGATAGAATTAATTTGTCTGCTGTTTATCATGCTGATTAACAGAGAAGTTGTTAGATAGTATAAGCATATGGAAAATTATTGGACTTTAGGAGATTTCAGGGTGTTATGCACTCCTCCTCCTCCCCTCCCCCAAACTCAATGACCTCTTTGTTTGGGTTTCTGAGATTAATTTGGAGTTTGTCTTTTTCTATGAAAGTTTTTTTTTTCCTGTCTGCTTTTACACAGAGAATTTAGCACTTAAGTTCTAATATACACTTACATATATATAAATAAGTAAATTAGATATTTTATATAAATATATAAATGAAAATTAAAATCCCAATCAGTCTGCATACTAAAGGTACTTGCATGATGTTTTGTTGTAAAGGTCGTTTTCTTTGTTTCAGGCTTCCTCCTGATAGTGTAAGAACATTAAACTGAGAATAGTTGTCTGTGATTATCAGATGGTATGTACGGTTCTTTTCTCTTAAATGGCATCTCCTTGCAGGCAGAAAATGTTTTAATCCTTGATCCATTCATCTGCCTCCATCTTAATCATATATATAATAGTGGAGGCTGATGGTCATACGATCTGAGCGTTGCACTGATATATGGAATTATTCTGGTGGAAAGAGTAATCCGTGTCTCAAAGGAAATCTAAATATATATATTTTTCCTTGTATGAGGTATCAGGCTGCACAGAAGTCAGCTGTTGAGATTGAGGATTTTCATTCTTTCAGGACGTTTTATTGACCCAAGAAAACTGATGTACAGACCTTTAAAATACACATGAACGATACTTTCCTTGCCGATCTGCAGAATATGAAGTTTATAAAACATACACATTTTTGTTGTTTTGTGTGGGTGGCAGTACAGAGATGCTTATTCATCAAGCAAATGTTTTTTGCACGTTTATAATAATCACAACTCAGAATTTAGTTGTAGGTGTGTTGGATTAAACCACAGCGGTTCTTGAGGTTGTATGAAACTATGAGCTTCAGAAAAATATCTGTTCTAGGAAACAACTGTCTTAAGAACATTTATGTTCCTATCAGTTTTACTTAAAACTGTAAAATTCATGGACCTCTTGTTAATCAAGGCTCCCAGAAGTTGTCAGAGACTTTGTATGAGCTTGACTATTGTGATCATGTTAAAAGACACTGCTTAGTTAAAGTTAATATTGTAATGGTGGAGTTTCAGTTGATTTGTTAAGCATGAATTGAGATTTATCCCTCAGGGTGATACTAAAGAACTCATTTCACCTTCCTAGTTATGTGGTGAACCCCTAAGTTGTTGCCATTTTACCTTCTATAGTTTTGATTATGCCAAACTAAAAAAAAAAGAGAACACTTTCTAGGACGTTATTGGGAAAAGACAAAAATTCAAAGGCAAGAAGTGAAACAGTATCTGTCCTTTTGTTTCATTTTAAAATAGTCCATTAATTAAAATGAAAAAAAGAGTTAACTTTTCCAGTAAAGAACTACTAAATAAAAAAATATAGATTGCAGACGAATATAACTTACAGTATTTTTCAAACAGGAGCTATATTATTAAACCAAGCCAAATAAAATACTTACTGAAAAAGCTACTAAATTACGTTGCCTTTCCAACAGTCATTGGGAAGCAGGCTCATATATACCTATCTGTCATTCCAATATTCAGAAAGGATATACTGACATTTTCTGCCAGCAGGGAACAAGATGAAGAAGAATACATCAGCACATCAAAAGCAACCATACCAGTATTTCTAATTCCTCATTTGCAATGTTAATCAAGACATCGCATAAGCTTGTATTATTTCAGGTTAGTTCTATTCAGAAAGAGGCTTGCAAAAGGAGGAAATCTTTATTTTCTTCATGAAGAAAAGGTAGGAGAGAGGAGAGGAATAGAGGCATTTATTTAATTTCGCTAAAGATTGATATCATGCACAATGAGTACATCTGAAAATCTAATCTTTGACACTAACTCATATAAATACCTCCTAAACAAAATATTACTGAGTCTATCGTAAACAATAAAAATAGTACCTGGCCTGTAGATGCCTCAGGTGGTGGAGGGGCACCTTCATTCTTGCAATCTATTCCCTCAGGTGATAATTTTGCTCTAGAAAATATGGCTTTTAGTTTTTTAAACATCTTGCCCGTACAACTCTCCTGAAGCTGCTATAATTCTTTTACCATGAACGGGTATATAGCACGTGTTTTCTTGCCATCGGTAATCAAGCCAATTAGGGACTTAATCAGATTTAGCTCTGATTAGTACCTTAAAGAAATTCCTTGCAGAGTCTGTTTCAGTGGTGGTGTTTTTCCTCACTATTAGTACTTTTATTTTATGTTGTAGACTAAGTTATTTCTAGTCTTAATGATTACACTATATAGAGACTCAACAACTCATGTACAAATTCAGAGGAGAGTGAATACTTTCTGGTTAGAATAAATCAGTGTCCAATCTTTTCTGTACTGGTTATTAAACATATAATATATATTTAGAAATGAAGATTTAAGTCCTAAAGAGACCTGTGGTTTAACCAGGAAACGAAAAAGATTAATTGACCAATAATCATCAGTTACCTGGTAGATTACATGAGATCACAAGAGGTTTAAATTTTTAAGTTTTTGAGTGAATGACACTAAAAGGTCTTCAGTGAGTTTGTTTTATCAAGTTTATATCTGGTTTTATACCACCCTCTTATTTTAAAACATGGGAATAATTTCATCATTCATTTTCCAACATATTTACAGACAATTTTTGTGCTGAGTGTTAGATACAATTTTGATGAGATTAAGTTTTAGGTAAATGGCCTGCATATTAGTAAAATATAATTTTTATTGAGTTTATAACAAGGACATAGTTTTGAGATTCTATAAGCTTTGGGCCTTAAACTGGGGGGAAGTGTCAATCTGCTGGAGGGTAGGATGGCTCTGCAGAGGGACCTGGACAGGTTGGATCGCTAGGCAGAGGCCAACGGGATGAGTTTTAATGGGGCAAAGTGTCGGGTCCTGTACTTTGGCCACAACAACCCCAGGCAGCCCTACAGGCTGGGAGCGGGGTGGCTGGAAAGTTGTGCCGAGGAAAAGGACCTGGGGGTGTTAGTTGGCGATCACCTGGACATGAGCCAGCAGTGTGCCCAGGTGGCCAAGAAGGCCAATGGCATCCTGGCTTGTATCAGGAATAGTGTGGCCAGCAGGAGCAGGGAGGTGATCGTCCCCCTGGACTCAGCCCTGGTGAGGCCGCACCTCAAGTGCTGTGTCCAGTTTTGGGCCCCCCAATACAAGAAAGACATCGAGGCCCTGGAGCATGTCCAGAGAAGGGCAACGAAACTGGTGAAGGGGTCTGGAGCACAAGCCTTCTGAGGAACAGCTGAAGGAACTGAGCTTGTTTAGTCTGGAGAAGAGGAGGCTCAGGGGAGACCTTATTGCCCTCTACAACTACCTGAAAGGAAGTTGTGGTAAGCTGGGGGTCGGCCTCTTCTCGCAGATAGCTAGTGACAGGACAAGGGGGAACGGCTACAAGTTGCGCCAGGGCAGGTTTAGGTTGGAGATGAGGAGAAATTTCTTCTCGGAAAGGGTGGTCGGACATTGGAACGGGTTGCCCAGGGAGGTGGTGGAGTCACCGTCCCTGTGGGTGTTTAAAGAAAGGTTGGATGTGATACTTAGGGACATGGTTTAGTGAGTAATAGGTGGTGGTGAGGGGGTCAGTTGGACTAGATGATCCTTGAGGTCTCCTCCAACCTTAATGATTCTATAAAATCAAGCATCATTTAGTTTATAAGTAAAACTCAATTACAAAGACCTCTAGTGCCATGTTGAGTCAACCACTGTAACAAAGATCTTTACAGCTTAATGTTTTTTAACACTTCTTGTCCTTAATTCCACTTTATTTATTAAAATTCTATGCCTTCACTATAAGCTCTGATTTTGAGCTAACAGCTTGTAATTTATTTATGGTGGTCATCAAGGCATCAGAAATGCAGAAACCTACTCCTTTCAGTAGGTAATCTGTAATTATTCTGTAATTTCCATATTTATATATGGAATAATTTCCATAATTACAGATGTAGCAATTATATTGAAGTATTGAAAATGTCCCAATGACTGCTGCCTTCAGTTTTATATTGTCTGGTAAGAATGGTTTCTAATCCTTATTCTAACATAGTAGTAGCTGTAAGAATGAACCAATAATTTTCATAAGTTAGTTTGCAAGCCTTTTTCCTGCACTGACACACATAAAGCAGACATTATAAGAGTTGTCTGGACTTCAGTCCTGTAACTGGGACCTCCCCCCACCCCGTTGTATGATTTCATAGTTGTTAGATGCAGCAAGAGCTTAGATCCTCACATTTTATTAAAGTCTATGTTCTGGTTTACTTTGAAAACAGTGCAATTCTTGCTAATTCCTCACTCTCTGTTGAAGCTTAGTGTTTGAATGACTATATTTTGAATTACTACCTGAAATGTTTTCAATTATTTATGTGAATCTGGGCAATAGGTAGCTTTGTCTCTTTTGGATGTGAAATTCTGCTTCCATGCTTTTTTACGTTGCCTTGTAGCAGAAGAATCTCAGAAGGACTCCTAGAAAACAAGTTCATCTTTTACTACGTGAAATTTTAGTGGATTAAATTGGCTAGTGCAGGAAACTTTAATTGATTGCCACATACAAACTATACCTGCAGACCAAGCCTTTGTGAGAGCAACTGTTTTTTCATTATAAAAATTAAATTCTTCATTATTAAATTTGTTTAGAATATGTAATTGTGGTCCTTGTTTATTAAAAATTGTAAAGTTGTGCATAAACCTTAATACAATGAAAATATACAGCATTTATTAAAGGAAAATATGTATATCTTAAGAATTTCTGCAAAATTATGCACATTTGTCTTTTAAAAAATGCCAAGCAACAACTTGTTTAAATTTTATTTATTTTTTTAATTACAGTGTTTATGGTGGTTTTAATTTATAATTAAGAGGCATGCAAAAGGAATGTAACAGACATTAAAAGAAAAGTGCCTTTGGGAACCTGTTAATAACTATTGACATCCGCAGTTAATTAATGTTATATTGGTTCAGCCTGTGTCTAACTAAATAAATGTTTGAAACCCCTTCATATGATGTGATTTTGTAAACAACAAGCAGACCACAACAAACCTAATATTTTGATACCAATGGAGGTACAAGTTCTCCTCCTGACCCTGGTACAATGGTTAATTTGCTTCAATATTTCATGTCTCTTCTATGCACTATGGCTATTTAGTTATTTTTGTCAGGGTCTGAACATGCTGAAAGCACTTCAGTTAATTGAATATCAGGATGCACTCTTAAGGAAGAAGATTAAGCGTGCAGCAGCAAAGCAGATAGCCTGTATCCAGTTAGCTTCTTAGCCACATTGGCTTTGACCTGTGCTTACTATATTCTGTGTTTATTGCAAACCCTACAGGGTGCAGGGATTTCAAGCCTGTCTCATACATTCTCTAGATGCAGATGTAGTACATCCCATATTTATTAATGATGTATTTCCTTTTCGATTTATTTTCTTTCCAGGAAATGCTACATGCCCGTTTAAAAATTTTGCATATGCATAGGCTTTCCAAACTTCTGATAACATTTTTCTTTGAGGGATTTTTGTTTTTTAATCCAGAAGTGAATTTGAAACAAGGTACTTGCAGACTGGATCTTGTGTTCTAAATGTGCTCAAGAGATTATTCTTCATGAAACATAGCAAGTCTCTTAAAAACTGAGGTAATTTGAATTGCATATTGCATTCACTTGACCTGTAATCACGGCTAAAATCGTCGGCAGGACTCTCCCACTCACTCATTTGAAGCTGTGTTAAAGACTGCTGTACTTATTAAATCATAAGAATATAAAAAAGGAAGCATGACTTCTTTTTCTGAATAATTAGGACTAATGAGAAGAGATTCCTTTCTTCAGAACTGCTCTTGAAGGTTTTTGGTTTTGTTTTTTTTTGGGGTGGTGGTTTTTTTTTTTTGGTGTGTATTCGGTATTTTTCTCCTGCTTGTTTCTTTGGTTTGTTGTTTTTTGTGGTGGGTTTTTTTTTTTTTTTTTTTTTTTGGGGGGTTTTTTTTTTTTGGTGGGGTTTGTTATTCTGTTGATTTTTTTTTTTGTTGTTTTCTGGTACTTGTTATAAAGTGCATGAAAGCCTGGATTTAACTACTGGTGTATTTAATAGGCATAGAATGAATCCCAAGGACTGCTTGGCATTCCTCAACAGGCAGTGTCGGTTACTCCTTTTGTTTGAGTGTACAGATCAATAGATGTCATCTGAACTTTTTATTTCTGTATTAAATGAGGTGTAGCATGTTAAAAAGATCAAAGCCTGAGTTTCACTTCCATTCAGATCTTCCCAGGATGCAAAGTGTTTGCAGATGTTTTTCATAGGTATCTATTTTCAGTTTCTCTCTGTGATTCAAGGATCTTGACAGATAAGAATGGTACGTCTTTCTTTATAGCTCTGTAATAGTAATCAGACAGAAAGTGAATCTAGGACTTACATATTTTTTCCTCTGCACAGCATAAGATTTGACAATTTTGCCTATTTTTGTGGATTAACAAAAATCATAGCACTAATTTATCTGTCTTCCTTACTTTTGAGCAATTTGTTAAAAGACATTTTTTTTCCCCCTTCAGAATAAAATGGTTCTGGAGCTCAGATTTCTCACATCTACTCCTTTTTTTTTTTTTTTGAACTCAGGTGATGCTGTCATCTAACTATGCCTTAATAAAAAAAAATGCTTTTCATGGAAATATGTCTCCTTAACTGTATTATCACCTTCATGGCCAGATATATAGAATCATAGAATCATT
>VWZZ01006014.1:144096-178157 GCA_013399095.1 Psophia crepitans | reverse complement strand
AATAGCTTGCTCCTGTGCCTTAAAGACTTCCCTCTTGAAGAACGCTCACCCTTCCTGGACCTCTTTATCCTTCAGGACTGCCTCCCAAGGGACTCCTTCAACCAGTCTTCTAAGCAGGCCAAAATTCGCTCTCCCAAAGTCCATGGTGGCAGTCTTGCTGATCCCCCTCCTTACCTCACTATGTATCGAAAATTCTATCATTTCATGGTTGCTAAGTCCCAGGCAACCTCCAACCACCACATCCCCCACTAGTCCTTTTCTATTAGTGAAGACTAGGTCGAGCAGGGCACCTCCCCTGGTAGGCTCACTTACCAGCTGTGTCAACAAGATGATGGTTGTAAAACACTGCTGTTGAGACATTGAGCTTTAATTTCACGGCATTTAGAATAAGGTTGTTCTCGCCAGTAAAAGGGAATTCAGTGTCTCTCAGCTGCAGAGAAGTGATTTTAAAAATTATCTTTGTGGTTACTTCAAAGTGTGAGGCAATAAGGCCTGTTTCTGAAGTAAAGTTCAGAAAGACGAGAGTCAAAAGGGAAATAATTGGGCTCTATAAAAGCAAGAGCTGTAACTATCTTGATGATTTCTCTGCAGAACAGGTTTTATCTAGTCTTCCCAGTCAGTTCCCTTTAAAAGTATAACTTCAACGTTCTCTGCAATGACAGTGCTTCAGTGTCAAACTGCAGCAGCAAGGAGATATCAACAAGTTCTCCATAAGCAGGAGCCATATTTGCAGGAAAGCATCTCCCACTCAACGTCTAAGTGAAGTCCTTAAAACCAAACCACCACGTTACTTGAGCATCCTAATGGTGCTTTTTGCACCTTAAGATTTAGTAGCCAGCATAAAAGCCACAAAACCTTAAATAAACCCATCGGTGGGAGACAGAAATGCAGATGGATGCTCGGTAGCTCTTTGAAGCATTCCACGAGCAAACTAACCTGCTGACCGGTGCAAGTTAAAATTGCTGTGGTTCTCCTTCCTTCCTTTTGCCTACTTGCTTTTACTGACTTGAGTATGATTTCTTTTTCTAGGACAGACAACTGAGTGCATCCACAACTGCTTGCCATATAATTCATGTTTATGATTCTTGGCCAAGACCAAAATTGTGTCTTCATCCAAAAGACCTCTGGGTTTTGTTACAAGTATTGCATTAGATTCTCCTTTACTTTTTGTTTCTGTCTGAGGAAAGTGTTTCATGCCTGAAAATTACAAATCAACGCAAATTCTTTGGGACAATTCCTGAACAATTTTGACTAATGAGCACTTCAAGTTCATTTGTTTTGGGGGTGGAGGGGGTAACTGTTGGTTCAAAAGTGCAGACACTTGCTGTAGTTGCATATTTCCAACAAAAGTGGGGCTTCTCTGCCCAGTGCACATTTCTGCTGGACAAGCTGCTCTTTGACATACGTGCAGATGGCATTTCACTGCTTCTGCAGAGCAGCTGCTTTTGATGGATTTTGTGTTTTTGGAGGGGTGACTGTGTGTAACTAATAACAGTTTCTTAATCAACAGGCCTGATCACTGGGGCACAAACATCTCAAATCCTACTTTTTATCAGGTTTTTTTTCTCTCTTAGCAATTCCAAGTCAGTAATCTACAAGGAGAACCCTTAATTTTCCTGACCCTAATCGATGGCCCACCATCAGTGGGCTTGAGGAGTTTACATTTTGTTTGCTGCTTAGGTCTTTTGAGTCACAAACAAAAGTACAGGCTACCTCCAAAACCCATCGTCTTATGCTTTGCTTAAGCCTATGCTTATGATACTTGTGCTTTCTTCTCTCTGCTGAAAGGGGGTAGGACTGGTGTATAAACCCATTGCTACATCAATGACACATTTTAATTACTTTGAATGGGATCAACCACAACATGTGTGATTGATCCCCCGCACCTCAAAAGGAAGAAACCTTTCAGCTGGATGAGTAGAAGGGCTGTCCCCAGCATAAGGCTGGCAGAGGATGTAGCTTAGGGACTCTCAGAGAAAATTATTTCCTCTCTCTTTTCCCGTCTCAGGGAGCAGGAGAGTCAGGAGGCATGGGAGACCCCTGTAAGTTGGCTGCCTTATTCTCCTTGGGAGGAAGCCTGGTGGTGAAACAAGAATGGAGGAGGAGTGCTGGGGACCTCCGTGCTTGCAGCACCCTGGGGGTCGTGGTGGCAGTGCCCTCATGCCCCTTGCAATCCCTTGCACATCTGGCCCAGAGCCCACGGAGGATGGCCAGCATCGCCATGCAAGCACAGGTCAGCTCTGCAGCATGCACAAGCTCTTGGGGCTCCATCATTGCACAAATGGCATCAGTACAGGGATTAAATGCTTCCCAGTCATGCCAACAGCGCCTGACAGAGCACGGGACAAGGGAGAAAACATCCGTGACCAGTGTATTAAAATCTCTGTTACATGCTGATAGACTGGGTTGGTGGATGCACTGTGGAAATGGTGGGGAGAGAAGTTTCAGAAAGTAAAAGGAGGAGAGGAGAGAGAAGAAATTATGCTACAGCTATTTTGTTGGGGTTTTTAGGACCCAACAGAAAAGCTGAGACGAGAACTGGCAACTGGATTGCCAAGGAAATAAATAGGATGCTGTGGAAATATATGAGTATAGAGAAAAGGGGAATCGGTCTTCTATGTTGTAGATAAACTTGATTAATGGGGTCACATACTGCAAGCTGTGTAGTCCAATTTCATTTCCTTCTCATGTCTTTCAGTTGTGTAAAACCTATTCATCTAGTTATCTCCTAAATTTCCTCCTACTCTGCTGCAACCATTGGTGGCTCTTATCTCATTACCATATGCTTTTCATGGTCAGGAACCATTCTTTGTGGGCAAGATTACTCCGGTAACAAAACAAAAACAAATAAGAAAGGAGAAAGCTGTATCATTCAACATGATAATACTTGATTCTTTAATTACTTTTTTCCCCAAGAACAATTTTCATACTCTACAGTAAAGAAGGAGAAGGTAGCTGCCAGTTACATGGTAAAATTTCCAAACAAATATTCACAGAAAAAGGTGGATTTGTTTAAGTAAGTTTAGGAAACAAAAGCTTGACTTTGCTGATGATTTTTCCTTTCCCCCATGCATCTCGGGATTAAAGGAATAATCAAAAAAGAGACTCCAGCACCAATTCCTGTAACTACATAAAACAGCAAGTTAATGCAGCAATCTTGTTTGGTTTTGTTTTAGTTTTTTCTGCATAAGAGTTAAATTTATTATGTTACAGGGTGAGGAATGTTTATGTTGGTAACAGTTCTCTGACGAAGGAAAAATATTAATTCATTTACAGTCCAGGTAATAAGTAAAATCTGAATCTGACCTATGCTTGGCTAAACATCAATCCTGTCAAAATGGTATATCTTCAAATTTTAAGATAGCAAACTTTAAAAATAAACAAACCTGAGGAAATGTCTTGACAGAGTCCTTTTAAACAACCTTCAGAACTGGGAGCCCCATTTCTGAAAGTCTGTTTAGATTCCTGTAAGCATCTGAGCGACTGGGGAGAGAGCAGGCAGAGGGACAGATAACAAAAATCAATACAGGCTTTTAATAAAGGACAGTGCCAAAGGAGAAAGAATGCAAAAAAAATAGAAGGATGGAGAATTGTTGTAGCTCCAGTAGCATTT
The DNA here is from genome assembly GCA_013399095.1 of Psophia crepitans. NCBI lineage: Eukaryota > Metazoa > Chordata > Aves > Gruiformes > Psophiidae > Psophia > Psophia crepitans. Next base: position 174,544 of record VWZZ01006014.1, on the reverse strand, counting down.
CAGTTGCTTTCATCTGTCTCAATCTGCTGTTTAACCTCCTCTAATAAGACAGAGGGGTGTTAAACCTTTCCTCAGCCAAGGAAAGGAGCTGAGTAGAGATGGAAGGAGAGAGTGGAAGAAAGCAGCCTGCTTTGTTCTGTGGGTGGTTTGGTTTCGTGCTGTTTTTTTTTTTTTAAATCAGTGAATAATTACATTAAAACACTTCCTGGCCTTTTCAGGTTTTGAACAGAGGTTTATCAGGACTGTTCACGACTCCAGCATGTGCAGGTCAGCAGTTAAAAACTACTGTATGTGTAGAGCAATGCATTCACCTTGGGAGGGAAAAAATAAGTAGCAGCTCCTTGGCATCCTTCACCCTGTCATTAACCAGGGCAGCCCTTCTTGTCCAGGACTGTCAGGCATTGACCTCAGAGCTTATGATGGACACTTCCAGTATTGCATCAGTATCACTTGATTAAGAATGAATCTGCTTTATAATGCAGTTTTGCAGCTATTTAAGAACAGAGGTTGCTTTAAATATTAATAATTCAGTTGTTCGATTCATAGGGATGGCAGCAAAAATGATGAGAGGTGGAACTGTACGTGCATTAAATAGGGTTGGCAAAAAGGATTGGGAGAGCTTGGGTATTTATTAGCTCAGCTCTGCGCAGAATATGAAGCATGAGAAGTGGTGCTTGAAAGTTACAGATGAGCACTGGTCTCCTCCATCCTCACCAGGGCTCTTCCTGGTAGTGTGTGCTCAAACACTTTGTTCAGCCCTGTTTGACATAAGGGACTCCAGGCCTACTGCACCCTCTTCAGTTCATCTTTTCTTTTGTTTTTTCTTTTTCTTCTGTTTTCATGGGACCTGACACATGCAGCTGTGAATCCTGGCTTAAACATTGCTGCCATTCTGTGTCATTGCATGGACGTAACACAGACCAAGCAGAACCAGAAGCAAGTGGAAGATGGAGATGTCTTGACTCTGAAAGCCCTCATAGATGAACCTCAGCACCATCAGCTGTAGCTGTAGGCTGCTGAAGCTACAGCCAAGCCCAGCAAAGCCCTGCTTGGGTTCACATGTGCATGGAGAAGGCTGAAAGTTGCATTTATGCCACTTCAGTCTCCTCTTCATCTTGGGATCAGCTGGAGGTGGCCTTAATCTTGGTGCTGGCAGTGATACAGTCTGCTGGACCACCCATAGTCAGCCATGGCTATGGAGATGCTGTGTCATGCAGCTCCCTGCGGAGCAGCCCTAGGTGCTGGGTAGATATGAGACCACGGGCAGACTGTGCAGAGCCATGCAAGCTGTGTAAATCTGCTGTCAGTCTCGAGGTGGACTTCTGTTTCTTCTTCTCTTGCCAGTTTGGATCAATAGCTCACCAAATGCCTTGTGCTCTACTTCCCTAGGCTGCGCAGGGGCACAGCTGCTTCACTGCCATGACTGCAGAGCTTTAGGTCCACCTCTGGAGTCTACTCCTGCATCACGCTCAGCATCAGTGGCCCAGCAGACCAGTGCTTCCTATCACCACCGTCTCCAGGGGCTGCGCTGGGCTGGTTTCCACTGCAGCTTGAAACCAGACCTGTTTTTTTTTTCCCCCAGAATCAGTAGTTTAAAACCCAGTATAAAATGACGTGTGGGGGCAGGGCAGGAAGGGTAGTCTCCAGAGATGTGGATTTTGTCTGCATGCGCAAAGAGAAGCCCTTTGTTCCATTAGTCATCTCATAATGAAATGTCTGGCCTCCAGAGGCGTCAAGGATGTCGTGATCTCATCGGAGTTGCAAGGTGGGTTTCTCCAAAGGCAGTTAATAGGATCAGTTAAAGCTTTTAAAGCAGCACCAGCTGGAAAAGCCTTGCCATACAGCAGCTCACCGGAGCGATGCCAGGTGCCATGCATGTGTGCACCCAGGCAGGAGGAAGGGGAGAGCAAAGACACCACAGCAGTTCACAGCGACGCGATGCACCACTGCTGCCTAAATATATGATACGCATTGCCCCTAACACTAAGCAGCCCTTCTGCTCACTGTCACCCAGCCAAACAGAAAAGGAAATAATTGAATCTGGGCGCAGCTGCTCGGCGTCTGATGGAGCTGCCCTCCGTGCTGCTCGTGGCCACGGCTGAGCACAGCGAGCCTTCCTGCGCGTTTCTGATGCGGGCCCTCGGGACCGAAGTCCAGCTGGCTCATCTCTCCTGCCCGGGTGCTGTGGGTGCTGTGTCATACCTGTAAGCACCAGGCAAGCTTCAGCAGGGACTCCCTTTTGGCATGCCACAACAAATCACACTTTTCTTATCACTGTTATTGAGCTATTTTCACTAACAAGACTGAGAGCCGAAGCCCACTGGGTTCATCTCACTCCATAAGACTTCTCTTGCCTCCAGCTGGTGGAGCAGCAGGCCACCAATCTCCAGACATCCCAGCTTTTGGGAAACCAGCACAGGACTTGAGTGACAGTGGCGTGGGGTCCTGGCTGGAAGAGGTACCCCCCTTGGGTTTTGGCCATGCCTGCTGTTTGGGCTCTGCAACGGGAGGGCTGGGCAGTGCCATGGTGGGCAATATGTCAGGTGCAGGCTGACGTCAGGCAGAATGGGGGATCTCCAGTGCGATTTGGCAGGTCATTGCAGTTTGGTGCCAACGTGGAGATGCTTGGCAGGTCTGCAGTGAGCTGAGCAGACGCAGGCATACCCAAGTGCAATTACAAGATCTAGAGGCAAATTACAAGTTTTAAACTGCTCGTTGCAGTTTGGAAAGCCACAATTATAAAGCTTATAGGAGAGTGCCAGAAGGATAAGAAGTAACTAGAAGAAAGTGATTATTAATAAGCACATACCGTCTCATTTGCTGCACTCACACTGGGGGGACTCTAACAGTGCTTCCCCGTGAAATGTCAATAAATGGTCAGCATCCTTTGAGGAGCAAAGCAATGCTGTAACTTCCCAGCCGGTGATTGCTAAACACTTCTTTGTGATTAAGCATTCTCATTAACTAGAATCAATCCTTTGCAGAACTAAACCTAATCTGGACTTAACTTGGTGCGTTTGCTCATTACCATTCGGTGACAGTACACAGGTCAGTGGCAATGGACCTGCAGTTAGGCAGAAGAGAAATTGGGAGAGAAGAGATCCCCCAACAGAGAGCCCATGCTTGTGCCTGGGATAAAAATATGATCCTTTGCTTCAAAGGAACATGAAATACGTCTTAGATCTTTGTCATCTTCCTGAAGGTTGCCAGTGAGGTACAGAGAGGAGTCACAGCAAATGAGGCACAGATAGGGCAGAGGCACACAGCAGTTTGCATCACCAGACAGTCTGGTTGCTGTTGAAAAATGTGGATTTATTGTAGCCAAGCTCAAATCCAGACACCTGAGGAGATGGGGTGCAGAGCATCCTTCTGGGGAAAGGGCAGTGCTTCCTCCCAGGAAACTGCGGCAGACTGGAAAAGCGCTGGAGGCCAGGCTGAACATGAGCTGCTCACCCAGCCCTTCTGCCAAGTGATTAAAGGCAGGGGAATATTGTGTGGGAGTAAGGAGGATACATTACCTCCATGCTTGGCAGCAGCACACTGGCCAAATGAGTCCGTTCCTGGTGTCAGCAATTCAAAGAGGATATTGAAAAATTGGGCAGGATTCAAGTAAGAACTACCAGGATGACAAAAAATGGAAAACATGAGGACGACTGTCTTCAGCTAACAGCTAAAGTAACCTGGTTAGCAGCTAAAACAACCACAGAGCCGTTCAGTCATTTCCCCCACTCCCAGTGGGATGGGGGAGAGAATCAAAAAGGAAAAAAGAGTAAAACTCATGGATTTGTTGGTCGAGAAAAAGATAGTTTAATAGGGCAGAAAATGAAGATGATAATGATAATAACAATAACCATAACAATAACAACTATTATTAAATATATGTATTATTGGAAAAAAAATATATATGAAACAAGTGCTGCACAGCACAATTTCTCACCACTTGTTGCCAGTGCTCAGTGAGTTCCCAAGCCATGATTCCACCTCCCAGCTAGCTTCCCCAGTTACATACGGAGCCTGACATCACACGGTATGGGATACCCCTTTGGTCAGCTGGGGTCAGCTGTCCCAGCTCTGTCCCCTCCCAACTCCTTGTGCACTCCCACCCTCCTCGCTGGTGGGGTGGGAGGCAGAAAAGGCCTCGATGCTGTGCAAGCACTGCTCAGCAGCGATGAAAACATCTTTATACTACCAACACTGTTTTCAGTACAAATCCAAAACACAGCCCCATACCAGCTACTATGAAGAAAATGAACTCCATCCTGGCCGAAACCAGCACAAAGACTCGAGGAGAGGAGTCTGTTTATCTCATAAAAACCAAAGGTAATGCAGCCTGTGAACATCTACAGAGGAAACAAAAAATTATTAGCAGATAATTCTTCAGCCTAACAGACAAATATATAGCGTCATCCATCAAGAAGAGGCAAAGACAGGAACACTTTAGATTAAAAATAAGGTGCAAATTTCTAATAAGAGTAATTAACAAGCAACCTCCTTAATAACTACTATAGGTTGCATTTTGTTCCTGCTGAGAGAGGTGCTATGGCTCCAGCGGGGGTTCACATGGAAGTCTGAGGTCTGTGATCTGCAAAATATCAAACCAAACGATCTCAGTCATGTTTTCTAGCTCTGCCTTTGAATCTTGTAACATGTTCTGTTCCTAATTCAATATGGGAAAAAGGTTTCGTTTCAGTATCTTAAATTTTTACCAAATGCTTTTTGCATTCATCTTCCAGTGTTTTCGATTTCCTGTAATGAAGTTTTGGCTGATCTTTAGCTCTGTGTGCATAAACATTGCTGGCAGATAATGGGTGAGGGCTTGTTTCACAATCGGGCTGCAATATGCAAAGCTTCATAGGAGCACTCCGTAACACAGCAAACAATTATGAAAATAAATGATTAGATTATGAATCTGTTCCTGTGTCCTGAGGGAATGTCAGCTGAAATCCCACCCTTTTTAAAAAAGAACAATGAGGCATTTTACCAAGGGCTTGAAGAGCGGGGATTGAAAAAACAACTGGTTGAGACCCATATATAACAATAACCAACCTATAAACATATTTTATTGCAGCTGTATATTGCAGATGTGTATCCAGGAGTACATAATTTAAAAAAAATATATAAATTGATTGCTAGCTTGTGTGAGATTTTAATCTTTCAAAGCCTTCAACTCTCTTCCTTGCAGTAGCCACCTTGTTACAACGCTGGAAGTTCAGCACAGCTCTCAAAAGCTGCAGGATTTCTGTGACTCTGTGATTCTGATCCAGCCTGGTACCCGGCACTGCGATGGGCTGAACGTGGGGTGCCATCCTGAGAGAGAGGAGCTAAAAGAGCGAGAGGGGATGACAGTAACAGCTGTGCTGGATACTGGTTTGCCCACTGGAGCATCAGTCCTGAGAGCGCTGCAAGGGCTGCGCTGTGACGGTCCCCACGGCTGCAGGAGGGCTGCAGGCACGCAGCAGCTTGCGACAGCACGCTGCAGGTAAATTTTGAGGAAAGACGATTTTTATTAGGGTTAGTTCAAAGTGTTAGGTTAAGATATCTGTTCAAATGAGTTGTACAACTCACTTTTTTACTCCTGACATGGAGCCGTTAGAAGCCTTTCTAGTTTCCATTTTTAAATAGCCCGGTAAGTGCAGACACGGATCGATAACCCAGGTCAGGCTGATGAATTAGAGCACTGAACTCAGACGAACACGTTTGCCCCATGAATTTGCACAGTACAGGCTGTTGTGATTAAACCCCAGCCGGCAAAAGCACCAGGCAGCCGCTCGCTCCCCTGCCGCGGGATGGGGGAGAGAATCCACAGGGTGACAGTGAGAAAACACTTGTTTGATCATTTCACTTTTTGTCAATTTTCCAACTTGAAGCGGAGGAAGTAGTGGGGAAAATCCAATGCAAAGAGTGCAGGCTGCGCTCAGAGGGCACCCACAAAAGGATTTGCTGTTTACAGGGGTTTAGATCCAGTGTTTCAGTGCTATCAACTCCATTATTAAAGTCAAACTTTGGTTTTGGATTTACCATGCACAAACACGCAGTTAATACAAACTCCCTGTGTTTCAATAACAATAATCTGAGGCACCAGTAAGGAGAGACAAATTCTACTGAAAAACCTTCAGACTCTTTTCCATGTTTACTTTAGAAATCACCCCAAAGCCTTAGCTCAGACTTGCGCTTCTGTTCCTCTGAGAAGCCTAAAACCTCACGTGTTCAAAACACGCACACCCTAAAACCAGAATTTGAAGCAAATTTGGTCCACAGACACGTGGGGGCTGAGATTGAGTCTTCTGCCAGAAAAAGACAAATCAGTTTGGTTAGGTGAGCAGCCAGTCCCGCCTGGGTTACTCAGTCCTGTCACGTGAAGGCAGATGTGGTTGTGCTTCCGTTTCCTTATTTTTGTTTCTTTTTTTTTTTCCTTTTTCACAGAAGGTGCCTCTGTCTACGGCTGCATTTAGAAGCAACACTCCCCACTACAGGTCATCAGTGAGAAAGAGGAAAAGCCGTGGCCGTCCTGTGAGGAAGGCAGATGATGACTGGGGGTTTTTCATCAAATGCTCTTTCCCCTAAGATGACTGATACATTGAGAACTTAAAATAAAATAACTAAACCAGACAATTCTGTGCTCTTATAAATTCATAAGCAAGCCAATATACTAGTAAACCTTTTCTAGGTCTAATTACGTAAACATTTTTGAGTTTTTGAGACTAAATTAAGGCTAAGATTTGGATGAGCAAGGGTACGCTGCAGAATTAACATGGGTAAAGGCTAAAGTCAGTAACTGCCTGTGTTCATTCTGTAATTCATCGAGTTTTAAATGCTGAGCTCCACATGAGAAGCTGCTCATATTTCTGAATATGAAACTTGGGGAGGTGTAATTTCGTTCTCAGCCTGCCTTCCAGCTGCCCTCCCTGCTTCTGGTCCTGGGTAGCCAGCAGCCCTTTCAGTGTCCCTGTTACGGCAAGCGGCTTTACGCCGGCCGCCTTTATAATCTTCATAATGCAATGATAAGACCTGCTTTGAATTTGAAAATATAGGAGTCGTTAGACCAAAGCAAACATGTATTTGGGCCCTAGCATTCGGAAGAAGAAGAAAATGCCGGGATAGCCATGTCCATAACTGTTTTTTGTATGCTCCAGCCACTGAAATGTGATAGCAGGAAGAATAACAGGAGCAGACAAAAACACAGTCCCAAGAAAATCCATTCTCAGAAACCCCTACAGATAAAAATTAGGAGCATTAACTGATGTATTTTTGAAGTATGGCTTTGTACAGGACTTTGTTCTGCACATATGCAAGTCACTAAATCAAACTTTCTGCTGCAGACGCTGTCATTTGCTGTGAGGGTACCCACGGGGGGGCAAGTATTTCTGCCCCTTGTATTCAGCTGTGTCTTCCTAAGACTTGTTAATAGTTCATTTAGGTTCGATGTACACGCGATGAAGGTGGGATTATTTCATCAGGACTACCACTCACTAAAATGTCCTCTATGAATCGTGGCAAGTGCATTTAATGCCCCCACTGGTACTTCACAAATTGGTATAGGAGTGTAAGAACCAAAGTAAAGAGGTTGTTGAGCTTCTGTGTCCATAAAGCTGTGGCTAAGTTGTTAGCAAGGGGGTTATACCTGTTAAAAGCAGACAGAATTCAGAAACACGGCTTTGCTCTGTGTCCATGTTTTGTGTTGAAGGAGGCTGCAGTAATTCACAAGGAGGCTTTATTTATCCAGTAATGGTCCAGGACAAAAAAAAAGGATCTTTTAATTACACCTCAGTGACAGAAAAGTATGAAAGCACTATTCATGATACCCTGGAGAATGCATGGTATCTTGGTGGCAGTTGTGCCTGAACAAAATTATATAAAGGAAACTATTTACCTTTTGTCCAAACACAGTCCTCCAAGGATTAATATTTACAAGGGATTTGGGGAAAATTAGTTTCATATCAATGTAGATTATTTAAATGAGAAACTGGAGATGACAGTACAGGATAAAGGATCCCAGAAAAACGTAAGACCAGTGGCCCTGTTTGCTGGGACAGACAAATGCAGGTGTTGGGAGCCAGCCTGGAAACCTGCCTCTCAGGGGCTGCATTTTAGCTGATGCTGGCCTGGGTGAGGATGCAGATAGGGCATAAGCAACGGTGGCCAGACCCCGGGGAGACAAGGGACCTGAAGGAAGAGATGATGCTGGGGTTTTTGCAGTTTCTAGTTCAGTGGTGTTGCCTCCTTCCTTTGTTTGAGAGAAATTAGTACATTTTGAACGTATATACCTGAAATCCCGCTGCTCAGCATTACTGACCTGTGTGGCAGGGAGCTGCAGCAGCCCACAGAGATGGGCATTTGTTTGGTCACAGGCAGTTTTGGTCACACGCAAAGCTGACAGTCATAAGAAAGAGAGGAAAAAAATGATCGGCGTTATCTTTTGTGTTCCTTATTAGGTTTGCACCCTGCCCTCTGGGGGTTCTGCACCTTTTTTTGGTGGGAGCTGGGACTGGTCCCTGCTGCGGGCAGGGCGCTGCTTTACAAGGAATAGGGGAGTGAGCTATTTCAGTCATTTCCCATACTTAAAACGTATAGCTTTGTCCATGTGATTTTTTTTCTAAAGCCAACGGGAGGGGGACAGAGACAACCAGAGCCTTTCAAGGAAGGAAGGCCAATGGGAATTTTTGGTGTGCTCCCAGGTCATTAATTAATATCAGCTGATGAGTCAGAAAAATGTGGCTGGCTGCTGACTTGTAACGTGTCTCAGTAACAAAGCAGGCTCCTGTCGCGGCAGCTCACCACTGCTAACGCGGGGCCGAGCCCTCTGTCCGCCCCACATCCAAATACAGGCCTGCCTTTTGCTTCCCGTCCGCTTGCCCCATCTCTCGGTCCCCTACCGACCTCTGCGGGCAGCCTTATGAAAACTGTGTTTCTACAGACATGCAGCGTGCTGTGTGTAAATACATTACATTCAAACTGAATCAATAAGGACACTAGATTGTGCCGTATTCAGTATGTTTAATAAAACAGTAGTCTCCATTTTTAAGTGTTAGACCCTCAGTGCTGAAAACTGCAGGGGGTTTACAAAGCAGCTTCAGGTCATGCTTGCAGCAAAGCCCTCGAGGCAGCTGCTGAAGACATCCCTTACCCCTGCATGACGTGCTCCCAGCAGCCGAGCGTTGCTTCTTACCACCCGGAGAAGACAGCAGCGGCGGCGGCTGGGGTACGCTGCTGCAGGGGCCCCGCTGCGGCTGCTGCGAGACGGTCTGCTCCGCAGGGCCGGCTGTGAAGGCGCGGACCCAGGGAAAGGCAAAGGCAGATGGCACACGGGCTGACGCTGCGCGGAGCAGGAGGCTGGGCTACACCGACGGCCTGCTGAGGCCCCTTCCTACCTGAATTACCCGCTCATCCCCTAGCCCACACCGGGGCCCCTCAGGATGGCAAGTACTCACAGCCACTTGCCTGAGTCAGATGTTTGGCTCTCTGGCTGGTCCCCAGCCCTGGCTTTTGGCCACACATTCGCATCTATATCATCATTTTGTAACTTAGAAATCTGCCACCCTCCTCTGCCTCTTCTTGATGCGCACAAAAAGAGCATTTTAGGTTAGGGAAATTATCCAAGCCCGTGGTGGATTTTTACAGCTTGAGATCCAGACTTGTGATCTGCTGCCAAAGCTGAGAGACAGGATTGTCCTAAGAAACCTTAGGAACCAGGGCAAGAGGCATTCAGGGAGCCTGAGCTGGCAGCCACTGGGGTATGTGTCCTCTACGCTGCTGGGTGGCACGCTGCTGCCCAAGACACACACTGCTGCGGCTACCCTCTCCCGACCAGGATAACGCTGTGGTAATGTCACTTAGGATCAGGCATGTTGGTCCTCGGGATCACAGTGGAGCTCCCGGCCAGCCTGGGGTCCAGCGGCATCATGGTCTTCCCTCCGCAGTGGCTGGGAAGCTGCACTGCCTGCTTTGGAAGGATCCACCATCTGCCTGATCCAAGCTCTTGCTTGGTCGCTTCACTTGTCTTCATTCCTCTCTACGTGCTGGAAGTAACACATGAAATCAGGTAGGCAAAACTAGGAGAGACCATGTGCACGCAGTGTTGAAGGATCCCAGCACTGACAAAAAGAAAAGGCGAGGTCAGCCCCTTCTCTCTCAGGGGCTGGGATCAGGGGAGCACCCAGCAGGACACCCACTTCAGGTATGACAAAAATCAATCACTCGTTCTCTCATATTCAGGTAAAACAGGATGACAACCTCCACTTTGGCATTGCTCCCCCTGTTACAGCTCAAAAACACACCAGTGATTGTTTTTTCTAGCAAACGGGGGACTGAAAGGGGCTTGGGCAGGAGCATACAGACATGGTTTCCTTGCAGCTGCTGGATCATCTTCTCTCCTCCTTCGCCAGAAGTACCAAGACAGATCTTGCTGCGCAGATGGACTGGTGCATCTTCTGAGCCATTCCCCAACACTCAGTCTGCCAGCAGCCGTGCATCTCGGAGGCTGAGAGCTCTGACTGCCCATCTCTGGACTGATGTAGTGGTTCCTCCTCCCGATGGTCACCTCAAGCCCCTCAGTTGATGGTGTGCTTGGTCCCCGGCACGCTGCCTGCTATGGAGAAGCAGCAGCTGGGACTTACCATGAATGGTCACCATGGAGCTAGACGGCCCTGCTCACATGGCAGGACACAGTGCCCATGGGACTCCTGCTGCAGGAGGAATTGTCCTCTGCATCCAATGGCTGCTGCATCGTGAGGGGGATGAAAAACCTTGTTTTCCTTTGCAGATGACTTTTAGACATAGCATCAGGGAGTGATGCTGACCTTTAAAGTTCCTTTTTGGGACAACCTCTGGAGGGCTCCCCGCAGCTCAGGGAGGCAGTGGCTCCGTGCTGATCATCAGCTGCTGCAGGAAGGGCAAGGGGAAGGGGAACCACCACCTGCCACCACTGCCCGTGCCAGAAGACATCTGAACCATCCCCTCTACAGCCTTCCTGGCTCAGACACGTACCCACCAGTGACAGGGGCTGCAGGCAGCTGACCGCCCATCGCCCCATGCACACCCACTGTGCCTCCTCCTGGCCACCAGCCCATGGTGGCCTTGTGTCAGGTGGGGAGGGCTTTGATCACCGGCTTGTCTCTCAGCCCAAATCGCCCCATCTCCTCGTGGAACCATGCTGCAAAAGAAAACCACCTCGGCCACAGTTTGACAGGGGGAAAAAAGGCATTTCTAAATGTTTGCCCACGTGGTATGACCAGTAGTCTACAACATCTGTATTTCACACTGGGATTTTGAACTGCAGTGTCACCAGTCAAACAAAGGCATTGTAAATCCATTCACTCCTTCATATAGGGTAATGACTGCACATGAATTATCCAACGGCATCCTGGCCTGTATCAGGAATAGTGTGGCCAGCAGGAGCAGGGAGGTGNTTGTCTAGTCTGGAGAAGAGGAGGCTCAGGGGAGACCTTATTGCCCTCTACAACTACCTGAAAGGAAGTTGTGGCGAGCTGGGGGTCGGCCTCTTCTCACAGATAACTAGTGACAGGACAAGGGGAAATGGCTGCAAGTTGCGCCAGGGAAGGTTCAGGTTGGAGATGAGGAGAAAATTCTTCTCGGAAAGGGTGGTCGGGCATTGGAATGGGTTGCCCAGGGAGGTGGTGGAGTCACCATCCCTGAGGGTGTTTAAAGAAAGGTTGGATGTGGTACTTAGGGACATAGTTTAGTGGGTAATAGGTGGTGGGGGGATGGTTGGACTAGATGATCCTTGAGGTCACTTCCAACCTTAATGATTCTATTCTATTCTATTCTATTCTAAATTAGTTAATAGCTCTGATCAAACATGTTTATCTGTAGAGAATGCAGTAAATAATTGCTGGGCCACAGTGTTGTATAAGTGACTGCTTAGCAAAGGTTGTGGTTTCCAGGCACCTGACAGCCATTACTAATAGGGTTTTGAGATGTAATTGACAAATGAATTGGTTTTTTAATGCGAACTGGTTTTTTTTTCCTTGTCTGATTGGTCTCTGACTTTCCTTCCAATGAAGTCCTTGCTAGATGAAAACCTGTTAAGCTAAAAATCAGCTTATGAGCTGTTCTGTTTAGCTTCACAGGTTTCTACCTTGCTTTTTTTCTGGCTAGCTGCATATTTTTAATCCCTCTAGTTTGACAATCTCAAAGCTAAGGACCTAAATGCCTTTTATTCACATTCAATGGAAACTCAGGCACATTTCAGTTTAATCATGATCACCGAACCTGCCTTCGAGGAAAAAGGCTGCTCAGAATACGTACAGTGTCACGATGTGTGCACCATTTCCCATTAATATAAAGTGAACCAGGGGAGAGGGTAGGCGGGACACAAATGTTTTGACACAAAGAGACAGAAAAAGCATTTTTTCTAGTAGTTAATTTTTGAAATAGAAATCCTCTGGGATTTCAGAATAGAAATCACTTCTACATAATTAAATCTTTTGAGAGGTTCACCTGCATGCTTGTCCCTGCCGTGGGACTGGTGGTTTGCTGTCCATAAATAGGCACAGTTGATCCCTGCTGCAGCTCCCCAGTGAGTTGGTGGCACAGTCAGCAGCTCCTGATGTGTTCACTGGGGGGGACATGGCTGCAGCTCCAAGCTGCCACGTGCCTGGGAAGGAAAGGGTATCCAAGAGGACTGGCTAAAATAGTGAGAGGAATTATCACATCCTCCAGGGGCCAGATTTTCAAAGGTAAGCATATAAGTCCTGTTTCCAACAGTGCTGTAGGTGTAGACAGTATCATACACACAGTCTTTCAACCTGGAAATATATTATCTGAATGTAAAAAAAATGGAAATGATGAGCTAGTGTAGAGATTCATCCCTCTCTCTGCATGGACTTGGGGTGGGTAAAAAAAATATGCCTGCAAACATGAGTAGTACTCCACGATAAAAATAACAGGGTAGTTTTTGAGCAGACTGCTTTCGTATGTGGGTGTCTCCTCTTCCTTTCTGTTTCTGTCGTTAGGCTCCACAGATTTCTCCACACAGCAGAGAACAACAGCCTGTTACCTTTCAGAGTGCCTCCATGTTTAGGACTTCAGCTGCAAGTTCCTTGGGTATAAATTATCCCAAAGGCCCCGTGCCCGGCAGAAGACATGCAAATGTCCCTAAGCCGAACACAGCCAGCACCGGGGTGAGGTGGGAAACCGTTTGCTCCCATGGCCAGGGCAACTGTTGGCAGGTAGTCCTTATGGCCTCTGCAGGGAAGGGGAATGGGGCTGAGATGCTTACAAGGGGTGACAGGACCCTACACAGGCAGCTTCCTGAGCACCCCGGGAAACACGTGCCATGCTTTGGGAGATAGGTCAGGGCTTTCAGGGAGGCTGGGGACAGGGCAAGCAGCCCCCTTGCCCAGCACGCTCTCCTGAACAAGCATCAGACCTGGGGTGAGCTGCTGCAGGGGAGAGGGTGGCTTTATTTGTACGAAAACACGCAAAGTGCTTCCTAGCATGCTGGCCATTTGACCTCTCTGGGTGGAGAAGGAGGGCTCAGATGCCACCAAGACACTGATGTTCACAGGGCTGTACAGTTCTGTAGGGCAGGTGAATGTCAGACAACCATGGTGTCAGAAAGCTCGTGGAGGCTTTCCACCATGGGGATGCCCCACAACAACCCCAGCCTCCCTAGGTGTCTTCCCTTGGGGCTGCTCCACCGAGGTGAAGCCCCACAAGCAGCACAACATGCCGGCTTTGCCCGCTGCCCTCACGGGCAGGAAGGAGCTGCCTGAGCTCCTCATGTTGGGGCACGGCTGATTTTCACTGATGCCTTTTATGTGCTCCGGGAGCTCAGGAGTAACAGATGGCAGCATTTATTGCATTGCGGTGGCGTCCCCTGCCAGCTTCGCATTGATCCAAGCCCAGCAGCACAGGACAATCCCCCTCATTCATAAAACCCTGGGACTCTTATTGTTTCCTTTGCTGCCCTGAGACGCTTGGTTTTTGAATGGTACTGATTTATGCTCATAAACGTCTTAACGATCTTGTGAAAAACAACACGGTGGCATGGGGTCAGGGGCAGGGAGGCAAAACCATTTTTCTTTTTGTTCCAGTTCTCTCCTGAGCCGGGTGTGAACTATGTCCTGCAGTTAATAATGAAGTGCTGAGGCTGCCGGGACATTCTGCTTACCCAACAAAAGGAACAAAGCACATCTTTTAGCAAAAAGCAATATTTTTTGTATCCGAAAGACCGATGATGCCCGCAAAGCACCGAGACTTTGAAGTTGGTGTTCGGGGGAAGATTAAATGCATGTGGTGGTAAAGCTAACTGTCAGCTTTGGAAGTAGGGACACCTAAAAAACCTTCTCAAATAGAACAGCAAAGCATATAAACTGTCCTGGGTGGGGCTTTCATCTCTTCACGTGAAATTGTTTTATTCCTGTGTTTGGATGTCAAGCTTACAAGGAATAAAATGACTTCTGCTGTCATTGCTTTTCAAGCAGAAATTAAAGATTATATTAACCATGTGTGCAAAGCATGCACGCTCATTTCGAGTGTTTTCTCAGAAATTACTTGGAAGAAAAACGTCCTCTTCCACAGTGCGTAGGTCTGCTCCTGTTCGTAGCTGTAGTTACAGCTGAGAGTAAATGACCGTCAGAATAAAATGCCGCCATGCACAGTGTTTACACCATCCCTTATGCAGCTACAGCACAGTTATAACCTAAAGTCCTGATGAAAGGTAAAGGTCAAGACCCTTTTGGTCATACACGATTTCTCAGTGCTAGAGCTGTGAGTCTGCCCTGGATTTCATAAACACATGAATTAGTATCTTCTGGCATGGTAATTCAGAGAAACGCTAGGCCATCAGGCTTCTCAGTGGGTAGCAGTAGCTTTGGATGCAGCTAGTGTCCCCTGACGTGCCCTACACCTCGCAGGGAGGGGTGTTCGCTGCCCCGAAACGCCTCACTTCCCCACCAGAGCTGGGACAACTGGGAAAGCTGCTGCCCTCCCCCAACCTGATAAATACCCACATCCTTCTCATTCAGCATGCTGCATGGGTCCCTGCCGGTACTCCAACTGCAGATCCAACCCTCTGCTACCTCTGCTAGCCAAGCGCTGTCCTCCCGTTCCCTCAGCACGCCAGGTCATGAATTTCATTACATGGCCTCAGGCAGATGCAGCAGAGGGACACAGCAGTGTAACGCCTACCATGGTGGGATAATAAGTAAAATTAAATACAATTTATAATTTAAAAAAATATGGCATATTGCTTACTGATTATTACTAAATATAATTTTCAATTTACATAGCATCAAACTCATATATTATTTCTAACTTCTTTTTCTTAAAATAAGTGTAGATTTGACACTTAATTCACAGCCATGGTGGCCTCTTTTAAGGTTACCATAGGGTATTAAAAGAGCATGAACTGAATAATCACTGATGGATAATATTCAAACAATACTTGTTTGCTCTCCAAGTCCTTGAGACAGTTTGTGCTGCAGAAAAAGGAGCGTCACAGCTGACCACCTTGACCCAGCGTTTTACTGAGGAGATGTACCAGCTTTCAGCAGCAGCAGCCTCTTCTCCAGATACAGAAGGAATAACTGCTTTGCTTTGCTTTAAAATCCTTGACTGTGGGTAAGCCTTTCAGTAACCAAGTCATTCATTTGCAGTGGAAACTGTAATTTGAGAAGAGTAAATGACACATATGAAACAAATTTACCACAGTTTTAAACTTATGCACTTTTATTGAATCCCACTTTCCATCCAGAAACAGCAGGATGCAAAAACACATTGGTTCTTTCAGTTTTCATTTGCCATTCTCTGCCACCCAAAATGAAGAACCTAAGCAGGGTATGTTAAGTTGTGTAATGCCTTAAATATGTTCACCATGTGTCCTCCTGGATAGCAAAGACAAACGCCAAATTCTGCGTAAACACTGTATACACAACTCCAAATCAGCTTATCTTCATGGCCAGTAATCAGTGAGGTCCACCTTTCCTTGCGAAAGAATCAAAGACAAGAAATGCAGAACAAGATTAAAATCAATTATTTAAAGGAAAGTTTTATATTTGCTAATTTATATTGCAATTAAAGCCACTGATTATAACCACGTCGGTTGAAATGACTCTATTCATATGCTCTGCTTTCTGAAGATGCCTCTCTCTGTCTCCTGCAGCTAGAAGTCACAGATCTGGGTGGACAGAAACTTTGAGGAAAATCAATTGCCCTTGAGCCTTCTGTTGCAAACAGAATAAACCTGAAGACTAAACCTGAAGCAGGACGTGCTGGCTAGGCAGGGAGCCCAAACTGGGCTTCAGGAGAGGAAATGCTCTTGCTGCAGGAGTAGGCAGGCATAGCCTGGCTCTCTTCTCCTACGTTAAGGACCAGGCATGAAAATGTTCCTGCATTGTCCCATTGCAAGGTACACCCTGACTTCACTTCTCTGAGGCAGAGATAAGAGCCATGGTCCCTCTGGAAAGGATGATTGAAGGGGTATGTAAAATGCCCTTGCTGCTCCTTCTTGTGTGCTACACAAGTTAATCACGAGGTGGTATCTGCACTAAGGTTCCTCATTCCCTGCAGGCGTCACAGCCTGATTGTTACCAAACAGTCTTACAAATTATAAAGAGAGTTTCCTCCTCGATGAGAAGGAACATATGACGCATTGCGGTATTCAAAACATTGTAGGAGTCCTTCTAAACACGCCTTGCTGAGATTTCATAAAATCCCTCTAGCACCTTGGGGTCCCTTTTCCGACTTGCATTGCTCTGTGCAGAAACCAGCCCCACCCTGCTGCTTTGTTCACCAAAAGACCAGGATATGCCAAAATACTCTGGAGACTTTCAAGGGATTGCAGGATACTGCTGCGTCTCAAGGAGACCACTTCACCTGAGCTGCCAATATTTCCCTGGTGATTACCCCTCTGATTTTGCAGTTGAAATGACTCCTGAGTCTCTAGTTGTCACCCGGTGTCTGCCATGAAACACAATGCTCTCCTGGAGTTTTACCTGGGGCACGGAGAGCTTTGCAAATCTGAATTGATCACATGTGAAATCAGGAGAATTTTTACTTGGTTTGGGAAGCAGAAGGCGCTTGTGAACATTTCAGATAAGGCTGTCTGTAAAAAGCCATGTTTCAGCCAAGCTACTGAAGGAGAACTTTTAAAACTTAATTTTCCCTTTAAAACTGATGAGCTGAAATAGCCATCACTACAGTTCCTGGTGAACTGCTCCTTCAGATACTGAGGAAGCAGCAAGAGAGAAACTGCTGGGTTTTGTGACTTAATGGGAGGTGTTGCCTGTTTGCCAGCAGTAAGCAAGGAGACCCCTAAGATAACGGGAGAGCATCAGTCCTAAAGCAATACAGTACTTTCCCCTGCACTACACATTTTTTTCCCATCCTTCATTCAATTCTAAGCATTGTCTGATCTAAATAAACAGTTCAAACTCTTTCACATCTCTATCCTATTCCCATTTACTCTGTGGTACATGATGTTTTACAGGTTTTACGTAATTTTTATCAGTGATGTAGAGTTACCATTTAGCCATTCAGCTCCTATCATCTTTTGACCACCGCTCAGTTACGGTCTGGTTATTAGCTTCCTGCTGGGTAGATTCTGCTTAGTATGTTTGAATTTGCTCATTTGAGAAACAAACTTCTTTGCAATATAATCTTCCTTTTCTCCTTTTTTTTCTCTATCTTTTTTTTTTTTGGTGATGAAGCAGCCTGTGGTGTCAATACAAATGCTGTGACATTTATAGCAGTTCAGCTGGGAACATGCTGCCTGCCTGTTCCTTTTATACCTAATTTGCTGATGATTTCCAACGGTGTAAGAGCACAAGCAAGCACTCTGTTTGATAGCAGTGTCTGCTGGTGCCGGTTTTTTTTTTTAACCCTTATCTAATTTTGGCAGGACCACATTTCCTGCTCTTAAACCTGATAACAAGATCAGCACAGAGCCCAAACCTATAGCAGAAGGTTTTGAGACCACGTAGGCAGGTTGCCTCAGTCCAGCACAAGCTGAAACGGGGTCATTTGACCCATGGGATTGGCAGTGCTCTTCGGTCCCGGTGAGCGTGCTGGGTGCCCACAGCCCAGTAACCCCAGCGCTCACTATTGCTATTGGCATGCCTTGTCTTTCTTGCCGACTCCCTTTGTTTCCTCTCCCGGTTTGAAAATGGTGTCAAATCCAAAATAAGAGATGCTGCTTAACCACAGTGGTTACAAGGATATTTTCTACTCTATTTGTGGTTTCCACAGTGCAAGCCTTAATGTGCAGAGCAGTGTGGGGAAAGAACTGGGAGAGTCACAGATCCGAAGGCAAGAAAGGACTATTAGACGTAGCACCACCACCTGCAAGGAATATATCATTAAATTTTGTTTGAGTGTCCATACATTGAACTAAATAACTTGTGATAGACTAAAGCATATCACCCAGAAAGGCATCAGATCTTCAGCTGATCCCATCAAGAAGTGGAAAAACTATTTGTATCTCAACCCTTTGATAACCGGCCTTCATTTTGAATAGAATAGAATAGAATAGAATAGAATAGAATAGAATAGAATCATTAAGGTTGGAAGTGACCTCAGGGATCATCTAGTCCAACCATCCCCCCACCACCTATTACCCACTAAACCACGTCCCTAAGTACCATATCTAACCTTTCCTTAAACACCCTCAGGGATGGTGACTCCACCACCTCCCTGGGCAACACGTTCCAATGCCCGAAAAAAATATATTTGTGTAAAAAATGCATTTAATACTGCTACCTAAACCTGATAATTATTATTTATTGATAATTTGAATATTAACACTGAATCCTTGATCTGAATTAATATCTTCTTAATACTAGGTACTTTGAGACCCTATAGAAGCATTCGCTATAGATTTTGACAAGCAAATTACATTTTTACGAGAGCTTTTGGCAATTTTCCTGTCTTCCAACTATCTGGTGGGTTTCTTCTGCAAATTAATTTTATTCTGTGAGAAACGTAGTCACTAACTTGGCACAGGTTTCCAGGATCACCTCACCAGTATTGTATATAAGCATTTGTGTCACTGTGTTGCTCACTCTGTTCTTGTCCATATACTAATTTTTTAATTTTTTTTTTCTGTGTCACATACATTTTTCTTTTTTTGATCATTTTGTTGTTGTTCTGAGCACTTCAGTTGTACTGCTTGTTCTCTTTTAATTCTCAAACACCACACAGAATCATTTCTTTCGAAGGTCCTATTTCCCACCATGGGGATCCAGCCAGCACTCCTCCTTCCTAGATGTTTGTTTTTGCATTGCCTTGTGTTAAAATACTTCTTGTTTGGGCGACTTCAGCTGAGCAAGCGCCACAGCTCACTCTGCACGACTGCCATATCGTAGCATCTTTCCTTTGCAACCTGGGCATCTTCCACACATTGGCTTTGCAGGGTTTTTGTAACTTCTTTAAGGTGCTCAGCAAAAACACTGCTCTGGTCCTACACTGACTGAATCAGAAATCTGGCAGTTCATGTCATGACTGTTCCCCATTGCTAATCAGCGAGGTCTTAATCCACTGGTTGTGTCCTGTATTATGTAAGGGGGGGGGCACTTTTTTGAGATAACACGCAGTTATCTCAAAAAAACCTGTTACAATGACTATGGGATAGACGTCTGTCATGTGTCCACAACTGCCTTTTATCAGCCAAACTTGTAATCTGGAAAAGTGAAATACATGTTAAATAATGCCAGTTTGTTCTTATAAAACATGGGTGTCAGTGATTCAATGTACATCTTCTTGATCACTGAAACACACATCAAGCTTCTCCGCAGTTTCACCTAGGATGGAAATCAGCCAGTCAGTCTATTGCTTTCAACCAGTGACCTCCTACTTGTCCTGTTTAATTAGCACATCACCAGCTTGCTTTAAATTTTCTGTAATTCCCCTGCTACTTAAGAAACTACTGCAAAATCATCCCCTTCTCAGCCAGCTCTTTTGAGACACTTGGGATGCACAAGGTGCACTGTGCCCCTGAAACAGGAGCCAGCGTCCCATATCTCCCAAAAGCAGACAAAAACCACTTAAATGAATGTTTCAGCCCTTTTTTCATCTCATTTGAAACACTCTTCTATCTCCAGCTATTGGACCAGGTCCTCACTCACTTGCAGTTTTTGTTTGGAATATAATTACATTTAATAATTGTTCTTGAACAAACAGTAGATTCTCACAGCAAGAAGACGCATCTATCCTGCGTTGGCCATGAGATGTGCTAGGTCTACCAGGATGGGCTCTATTGTTTTGGTGATGCTCTGCACGGAAAGCTGTGCAAGGTCCCCCCTTCCCTATAACCGAGCAGTTGTGCTAAAGGAAGGGCTCGATCCTTCCACACTCACTGCCTGCACCGTGCCTGCCCGCTCACTCTTACTTCTCATTTTTCTTTGGAAGCTGCAACAGCAACTTTGTCCTTTACAAGTGCGAGTTCATTTGAGAGATTTCCAAAGCACCCTGCAGCTTTTCCAACCTGCTCAGACTTGGAGTCTCCTTGCATGACAGCCATTTGAAATGGCCACAAATATGTTTTCTCACTACCCATTCATGTATTAAGTACCCATCTCGAGGATGAAATGCTTGCCCGGGTCTCTCTTAATGAACGAGTGTCAGACGTTTAGCACCAGTAGACTTCACTGCTCAAAGGCGCAGGCTTCTTGGAGCAACTCTCAGCCACTTCCAGCCCTGTCTGACTGAAAGTAATGGGGAGGGGGGCGAGGGAAAGGAAGAGGTTGTTCCTGTCAATGGGATTCCAGCTGGTTTGTATATAAAATCTTTCCAGGACACCCAAAATGCTTCATTCACCATTTGGACATCATATTCTAAATAAAACCAATTATTTGGTTGACATCTACAACCCTGCTGAGGTATGTGATAATGGTGCCCCTTGTCTGCTAAGACAAACACACGCATTCTCCCCGCAGCGAGCGGCCGAGCGGCCCTCGCCAGCCTGGGCGGCGGAAGAATGCACCCCTATTCCCCGCCGCTTTCTCTCTTTGCCTGTCTGTCCCGGCGAGCCAAGCCTGTGAGAATACCCTGGCATAACTTCCTGGCAAGAACCATAATTTTTATGTTGCTTTTGGGTAAACTTCAATGACTCATCTTGTATTCATGCTCATCTATGGTTGGCTGCCTTTTTTTTTTTTTCTTCTAATGTTCTGATCTGCCAAGCTGCAAGCCGTTTGCTTAACAATGTGCAAGGCTTGGAGAACAGATGGGCTCTTTTCTTCCTGCCAGTGGCATGCAAAAATGAAATTTTATCAATCAAACTTCAGTCTGTGACACTTTATGCGAAGCTACTTTGCCACCCACCGGCTCTGTTGCATTTCCTCCCGCATCAGACACATCTTTACGACAAACTCAACGTTCAGCAGGCAGCAGTCTGCGTTACAGCTGTACCTCGCACAAGATCATCTCAGATTGCCCTGCTGTACAAACACATACTTAGAGAAAGTTCCTGCCCTTGAAAATTTACAGTTTAGGCAAAGAGAGCAGTTGGTCAAGCTTAGTAGCATCTCTGGTAATGGATACCCAGGTCCTTGAGCTCACTGTAGAGTTGACTACGCTGTCCGTCTCTCCTTTGTCAGGGCTGGTGCAAACTCACTGTTATTCAACCTACGAACTCCACTTATACCCAGACAAAACATTTGGGGAAAATAACGGTTTGCTTTTCCGTATGCCATTTCATGAACAGCTGACCAAAAAGATGAGTAGCAGGAGAAGGAATGCTTCACGGTCTGCTGCTCCACTTGTTCAGAGACCACCTTGCCAGAGGGTGAACCGGTATGATTTTTTTCACTGAAACTTTGCGTGCTACCACTAGGAAATAAAGAGAACATCACTCAAATGCACACTGTGCACCTGCACAAAATGCTGAGGGGAACAGCTAAAATCAGAGCTAGCTTAGGACATCGTGACTGCTCAGAAAGCCAGATCTGGGACTGCTGTGGTGACTGTATCCCATACGCTCAGCCCAAAGTGCTCTGGAAGCCTTCATTGCTATCTGTGCAGGAAGAAAGGGTTCGCTCCTTGGTTGCCTGGAAGACTTAGTTCTCTGTAAAAGAAAATGGATGTAACAGCTTGGACATGGAGCTGGTGGAGCTTGCCTTCTTGAAGCTGCTGATGACTGTCACAATGCTTGCCTACAGCAAGATCAGCACACAGACATGCTAAGCTTTTGCAAGCTTTAAAGGTGGATTAAAGCAGAATATTCACAAAGGCTAATTAAGCGACAGCAGCTGCTCTTCACAGGTCAGTCTGCAGGCAGTGGAGGGAGGCAAGCTCCTGCGGGAGCGACGCAGAGCACCTCCCTAAATTAACTACTGTTCTGAATCACCTCCTGGGACAGCCCCTGCTCCCCTCACCGATGCCCCTCTCCCCTGTTTCACATCGCTCACCTTTCCAGCTGGGTCCCCTGGGCTCCTCTGCCGCCACCGGGATCTGGACTAGGGAAAATTGCTGTCAAATCTTTTGTGGGTGGAAGGATAAGCATGTTGTTAATGACTTCACAGATTCAAATGGGGTTTGATCTTTCCAATTACGAAACACAGCTTGCTAAATCCAGGGTTTTGAAACTCGCTGCTAATGTTTTAAAGTGAAAAACAATAACCAGATGGGATTTAGCAAGTCACAAGCCAGGTTATGATGAGCTGCTTGGTTTGTCAGTTCCCAGCTGCTAGTTTGATAAATCACTGGGGGATTTCCTTGCTGGCTGGGCTGCTGGCTATCCTGGGGTGAATACAGAGAACAAGAGATTTCATATTAGATTTTATGGGTTGGACCCTTCAGCGTGTCGAGTCCCCTCTGAGCCACATGAATGTGAACCAAGGACAAACACTCTGCTGAATCCCTGCATTTATGAGGCGAGAGCTCCCTGTGGATATGAGCCTGGTGGAGACACTGCTCCAGCTCTGCATTTCAGACACGCGTCCTCTGGCACAGAGAGGTAGGAGGAAGGGAGATACGTGGGAATAGTGCTCCTCTGTGTCCCATCCTCTGCCTGCTGGTTTCCTCTGAGCCTGAGTCACAGCCACAGCAGAAGCTACAGGCTTACGGTGGCTCTTACTTGCCCCTCAGAGCGCCGGGTGCTGCTGGCAGCAGTGAGCTTGCCCGCACAGCCCAACTGGACTCGGCATAAGCAGCAGCCATGCAGTCGGCTGTACAAAGCTCTGTATCTCGAAATTAATTTGTCTGTGGTTCTGCTGACACCTTCTGATTATGCTGCTATCCCAGTAAAATCAAGGGTATGCCGAAATCAATTTCCCACCCCCTACTCCACTGCAGATAGAAGACAAGAGATATATTGCTAATTAAAACGTCCTTATCTGCTGGAAAGCAGTTTGTAGGATTGATTTGAATAAAACTGATGATGCAGCCCACTCAGGTCGCTGGGAAATGACCTCTCTATTATAAGATCCCAGAATAACATAGCAAAGCAATCTTGATTTCCTAAAATCTATCAAAGGAAGAACTTCTCAGATAGTTACAGCATATAATATGGATACTCCTGAAATGTCCTCTGCTTAATGAACAGCTGATATTGGCTAACCTCGTGGAAATAAGAGAGAATTAGTACCAGCTGCAAAATGCATTCACTGGATAGTGAAACTGGCAGTTGGTATTATGCCTGCTATAAATATTTTTAATTAAAAATTGTTTTCTGTCTCTTCAATTGGTATAATAGCGATGATGCTTTCTGAGAGTTACTGAAGATGTAATAGGATTCCCCTCCGTGCATAGCAGAGCTATTTATTCTGCCATAATTCTGCTATAGTGGAAATCTGCATAATAATGCCCAGATTCTAGTACAAGAGGAAAATAGACGGAAGGAGTGTTTTATCTATGTGTTTCATAATAACACACAGGAGCATTGTGGCAAATTTCTAAAGAAAAGCTGTGCTCAAACTCTGGTTGCTCAGGTATGACTTTAAAATTATTTTAACGACCTTTTTTTTTTTAAATTCCAGCTTCAATCCACAGCCCCATGGCACCATATGCCTTTCAGAAAGAATCTGTTCTTTGTGGGTTTTCAGGGAGCAGCACAGCAGATTCCCTTCAGCAGCAGAAGGGAATCTGCCCTTTCTCCTTTCCCCATGGCTCCCCAGGCACCCACCAGAGAGGGCTCAGGAGTGGTGCCAGCGGAGAGGACCCCGGGTACTGCCCCAGCCACGGGGCAGACCGATGCCTCCAGGTGACCAGGGACACCTCTAGCTTTGGGGAGTCCAGAGCCACTAGACCAGTAGTGCCCTGGCAGGCACAGCCCGTGTTAGGCATTACCTAAATAGGATGGCTACTGAGACAGCTGGAGAAATCCCTGTTAGCCTTCCCTGCTGCGCCTTTGGGAACGTGTCATCACTCCCTGCACTGTGTGGGAGACTTTCTAAAGCAGACGGGAGCGATTGCTTTCTAATCCCCGCTTGACTCTCTTCCCCTGTGAGGCTTTGGACCAATACCCTGATTTAGACATTTCCTCCCACTGCCTTCCTCAGCCCCCTGCCTTCCTCCTCCCTGGCTTCCGATACATCTACCCCTGACCGGCACTCACCTTCACCCTCCCATCGTTACTATCCTGTGTGTATCTCGGAGGTCCTGGCGCAGCTTGCCATGGTGTGGTGTTTGTTTTCTGACAGCTCCCGGAGGCTCAGGTCAAGACAAAAGCCTCATTCTGTCAGTCATTGTATGAATACATGATTAGGCACATTCCCTGCTCCAAAGACCTTTTGATCTAAACCTGCTGCTTTGATTTCATAATACTACTAAATTCCTTTCCCAGTTTGGCTCTTGTCCCTTTCTTGTCTGCAAATCGACAGCAATTTTATTGCAAGCAAGTCTTTCCCCAAAGCTATCGTCTTTCTGATCCATTGGTTCTTCCTCTCATCCTAGGTTCTTCCTTCTGCCACAAATTATCTTTGCTTTGGTTTTCCAGCTAGTCCTTTCAGATACTTTTATGGTTTGCAGTCCTCTCATTTTCCAGCTCCTTGTTCCTCTTAGGGTTCATCATGTGGTCTCCTTACAGCTCCCTTTCAAAGGTAAGCCCTTGCTCCCACAAATTCAGCTATCCCTTAGCTGAGCTCAATTTATCATGGCCACTGCTCCCTCTATCTTTTCATGCCTAACTTCACAAGTGTCTTCATGGCAGCTACACCTGAAAGCTTTGCTATCGAGTCAGTGGTATTCCTCTCTTTTTCTTGCAAAATCTTCCTCCTATCTTTCTAGCCTCAAAATACGAATAGATATCTGACTGTGTGTTTGCTTTTTTTACTAGGTTTTAACCCCACTAACAGTGAAGGTGAGTTGTTATTCCATCATGTCCTTGGGGTAAGTTGCAGATTTGTTATCTGGTGAAAAGAGAGCTCAAAAGGATGGAAATTGGCATATGACCCTTTCTTCTGAAATTCACGTTTTCAGCTCCCACTTAGCTGTTCTCGCCTGTGAAGAACTCTGTCTGCCTGAGCATTTCCCTCATTCTCCACGGAGAAGGCAGCAGCAGCACCACTGGCAGCAGTGTGGCTCCAGCCTGACCGAGTTAGCAATGGGCACCGTTACCTTCATCTGTCAGCATCTTAGCAGATCACGGGATCCATGAGCAAGACAAGAACTAAACAAAAGCAGAGAAGTGACTTACACCACTGCCCAGAGAGAGAAAGGGGAGAGGGAGGGAGGAAAGAGAAAGGAAGACCATGACCCATGCCCCTGAGGGCACAGAGATCATGTTAGCCAGATGGGGAATGAATCAAAGGGGGCTTTTCTGGAGGTAGCTGGGTGGGGGGAGTTTCTGTTTGATTACTTTAATTCTGTCAGCCTACCTCCCAGTGTCGAGTCACTCAAAGACATACATTTGTTTCAATAATGAAAGAACTCTATCTTAAGAGAAAAAGGGCAAAACATTTGTGATTATTTTTTCTCTTGAGATGTTTTGTATGAAAGGGCTGACAATTTAAAAGCCAGTCACACCAAGAGCAGCTCTCACTCGCCCGTGTGCCTGTTCCCTGCCCTGTTGTAAACTAAAAGAATTAAGAACACCCTAAGCCAATTAAGAACACCCTAAGCCAAGATAAATTTGAAATACAATTCTCCAGTTATTTGAATCAAAAGGCAGTATTGATTATTTAATTACGTAGAAATGATCCAGATGCTGGGCATTTACTACAGATTAATGACTGTCCCAGAGCAGTTAATGGCCCTTCTCGCTGCCATCAACACAAGCTGCTTATTAATCCCTGGAAAATGGCTTGCATAACAATCATAACCTGCTGTTAAAAGTTTATAAATAGATAAAAGTGTCACATGGATTTACGAGTGCTGAGGCTGAATGGGATCTGTGTGGCGTTTCTAGTGAATGAATGCCATGTGCATGAGCTCATCTGCCTGAATTATCATAAAATCCCAAGTTGCTCTTTTGGATTGGAAAATGGCACGCAAGAAAGTGCCAAGTGGCTGGAGTCCTATCTACTGACTGGGAAATAATTACTTTGCTGCATAATAAAGAGGCACCTTCATTCTAAAAGCAATGCTCTGCCCTTTTTATCACGTAGCCTGAAATGCATGTAAGGGAGGCTGGGCAGCAGTGCTGCTTCATTCCTATGCTTCGTTTTTAACAGGAAAAAACACTTGCATGGAGATACACACACACAAAGAGGGCTGACCCAGGTCCCCCCAAAGCCCAGCAATGGGTTCAGCAGGAGTAGGGGTCTCGCTAGGCTGGGATCTGTGTTATTCAGACAAAGGTCTCCAGAGGAGCCCTTTGCACCTGGGTCTCTCCGTCCCACAGTGGTCTGTTATAACAACGAACACGGTATGTACTGCCAGTGAAAGCTGCTTTCCAAAACCACATTGCCTCTTGGTGCTGGCAGAGCTGGGAGCGTGCATAGACCCCAGAGGCGCGGGGTGGCTGAGGGCAGAGAATCGCAGCACCGCTGCATCCCACTGGCCGTGGGGTAGCTGTGCCCTGCCACTGCACCAGCACTTGCGCTGCCCCTTCTGCCTGGGAGCTCAGCTGCCAAGCCAACCTGCAGGGGACCCTGCTCCTATGGGGATGCACCATCCCTGCCCCAGCACAGCCCAGGCGGACTCAGCATAACACCAGCCTTCAGTCCCCCATCTCCTTGGCAGCCCCTGTCCCCCCAGCTAGCTGTCCTCACCCTCCTAACCCTGCCTCCTCTGCTCCACAGAGAAGCTGTGGCTGGTTATTGCATTTCAGTGATGACTAATAAAAATGATATAAACATGCTGTTGTCTGGAGCCTGAGAAGGCTGCCCAGAGGAGCAGAGCAGGTCTGTGCGAGCATCCTGTCCCTAACAGGAATTAGGGAAGTGGCTTCCCCATATCTGGCCAGACTACAGATCCTGAGGTAAGAGGAAAGATGAGAAATCAGTCTCTTTCAAAGAATCAGATAGGAGGGGACAGGAGGGGACATGAGGGGCATTCCTAAACCACAGCTGTCTGTTAGCATGACTTCCTCCATTTCCTATTGTTTTAGTGGACCTGTCTCGATGGGGCAAAGACACAGTTCTATGCAGCACTGCACCAGAGATGGCTGTCCACCCTTTGGATAGGAGAATTTGGGTGCCACGAGGTCCCAGTCCCTTGCCCCCTTATACCATGCACCTCTCTCCTTCCCTGGCGCAGAGGCTTGGGGTCTCAGTGACCCCCATGCAGCAGCAGCCAGTGCAGGGGCTGGCATGCAGGAGAGGAGCAGGCACATGAGTGGCTATCGCTGCCACTGCAGAGGTGTGAGATGTACACCCGGAGCAGGCACACTGCCCAAAAGGTCTGCAGATTGGAGAAAAAGGTGTATCTCACCAGAGACCTTTCCTCTGACCTTCAAAACTGCTCACGGCCAGAGGGCTGCAAAGATCCTCTGCCTCACCCAGTGCCTTGGCCGTGCCGTCTCCCCCCACACCTCTCCCTTGAGCTCCCCGTTCTCTCTCACAGCTATAATTTGTCTGTAATTTTCCTTTGCACTCTCAATGCTCCATGGCTTGCAGCCTCCCCACCTCTCCCCTCATCCCGGTCAGGAAGTTAATTCCCACTGCTGAGCGCTGCCAGCACGTCCCCCCCTTCCACAGCCCACTCCTGTGCCTTTTTGGTGGGCTGCATCCCACACGCAGCGGGAGCCAGGCTATAAACAAGCGCTGAACTGATTGTCCTCCCTCAAACACTTCCCAAAGCTGCCTTGCTGCGCTTCCACCGCACACGGCCAGTTTTCGGGGCAGACGCGCACCGTGCACTTCCCGCACCACCTCCCGGAGCAGAAATGTCTCCCCATGCCCTCCAGCCCTGCCTTCGCATCGGCCGGGGGCCTACGGCCGGGCAGGGCCTGTCCTGCGCTCACCGGCTGCCCCGCACAGAGGGGTCCCGGCCCAGCAAACATCGCAGACTTCTGCGCCCAAGAGCTGAGAGAAGCAAATCTGCCTCCCTGCGCTCGCCCAGGGGTGCCGCACCTCCCTCTCAATCGCATACGGCGCCCAGAGCTCGGTGCCGGGCGAGGCGGGAGCAGGAGCCCAGGCTCCCCACGCAAGGCAGGGCCCCGTGGGCACTGGGGACGCGTTCCTCACCGCCTCCACCTCCTCCCTCGAGCAGAGACCCGGCAGCTCCGTCCGGGATGCTCCGCAGCCGGCACTGCCATCTAGCGGGGTCGGGGCTGGGTAACCGCCCACCCCCGGCGGCCGGGGGCACCCACCAGCACCCCTCTGAAATGGAAATAAATGGCTAAAAACACGCATCAGCCCGACGGCAAACATGCAGGCGGCAAGGGTCCTGTTCGCTGTGGGAGTCGGGGCCGGGGCGGGGCCGGGAGACGGAGCAGGCTAGGAAAGACAGCTGTCACGTTCAGAGAAACGCTTTGGGATTTTTAAATTAATATTTTATTTAAGCGTAGATCAGATGATAACAATATCCATCTCGTCGTGATGATAATTAAACACCCAGGCTTTCATGAGCAGGTCTGACAAACACCTGCCGAGGACAACGCTGTCCTGCCTCCGAAATGCAGGTGCTCCCGCTCCTGCAGGTCTCCCCCAGCTCTTCACTCCACTGGCTTCTCACGGTCCCCATAAAAGCGAGCAAAGGAGGCACGTTCTCCTTTTTAACAGAAGAAAATACCCAGGTACAGGGAGGGGGAGTGAGGAGGATTTAAAACAACCTTAAATTACATTATCCAACTGAATAATAAGATGCCATCAGGAACTGGTGTTTTCTCCAGTTATGAGCACTGAAGTACTTGAAGTATTTATCAGTATACTTCAGTTTACATTTTGGTGATGCTGGTTCTTTCTTCCCTTGCGTTGCGTAACACCAACAGAAAATTCAAAGCTGAAGAATGTGGGTAGAAAAGATGTTTCACATGAAACATCTTCTGCCCTGGTGGCCAAAAAGGCCAATGGTGTCCTGGGGTGCATTAAGAAGAGCGTGGCCAGCAGGCCGAGGGAGGTTATCCTCCCCCTCTACTCTGCCGTGGTGAGGACACATCTGCAGTCCTGTGTCCAGTTCTGGGCTCCCCCAGCTCAAGAAAAACAGGGAACTACTGGAGAGAGTCCAGTGGACGGCTGCCGAGATGACTAGAGGGCATATGAGGAAAGGCTGAGAGGAAAGGCAGAGAGAGCTGGGTCTGTTTATCCTGGAGAAGATTGGGAGAGGATCTGATCAATGCTTATAAATATCTAAAGGGTGGGTGTCTAGAGGAAGGGGCCAGACTCTTTTCAGTGGTGCCCAGTGACAAGACAAGGGGCAATGGGCACAAACTGGAACCCAGGAGGTTCCATCTGAACATGAGGACAAACTTCTTCAGCACTGGCACAGGCTGCCCAGAGTGGCTGTGGAGTCTCCTTCTCCAAACCCACCTGTATGCAATCCTGTGCAACCTGCTCTAGTGGAGGTGGGGGGTGGATGGGGGTGGACTAGATGATCTCCAGAGGTCCCATCCAACTCCTGCCATTCTGTGAATCTGTGAAAGAGGAGGAAAGAAGACACTTGGTACATGCCTCTCACCTCAACTGGGATGTTAAACATCTTAGAGCCTGTGCCTGTAATCAGGGCAGAAGCAGAGCCAACAAGGGGCTGCGGAGACACCCCGGGGAAGCGAGTGGGGTCTCCAGGGGCAACACCATCCGCCAGACCCTGCTGGCTTGAGACAGATCGTGCTGCCTTCGCAGGAGCCACTGTCGCACACCTTGAGATAACATAACACACCCCTGACAGAGAGCTGCGGGAATTTCCTGTGTTCACCAGCGGCAAACGTCTGGATGTGACCCGCGGCCTGCACGATCCCTTGCCCGAGCACGGCCACCACGACCCGCGCAGCAGAGGTCGTCACTGCCCCTCGGTGGGGCACCTCTGCCTGTTCGCACCGGCTTTTTGCTCCCTGGGAAGGACAAGGCCGTAGGAAGACGCCCGCGGTTGCGAACACAAGAGGCAGAGCCCCCCCAAGCCCCGGCAGCCGCTGCCCGCCGCCTCCCCGCCCGCACCCCTCAGGCTCTCCCCC
>VWZZ01006014.1:85476-143857 GCA_013399095.1 Psophia crepitans | reverse complement strand
TTCCGAAAACAGCGGCGGGGGGAGACGGGGGGACACGACGGAACGCTGAGGAGCTCGGCCGCGATTTCGTGCGAGCGGAAAGGCAGCGTGGGGAAGGCGGGCTGCTTGCCGGCCTGCGGCGGCTGTTGGGTGCGAGGGCCGGGAGGCGGCGGTGCCCTGCGGTGCGGTGTGGCCCGGCCCTCCTCGGGGCGCCAGGAGCTCGGCTCGGCCTCTCCTGACGGGTTCTTGTATCCTGGCCTGTCCACAGCGCTTGTCGCAGCTGTGGAATTAATTTTTTTTTTAAATAAACGGCTTAAAGCACTAACTTCTTTAAGATCAGAAGTGATGCAAAATGTGTTCACCAGGATATTAAACAGAACACTGTGTCCCTGCTTTCACTTACTGTATCTTTTTTAGTCAAACAGGGAGGAGAAGGAATAGATGCTGATGAAAGAGGAGAAAAAAAGCCAACTTTTTTTTTTTTTGTACTTTTAACAGTTGACGAATCGGAACTTCTCACTGTGCCAGATGGATGGAAGGAACCAGCCTTTACGAGAGAAGATAACCCCAAAGGGCTGCTGGAAGAAAGCAGTTTTGCAACATTATTCCCAAAGTATAGAGAAGCATACTTGAAAGAGTGCTGGCCACTCGTCCAGAAAGCCTTGAGTGAACATGTATGCATACTTACTGGATGTGATACTGTGTTTGATCCTTTGGGAGATACAAGTGTTACTTAAGCGTATAAAAATAGTGCAAGTTGCTTTTCTGATACTGTATTTGTGTATATTTCTACTGTGCTTGTGTTTAGAATTGGTAGTGTCATTTTTTTATTGGCATCAAATCAGTGAAAGTCTGTGTAGCCAGACTTTACAGATGATGTCAACAAAGCTCTTTGCAGCAGTAAGCATCTCGCCATCCCGGCGCTGACAGCTTTGTTGCGCCTGTATTCAAGGGGACGATGGAGATGATGTTTCAGGCCTTATGACACATATATTCAGTCTTTTTTGTGCGTGTCTGTGAATTTCCTTAAGCTGAAAATCACTTTAGGAATTCTGGAAAATGGATCTGCCTTCATTATGTAGTTTATTAACTTCTTACTGCCAAACATGAATTCTGAGGTTCTTATTTAGAGATTGATGTGCTGTTTCTTTTCAAATACTGCAGTTTGTGAATGCAACGCTGGATCTGATCGAAGGAAGCATGACTGTCACTACCACTAAGAAGACTTTTGACCCATATGCAATCATCAGGGCTAGAGATTTAATAAAACTTCTGGCAAGAAGTGTTCCATTTGAACAGGTCTGTGTTAAGTCCTGGAAGTTTGTATAAAATTCTATCATAATACCTATAAAATAGTACATTTTCAAAATGTGGGATTTTCAAGTGAATAAAATAAAATAAAATATATATTCAAAGTAAACGTATCTGAAACTGAAGTGAGAAGAAGAAACTGCAGTATTCTCATTTGCGTTCAGGTGGTATTTCCTGCTTCTTGTCTCTTTAGGCAGTTCGTATCCTTCAGGATGACGTTGCATGTGACATCATTAAAATAGGCTCTCTGGTGAGGAAGAGAGAGACGTTTATAAAAAGAAGAGGACGACTTCTCGGGCCTAAAGGATCTACTCTGAAGGTATTTCCAATAGCTGTAGTAACCAGGAAATACTTACACACAAATTTGTGTCACATCCTCAGTTTACACTTAATTAATTTCCTTTTTTTGGTGTAGGCCCTGGAACTGTTAACGAACTGTTATATTATGGTGCAAGGCAACACTGTTTCAGCTCTTGGACCCTTTAGTGGCCTAAAGGAGGTAAGGGAAGGCAGATGAGCAGTTTGGGTAGCATACTTCTCTGCCTGGCTTGAGGGCAGACGAGAGGCAAAATCTGGCAAGCTCAGGAGCACCTCACTGATTTTTCAGCTGTGTGTTAGTAAGCCGCATACACAGGAATATCCGTAGCAGCTAAGGTGCTAACATCAAATTCTGTTTAGACTCTGAGATCTTTCTTGGAAGTAAAAAAGTATGTGTGAAATACTCTGTGTTCTGCAAGATTTTTTGTAGTTTCAAATAAGGGGGAAAATAGTGCAAAATTAATGATACATAACCTTGAGGAACAGCTAATGTTTTTAGTAACTACGTAGGAGAAGAACGCCTGTCAGAAGCAAGAGTTTGTCATGACGCCACAAAATCCATGGTAACATGAAAGTAATGTTTGTGGGGCGTGCTGCCATCTGTTAGAAACATGATAATGGTTTTGATATTTCTGAAGTGCTGTGCCTTCTAGTTAGCCAAGTGCGCTGAATCTTTACCTACCTAATTTTAGGGGTGGGGGGAGAGGAAGCGTAGTATAGCTGGTATTTTAATTGATGAGAACATGAAATACTTGCTGAGTTTTCTGTTCTTTTTTTTTAATTAAATACAGGTTAGAAAAGTTGTTCTGGACACAATGAAGAATATACATCCCATATATAACATTAAGGTTAGCATGGTCCACTGTGCATCTTTATTTACAAGGAAATACTGTTTTTTCTTAGAGGGTTATATGTTAATAATTTACATGTTTCTGTGTGGTAGTATGTTTTTGAGGATTTCTGTAATGTGCTTCTTTAAAAAAACTGTCTTCGATAGCCTCCATTTTACCAGGGCATAGTGCCATGATATCATCAAATTTATCTGAGAAAACATCAAAGGAAAACTGTGTATAAAGTTTCTTCCATTTGATTGCTTGCTTGATACTTGCTCATTTAACCTGAGGTACCATCTCCAGTGCATTCTGTCCCTGTTTTGAGACGTGCCTATCTTTTGGGTTCTGCAGTTTGTAATTAAGGCCCTCTACTCTTACTGAAGTGAGAGATGGAAGGTTTGGGTTTAGCATATACACTGTAAGAAACTCTGTTAAAACTTGTAATTTGGAGTTGTTGGCTACTACTGTAATACTATTTTTTTAATAACTTCTTTGTGACATTCTAAAACCACTGAAGACTTTGATGATCAAAAGGGAACTGTCAAAAGATCCTGAACTGAGGTCACAAAGTTGGGAAAGATTTTTGCCTAAGTTCAAGCGGAAGAACTTGAAAAAACGCAGGGAGCCAAAGAAGAAAAATATTAAGAAGGAGTACACCCCGTTCCCACCTCCGCAGCCAGAAAGCCAGGTAAGCTGTACCTTCATTTGGTTTTGCAGGACTATAGCATGACTTGTAATCGTGTTCTTGCTAACAAGAGGTTGAGAGGCCTTTCCTGTCAAGTTCTAATTTCCTGGTACTATACATCTGGCTTATAATGCATAGTTACCTGAAGTTTCTCGGTACTTGTCTTACACAGATTGATAAAGAGTTGGCGAGTGGTGAATACTTCTTGAAAGAAAGACAGAAGCAGCGAAAGCGAGTGGAAGAGATAAAGGTAAAGCTGCTCTAGGCCGCTGTTCATTTAAAAAGCGCATGACTGCTGACTTGGAATTAAATTTTTTTCGCCCGTTTGCCCTACTGTACTGATACTTAACCTTTTTTGTTGGTAACTTCAGGCAAAGCAAGCAGATGCAGTCAAGAGGAGACAAGAAGAAAGAAATAAAGCTTTCATCCCACCAAAGGAAAAGCCAGTTGTGAAAACAAAGAAAGGTAACCTTTTTTTTTTTTCTTTTTTCCCTTGATCTGAAACCTTCTGCTGTTGATTCCTAGGCTGAGTGATTTTGCAGAGATACAGCTGTAGGAAATACAGAAGGTCAGACAAAAAATCCTAGTGATTATTTCCATCACTGGAGTTAGTCCCTGGATGGCCAGGGACAGTAGAAAGATCGTGCAGCCCATAACTGTATACCTATAGAATGACAATTCTCTGTAGAATATTTTCCTGTGTTCCTCACATTTCCTTGTGCAACCTCACCTGGAGTACTGCTCTGCTCTGCTCTGCTCTGCTCTGCTCTGCTCTGCTCTGCTCCAGCTCTGGGGTTCCCAGTACAAGAAGGACACGTAGCTGCTGGAGCAAGTCCAGAGGAGGGCCACGAAGGTTGATCAGAGGGCTGGAGCACCTCTCCTGTGAAGGAAGGCTGAGAGAGTTGGGCTTGTTCAGCCTGGAAGAGAGAAGGCTCTGGGGAGACCTAGTTGCAGCCTTCCAGTACCTACAGGAAAGCTGGTGAGGGGCTGTTTACAAGGGCAGGGACTGACAGGACAAGGGGTAATGGCTTTAAACTAAAACAGGGGAGATTTAGATTAGATATTAGAAAGAAATTCTTTACTGTAAGGGTGGTGAGGCACTGGAACAGGTTGCCCAGAGAAGCTGTGGAGGCCCCATCCCTGGCAGTGTTCAAGGCCAGGTTGGATGGGGCTTTGGGCAACCTGGTCTAGTGGAGGGTGTCCCTGCCCATGGCAGGGGGGTTGGAACCATATGGTCTTTGAGGTCCCTTCCAACCCAAACCGTTCTGTGATTCTGTGATTCATGATAGAGATACTGGGGTGGCCATCTCAATTGTCTTGTAGTGAAGTTGCCATAACTTTTGCACTGAAGTGGCTCTTCTCTTAAGAAAAAGAAGCCCAAAAGCAATACTTGGTTGGAAACTTATGCCACCAGTAAATATTGGTATAAGATAGCATAAATAGCTTTTCTAAAAGTTAAAGTGAAACCACACTATATGCAGAGTAAGAACTTGCGTTCTCAGATGGTTTGGTTTTTACGCACTAGAGAAACAAGTCTTCTGTTTCCTTGGATTCGTTGATTATACTACATATTCATTCGCTTTATTAGATATACAGTGTACCTTTTGTATTAGGTTTACTGCCTACATATTATTACACTATGTAGTGCACAGTTTCTTACAAACTGATGAGTTTATGCTTCTTGAGAAGCGTATGTGTTCTGCAGCATTGATACAGAACTTTTTGTGATGGCAGCAAATTTTCAGTAATCCTGCTGTCGGCTGTACTGTATCTCAAATACTGTGCTTTTCTAGCTGCTGTGTGTTTTGACCTGAAATCCTTCAGTCTTCCAAGAATAAATGACAGCAATAGTTTGTATGTAGAGAAGAAGCGAGATCCAAGGACAGCTGGTACACACTGTGAGGTGTAGGAATGAGCTGTGTGAGACAGGGAAGTGAGATCCAGAGTCGTGACTCACCCCCAAAAGAGAAAATACCGTCACCTAGGTGAACGTAAGAGTAGGTTATTCATGTTGCTCAGCGTTAAGTGTTACTTAAGTACCCTGGCACTCCCTGTAGAAGTCTGTTATAAAGGTCTTCATGTAGGGATCAGATCAGAGATCTGTATCATATCCCCTCAGCCCACCCCATCCTGTTTCCAGCCAGGGCAAGAGTGTGAGGATGGTACAGGCACATTTGGGATCTTACCACCTTGGTTACATGCAGAAAGACAAAATACTATGCAAGCTTCCCTGGATATAAGAACTCAATAATTAATTCCCTCTCTTCTTACGTGAAACCAGCCAAGCCGATAGGCCCATGTCCAAGAAGAGTGTGGATGTATTAATGTTGGAGTACATCTGTGGGCTGAGATGTGGGGGATAATAGTTGGGCTGTGGAGAGCGTGGCATCTGTATTCAAATGTAGTTGTATAGGACTGTTTATATGACTGTCTCCTTTGAGTTCTGCTGGAAGAGGGTTGTGGATAATACTAGTTTAAACAACGATTATTAGAATAGTTTATAAAATCATTAGTGAACATTAAATGAGTCCTAATCCGTGTCACAGGATGCAGCTTACTGTGTTTACGTATGAAGTCATCTTGTAGACTGTTACAATTCAGAAAAGGTAAAATTAATGTCTGTTATCTTTGTGGTTTTTACTGTGTAGCCTCCAGTGAGAAAAAAATTGATATTGAAGCCATCAAGGAAAAGGTAAAGAATGCAAAGAAGAAGAAATTAGGAGCACTTCCTGCGGAAGAAGTCAAGTTAAAAATGGCAGCAGATGAAAAGAAAAAGAAGAAAAAGAAGTAATTCACCACTTAAGATGCTCACTTTTCTCCCACGTTAGTGAACATTTTTACACTTGGAAGATTTGAGACTTCTTGCTGTCAGTAAAATCTGGACAAGGGAAGACTGGGTAGAAAGGTCATTCTCTCTTCCTAAGTACACTTTAAATAGTGGACCAGAAGCAGCTGTGCAGAATTGCCAAAGTTGGTGAAGAGAATCTGTGCTGCTGTGTTGTTTGAGAAAGTAAGAGAGTGTATTTGGATAATACCCGCCTGCTCAAAAGGAAAGTTTCGTAATAGAAATAGGAGTTTGATGCAGGATGTTAAAACATTGGGGTCAGAGAACTCGGTGGGAGCGTAAGGTAATTCTTACGTGAAAGACTGCCAGGCTATATGCAGCCTCGGTTACGGTGGTAACTTCTGCAAAACAGGCAAGATTTATAACTGTATTAGGCTTTTGTTTCTTAAAAGCTGCGTGTCTTGTCTTGGTGTGAATAAACTATTTTAATATGTTGTTCTTAAATCCTTTAATTAGTCAGCTACTGCACAATCTATGTCTTGTTTTCCAGGAAACAAGCTCACAGCTTCATGCGAGAAGTAGGTAAACCATAATCTTAGTTGAATGGCATTAATAAACTCATTTATTAGGAGCATCCTGGAGGCTGTTAGACAGAATGTGGTACAAAGCAGGCGTCTTTCCACATAGAATGTGCTGCAGGGAAAGCATAAGGTCTTGTCTTTCATTAAATATAGTCTTAATTTATTTCTTGCTTGCAAGAAAGCAAGAAATTGTGGTGGTCTTTTTTTGTGGGGTTTTTTTTTTGAGGCCCTTCCTATTTTTAAAGGATTTTTAGAGGTTTTTACTTTCCTGAAAATGCCAGTTGTGATGAAATAAAGTTCAGTGGCAGAGCCTATGTTGCTTATTTCATACATCTGAGATTAAAGAAGCAAATGTAATGTTTAGGAGATGGTAGGGCCGTACCAATTTCAGGATTTTGTTGGAGTGCTTTGGTATGTGCAGTGGAAATGATGATGCTAGAACATTGCAGCTTGCTCCTTTTAGGTTAGTGACCTTTTGTTTGAAACTAGTAAGCAAAACCACAGTCATTTTCTTTTTTGCATGTGCAAGTAAGAATTTAGACTATATGTGGTTAAATAGTCGGTACATGTACATCAAGAAATAGCTAAGATGTCCCCTTTAGGGTTGGGCACAATGTTAGGCTTCGTGTGCCTTTCAGTTATGTCATCATTTCTTGGCACTTAATTGTTAAGGAAAAAAACGCTCTCGATCCTTTTAGGGACGGTGTTGTTCGTAAACAGCAGTTTCATTACTTGGAAAATCGATCAGGAAAATACTACTTCAACAGATACTTCCCTGAGAATATGGTAAGTCACAAACATCCATCAGAAACGGCAGCGAGCTGATGGGTTTAATGATGCCAGCACTGTGGAAAGCTTTTTAGGAACACTAGCTGGTGTTTAGCAGTTGATGGTGTGCAGGGGTGACCGAAGTTCAGTACCAGTCAGGAATTTCAGACCTCTCACATGGTGAAAGGACTAATTCCAACAGGAGGCACTGCAGTACTTGAGTTTTAAATGCCTGTTCTCGCAGTCGGATCCCATGAATGAGTGCTGCTGCTGAAGAATCTGCAGAGCCTGACTGTAGCCAGGGAAGGGGAGGGAGGGTCCTGGGTTCTGACCTGGACAGGACGAGGTGCCTTTCACTGCAAGAGGGCTGGCACAGGTGTCTGTTTAAAAAGTTTAAATTAAAGGTAGGGCTTATTGCCCTATGCTGGTCTTGCAGGCTGGCATTTCATGTCACAAACCTGACCTAGCTGAAAGCATCCTACGAACAACTGATTGTTTTCCAGCAGCATCAGCTAACTGCATGGTTGCCTGAGTTGCAGTGCAGGAAAACGTAGTGCAGCCTGGTGGCAGCAAATGATGTATACGTCCATACAAGTGTGCATTTCTTAGTTTAGAACCCACGGCTGAAGCATCTATGTAGCTTTTGCATCAAATCCCTACCCGTGGTAAAACTCTTACCCTTCTGTTGTTATGAGGTGAAAAGGCTTTGCATTGTGTCTAATCGTTTACAGTTGTGGTTGACAGGTCTCAAGGATTGTTAGTTGGACATTTATTTACTTAAACCAGAAAGTCAAGAAAGTCTATTCGTATTCTTGTAGGCAAGTTAAGCCAAAGCATTTGTCTGCTTAGAGTCCGTGTGGGAATGGTAGCTGGCTGCATGGGCTCACTGTTGGTGCTTTCTGCACCTGCTTTCTCAGAGAATGTGGCAACACAGTTGTAGCACTTGTATAAAAAGTAAAGAATAGACAACAAAGTGGATTTGGAAGGGTGAAAAAGTGACTTTTGTATTTTCAAAACACCTTGAACTATTGCATATTGTCTCCTTAAACTGATTTCAGAGTTTACAGACTTTCAAAAAAGTATTTGAAGGCTGTATTTATAAATCAGTTTTGCATTCATCATACGGAATTCATGGGCATATGCATAAGATAAATGTGGACGACTCAAAGTGGTTTGATCATCAGGAGCTAAATATCTAGATTTTTGGATGTCCTTAAAATGAGATGCAGTATTTGTTTAGCTTTGACTTGTGGACTTGCAGGCTCTTTTGTTTGAAAGGTACCATGTTGTGAAGGTTGGGTTGTTTTTTTTTCCCTAAGCCCCTGTGATTTACATTTTTTTTTAATTAAACTTCTTCTATGGTATTTCCTTAGAGCTGTTGATAAATGGCAGCGCTGTGAATGTTTTGAACTTTAAGGGCTCTGTGTTCTGTTTACTCTCCTGGCGACCAAGCATAGATTAGACTTAGCAGGGGAGAATTCCTGCTAAGCTCATTTTTGCTCCCTGGCAAAAATGAGTGGCAAAAAGTGGGGGGGAAGGTAGCTGCTCTTTTTAACAGATAGACCCATGGCCTTGCTTTTGCAATGGGGATTTTTTTCTTTTTTTAAACACCCTAATCTTGGACTTGGCAGTGCTAGGTTAACGGTTGGGCTTGATGATCTTAAGAGTCTTTTCCAGCCAAACTGATTCTATGATTCTATGATCTGCCTAGTTTGAAGAGAAGGGAGTCTGTCTCTCTCACAGGTAGGCCAGCGTGGGTACTGGTAACCGCAGTGTGGGAAAGAAACAGCTCATCTGTTCACGAGTGTCATGTCTTGGCTAGGGAGGCTCTGGTAGCCAACAAAATTTTATAAAGATATATCAAGGGCAAAGATGTATCAAGGGCAAAGGTCGGAATTTTGTCCCCATCCATATTTGCATTTTGAAAAAAAGATTTATTCAGGAAATGCTGCGAGTCTGAGGTGATCCGAGTGCAAGCAGTTAACTACCTGGATTGGGTCCCGGTTCCAGTGTTTTCAGTTCAGACCCAGCCCAGCAGTGGGGTCCGGGGTGGGTATGCAGGAACATTGACAGGTTCTGCAGGGCCAGTACCCCAGAAACGAAGCGGCGAGAGGAACTTCCCAGCCTCCTCTAGAGCCGGGTGCGTCTGTGCCCTGCAGAGGAGCATGGTGCAGAGGCACCTAAACCCACCTCTGAGTAGATACGGATTGCTCCACCCCAGCTGTGAGCCTTTGTAGCTCTCTGCTCCTTCCAGCCTCCGCTCAGTCCGAGTGACTGCGGTCGGTAGAGGCCATGCCCAGCTGAACACAGCAGCTCTCCCCGCTGCTTGCTGCCTACTCCAGGTATGCGGGTGCCAGGAGACCTACCCCTTGGCAGCTGTTGATCCAAAGGCGTAACTGTGGACACACAGTACCATTCTGTTTGGAGGTTTATGCTGTCTTTCCCAGCATTGTACAGGTTGGAGCTGAATGGGGAGGTTTTTTGTGCACCAGCAGTGAAGCTTTAGATCACGTTGCAAATACATGATTGCCATAGGTGGGAAGGAGGAAATAACGATTTATTGTTTGAAACAGCAGTCAAAAACGCTGTGCTCAGAAAAAAAAAAGAAAAAAAAACGAACTAGGAAAGATTGCAGTGATACATAATCATGTGTAAACACAGGTGAAACAATGTCTTGGCACAGATGACGTGCTTAAAACCAAATGCTAAGCAAAGAGAAGTACCAGTGGCCCCAGTGCACTGCAAGACTGGGAAACACACTGCCTGCCCCAGGATGCAAGTGTCAGAGCTCACAGGGGTCCAAAAATTCTTGAGAAAGATGTTTAAATGAAAAACCTCTCCAGGCTACTCTGTGTCTCGCTGGAGGAGTGTCCAGGGAAGGAGTGCTATCGGAACGAGAGAGGTGCGTGCTCTGCCTGGGGCCTCGGCCGGGGCTGGGGCCAGGCTCCTGGGCTGGGCACCCTCACCCTTCCTGAGCAAGCAGCTGCCTGTGCCTGGGGAGCATGCTCCCTTACCCACCTGATCCTGCTCACCCCCCTCCACTCTGAAAAAATAAATGGGTAATTTAAAACCAGTTGCTGGTTCTGAGAAAGAAAGCAGCTTATCAGCTCTCTTAGCTGCTGCCTGCAGCGCAGGTTGTGTTTCCGTACTTCTAAATCACCTGTGGATGCAAACAATGTCTCTGCCAGTCATTTTGCCGCCAGGGACTTGTGCGCAGGGAAAGGATGTGTCGACCTAAGTGCTCTCGTGGTCTCTGGCACGTGTGTCACTCGCTGGCTGGTGCTATAGACCAGTATTTTGGGAGGAGCCAGGTGGCCAGAATTGTCAGTACAAGGAGTAACGGCCTCAAAGCAATAATGGTGATGCAGTACTCGTCACATGCAGGTCTGTCCCAGTCTGGATACCACTTGGAATCACCTGTGAACAAAACAAGTTACTTGTTTTCGAGTGTAACTGCACCAGGGGCAACAAATGAAAGCAGTAATTCTGGCGGTACTTACTAATGACTTTGTCACGCTCCGCATTTTCTGGAGAGAGAAAAGAAGTAAATGTCAGCAGACTTGACCATTATAAACAATTTGGGTCTAAGCAAAAGCGAATGAAGCGTGAGGCTCACGATAGCCTCGCAGATGCAGCTGTGGGAGCTGTGTTTCTTCCAGGAAGAAGCAAAGACCTGCGGACTTTGGGAGAGCCCTGCAGCAGCTCTCGGGGCTTCGCTGAGGAGCGCTTGATCACACCGTGTTGGCTTCTTCCCCCACCGGTGCCTGGCACAGAGGCCTCATCCCCCCCAGGCAGGCCGCACAAGATCACTTTGGGTTTTGCCCAGCGCCTTGCGTTTAAGGTCCTCAGCCTGTGGCTAACGTTAAACAGCCCCGTGAGTCAGAGACTCCCTCTCCTCCCCGCGCTGCTGGTGTTTCAATGCCGCCTTCCCACTCCATCAGTTCACCTGAGGTTGAGTGCTGGGGAAAGGTGTGACCGTACCCTCAGCTCCCCCCAGACAGATGTCCGCAGCACAGTGCCTTGTCAGAAGGTGTCCTCTCCACCCGACTCCATCCGCCCATTGCAAAGCCAAGTGCAAGTGAGTCGGGCAGGCTGCCCGTGTTCAGGTGAGCACCACGTCCGTGTGAAGGGCTCTCACACCGACGTGTGTGCGTGTCAGCCTGGCTCTCTCCTGGTGCTTAGGGGAAAGCAGATGGCCTGGCCAATGTTCAGTGGGGCGAGTCGCTTTGGCAGTGCCATGGCAGCGTTCCTCCCCCGGCAGCAGCACGGTGGGACAAGGCTTGCTTGGACCTGCACCAGCTCAAGTTGCAGCTCATGTGCCAAGTGATAACCTAGAACCCCTGGGAGAGGACGTGTAGCCCCTTCTGCGCTTCCCATTTCTGCAGGCAGTAACTTCTGGCAGGGTAATAACACCTTCAACTGCAGCCAATGTATCTCCTTATATTGTACCCTCCAGCACCCGAAGAGCAGATCCCATCCCGTGACTCCCCAGGGTAGAAAACACCATCTTTCCACCCTTGTCCCCTCTCTCGGTGCATCACTGCTCACTTGGCTTCTGACTGCAGTTTTTCAGACATATTTAGGAACAGGAGAGTGGTGTGCCTGCCTCCTGCCAGGATCTTTTGTGTGGTCTTTTCTTTCAGTGTGCTCAGGGAGGAGGACTGGTTGTCTTCTACTTACGACACAGCCGGCTGGCACACTGCTCGCCGTTGCAGTCGCTGCACGCTGCTCCCGTCTTGTACGGGGGCCTTGGGTAATTCCCACTGCGAAGGAAAGTAGAACTGTTCTCAAACCACCCGGGCTCCTGGCTCTTGGTATTACATGCCCACCTCTGACACTGCACCAAACACAGCTCAGTGCTTCTGCTTTGCTCGGCGCATGGCCAAAGTCAGATTTGCAGCACGCCTCAAACTGCCCGTGAACGCACTGAGAGGGATTTTATACGCATGCAGCCTCAGCAGTGCTAAACTTTGTGGTCTAACCTCGTTACTTTCAGCAGGGTGAGGCTTTCGTTGCTTCATGTAAGCTGAAGAAAATCCTTTGGAGTATATTTGCTTTAGGAATTGAAATTGCGCATGCATCTTGCTTTGGCCCTTGGCAGAGTTGAAAACCGTTAAAAATTAGATAAATAAAGAACTTATGTTACTGCTTCTGAAAAACAACAGCCAGATATGACATTACCCCACTTCTTAGTATGCAACAGCCTGTTTGCAGTGCCCTCACCCAGCTGGGAAGGGCCCAGTTTTAAAGCCCTTTCTAGAGTCCCTCACCTCCCAGAGCGCGCCCTTTCTGCTCTGCTGGGTGCTGCTGAGGGTTGAGGCCACCCTTCCTCTTCCCCGTGGGGTCCCTGCTGATGCAGGGCAAGCAATCCAGCATGACTCTGGGCCTCTGCACAATACAGATATTGGCTAAGAGGCAGAAGGAGAAAGGCTTAGCTTGTGTTTTTGGGAGATCCAGGCATGAGGCTCAAGGGACAAAGAGCATCTCCCAGCAGTGCTGGGCTACTGCTTGCCTGTGCACAGGGTTTCTGCACCATCTAGCATAGTGGGGTGCATAGGAAGTGCTGAGAAGGGAAAGGAGAGGCTGCCCTGGGTGATCAGTGGCTTTTGGGACAAGAACTGGCAGAGGCAATGGTCCTTCAGCCCGTTTGGGTGTGGGGTATCTGGGGGGAGCAGTTCTGTGGCTTTGTCACAGCAGCAGCTGTGTTATTTCAAGGTATCTGGCCAAGGGTACGTAGTCTTCAAGGAAGAAGCATGGACAGCTGGAACGCCAAACTTGCTCGAGTTCATGGGCTGGCACGACCTTGGCCCAGCATGGTATGCATGTAAAGCTTTTAAGGCTGTATGTAGACTGTGGTGGCATTAACTAGCTGGAGAAGGGTAAAAACCCATCCATCCTAGATGCAAGAACTATCCTAGTGACAGTGC
Organism: Psophia crepitans; assembly: GCA_013399095.1. NCBI lineage: Eukaryota > Metazoa > Chordata > Aves > Gruiformes > Psophiidae > Psophia > Psophia crepitans. The sequence goes on along the minus strand of VWZZ01006014.1, from coordinate 130,670 downwards.
ATACAAAGCAACTCCAAATAAGCCTTTGCCTTGAAGAGCCCCAGCCTCCTAGGCAGCCCTCAGCCCCAAACTCTCCTGCTACAGCTAAGACTGCAGCTGCAAACATTCCACACTTTAATATTTATCCAAACCACTGACCTAGAGGCTTAATTCTGCAGGCATATGTGTAAATATTTTCAGATTTTGGGCTGGCACCTTGGCAACTGTTTGGGGCTGTGTTGGCATTCAGGAGCAAGGGATGGGGTTTCAAATGATCACTTTAGTATTTTCATTTTAATATCTTAAATTTTACCCTTTCTACCAGTGCCTCTGCTTTTTGGCTACGATACATAGCCCACATCTAGACAAAAGTAAGCTGTTGGAACAAGGTGTATCTCCTTCTCTGTTTTGGGAACCATTTCCTCCCACAAAACACATGAATCGGTGGACCGATCTAATGAAGTTGCGTGTTGTGGGTGGGGAGGGATAGGACCCAAACCCTGTGAAGTATTTATAAGGAAAAACCTTACGCCGGCCCGTAGTTGCAGATGAAGTGTGCTGCGTTGGTTATGGAGGAGTACGCCACCCTGGGACAGAAGTGGACAGCACAGCCAACCTTGTAGCTTGTGGCCCAAACAATCTGCAAAGACAGACAGGTACACCAGTGACAAAAGCTTTGCCTCAGCAGCTGAAGCGTTATGGAGAAGACCTGCCCTCCTCTGTTTCATGGAAACAAATTGGCTGAGGAGTGCTCCTTGGGCAGGCTTCGTGGGGGAAAGCAGCAGTGATGGATCTCAAAATCATAGTTTGCTCTGGAAAACACCAGGATGTTTTGCCCAATTTACCAGTTAAAATTACTCTGAAAGAAAGAACAACTGGCTGTGACAGGTAGTTTTCCTTTCTTGCAAAGGAGAAGGTGAAGTTTGTCTCAAGGTAATCGAGTAGATTTCTGTCTTTCCTACTGGGGAAGATCAGATCAAACCTGTGCAGAAAAGGCCAAGTGGTCTGCTACAGCTCCTATGAGGATCGATTACCCCTGTAATAGATCCAGCAGGGATGAATAGGCAAATTGCTGGAAAGCACTGGTTTTATGGGAGGAGTGGGGAGAAGGAGCGTGTCTGGGCTGCGGTCCTGCCTTTTAGCATCACAGCCATGACTAAAATAATCTAGAGGCAAAGGTATTACATCATCTAGTGATCCTCTATCTACAAGAAGCTGTTCAGCTTGATCCAGCATCCTATATCCAGCTCAAAGATTAGAGTGCAGCCAAATGGTGCAGTCCTGGAAAAATAAACCCTGTGACAGAAGCAGAGGGGCGATGAGGGCACAGCCGTACCTGGGGGCAATACAACAGCAGCAGTGATTGACCACGTGAGAGATGCACAGAGATCCTGCCAGCACTGGAGGTGGAGAAACACACTCACGCCTCTATTGGCTCGAAGGGAAGGCCTGGCCCTTTCTGTCTGTGCCAGCTCGGGGAAGAGGGGACAACCCTCAGACTCCTGAGGGTGTTCTCAGTGCAGCAGCAGAGCGGAGGCTGCTCCCCATGTCAGCCATAGACAACCGCATCCCCGAGGACAGTGAAGGACCAAATCACAGGACCCTCCCCATCCCAGGCGGCCACTGGCTGAGGCATACGCTGGGGATGTGGCTGTGGGAACCGCAGTAATTGTACCTGGGGGAAACTTCTCTTCTCCACAGCTGGGAAGACGTGAGAGGAACAAGGGGTTCCCCAAAGGTGCAGGCCCAAGAGTGCCTCCCAAAGCTGGCAGACGCACAGCTTCTAACTGCAGTCAATATCACTGCTGATTTCAAGTAAAAATAATCTTATTTTCTCATTCTCTCCCATGTAAATGCCTGCGCTGCTCCTCTCCAGCCACCCTGGCAAAGAGCACCGCACCTCAGTGCCAGGTAAGGTGCGTTTCACCGCAGTTCCCAGGTGCTAACTCTTGCCGTGTCCTTATGAGCAAGGTCAAAAGCAACATGCTGTCACCGCTCGTAGCTCCTACATCCTGTATCTTCTCTGCACACAGGTACCTGTGCGTGTCCTTCAGACACCCCACCAGCTTCAGCTGATCAATTCCTAAACGCACATGTGTATCTCCACAGAAAATGTTAAAGAGCCTCAGGACAAAATCTAATCCCTAGAGCCACTGTTGCAAACAGTCCTGCTCTCCCATGGCTGTGGGTAGTGACTGCAGGGTTGCACGTCAGTGGCACTCCTCTCCCTCTTTGCCCTCTTTCTGTGGGAGTCCTGGCTGGGACAAATGCACACATGATGCTTGCAGAGCTGCAGACATCTCTCTACATGCTGGTATCTCCTCAGCCCTCGGTATGCAGAGGCTGCCTGCCAGAGCTGGGACCTTGTCCCACCATGCAGCCCAGAGCCGTTGCCTGGTTTTGGGCCACTGCTTGGCTAAATCTGACTGCTGTCCTGTTTTCTTCCTGGAAACAAAATACAACTGGCATATTTAAAATAATAATAATGCAGTGACTCTTTTCCTCCCTAAAATGGGAACACGAGAACATCTTGTGTGCACAGACATAAAACTCCAGCACTTCACAAGCAGTTCATTGAACCTTCAACAGAACTAGAGAGTTTCTGTGCCAGAATGGCAACGCTGGTTCATGGTACAGGTGGAGAAACGCAATGCCTACCTGCGTGTAGTGACCGCACACTCTTCTGCAGGTATTGTCGGCATAGCTGTAGGCGTTGACCTCCTTGTACCAAGAGGTGATGGCTCCTTGCACAGTAAACAGAGAAATTGAGCCAGTCCAGAGGTTTTCTCCGACGGAGGTAAATTTGGGGTGAGCCTGCCCTGGGTCTTTGAGGTATGTATTATGTTGAAACAGGCATCTCTTTGCCCAGGCTTTCGCAGTCTTTGCCAAATCTGGATCCCAACTCTGCAAAATAAAGACAACTAAAAATCACTTTGGTATCTGAGCAATGCAGTAATTCAGAGCAACTTCCAGGGAAAGCTGGGTCTCAGTAGCGTACATGCTTTGGGTTCATTTGGGTTTTTGCTTCTGCCGAGACAGAGTTACCTGGTAAATTGGCTTGTAGGTTCATTTCTGACTTGAATTTTGTTACTCATTAAACTTGAGGAAAATGTGTGTTTCCAAGCTGTGCCGGCTGTGAGACAATGTTAATGTGATTTAAACAGTGAATTTACAGGAAATCTGGGGATTGGGAAGTACGCTTACTGCGCCAGTCAGCCTGGACTCCCGTGCAGGTTCATGCTTTAAGGCCACTGCTTGCAGGTCAGTTCACAAGCACGCTGGGATTTTTGGGGCAGTTTAAACTCAACTCCTTGGTTTGCATCTTTGTGTTTGGTGGCTTCTAACGTTAGTGCTGAGTTTGTATTTGTGGAATGTCTCATTCACCTGCTGCTCAATCCTACAGATTATTTATTTATTTATTTAACCATACAGATTAGTTATTTAAGCAACTGCATGATATAAATGCCTTTTGTTTCCACTGGAGGTGGTGCCTGGTTTTGCTGGGTTTTCTTGTGCACACAACTTGATTGAGCAAATATAGCACTGTACCTCCTGGAAAACGCAGTATCAGGAGTGTATGCCTGTAGTTCTACTTACACTTTGTGTCATGTAAATGAGGTTGTTCAGCACTGCTGAACTATTTTGGATTGGACTTTTTTTAAAAATAAACTTTTCTGACTTGTCCTTTTCTATATGGATTAAAATATCTCAGTTGCTTCTGGAAACAACAGAATCACTAGAGAAGTTTTTTTGAATGGGTCAGTAACAGTGGCTAAGGAAAAGTAGTTGTTAGATTTTCTGGATATGTTTTACATAATAAACTTTTTTTTGTACCACAGATAAGTCTGAAACAATTTATGTATTGTTTATGCTACCGAGGAGTACTTAAAAAAATTGCAAAATAATACCAAAAGGCATCTATAGGTATTTAAAAATATTTTGTAACCTATGTCTTCCATTTCTTCCTATGGCTAACATTTGCGAGGGGGTGTATTTTCCCACAAAACTAATACATCATAATTTTCATTTCAGGTGGTCTTATTTCAAGTGAGCAGTTGATATTCCTTTGATGAGAACCTTTCAGGACAATGAACAAAATCTGGCATTGTGCAGAAGTTATATTCCAGTCCCAGCACTCCTGCAAGTTAAGACAGAGGCCATTTACATCGCTGACAATGCTGTGAGGTCGCAAGGAGAAGACTATGATGAAAGATGTATGACAGTGTTAAAATGCACCTTAGTGTTCCACAATCTTGTTTTTCACATTGTGCTTTTCGAGAGTGCACACATCTCTTTCCTCCTTCATCCTATAATAGTATTACTAATAGGTTTCAAGTTCCATAGAGGTATACATAGTAATAAGTTTAAAGGTAAATTAGTAAGTTTAAATGTACTTTCCTTTTTGTGTGTGAATGCTTAAACTGGCTGACAGTTGACAAAGCAATGTGCAGTAACCGATAGCTCAGAATGATCTTTAGTTTAACTATAGTTGTAGTCCTTATTTGCACGTGAAACTGCACTTATGCCAAAAGATTGGACTAATCTGCATGGGGAAAAATGCACAGGACAGGGAGGTTTGCATATAGATATCATTGCTGTCTGAGAAAGTAGTAATACTACATTTCATATTTTTTTTCCTTTGAACTCTCAGCTTTGGTTTTATAACTCAGACCTTGCTGATGCAGAGAGGGCAAACTGAACGTATGATAAGTGAAAAGTGATGCGAGGCAGAGAGCAGTAAGTCAAAGACAGCTGTTGTGAAGCCCTGATGGCACTGGTGAGACTCTCTCCTGGTTTTGAAAAGCCTTGGAAGAGACTTAAGCGATGCTTTGGGTGAATGGGAAAGGGATCACATTTGTCAGGTAAAGAAATGTTAGATCAGCATTCCTATTTTACAATAAATGTATTGCAAATATAGGTGGTTGAGCTTTGTTGCTTGCAGTTAAAGGGGTTTCTGTCTTGGATTTTCTTTTAAAAACTGCTTTTCCAAAAGGTGGGAATGCCCTCATAGTTTTAATTTTTATGTATCTAGATGGACAGTTATCTACAGCAAACAGAAGTTCCCTGTGAAATAAAGAAGTCATCTGCTTTTGCTCATTTTTGAAGTGCTACGCGCCATTCAAAAATGAAGAAATATGCTGTTTTCAATTCCAGTGCTTTTACTTTCATAATAGATTTTATTATGTATTGTACTTCTTTCTCCACATTAAATTTTTCGAGGCAGAAGTCATACTTAAGACTAGGGGTTTTGCAGTGTTTTAAAAGAAACTTACCGTGAGGTAGTTCATGTTTTACGTGTAATAATCTTTGTTTGTTTGTTTTTAAGCCATTTTTTTCCCAGATTTCCATTAAAAAGGAAAAAATAGGCACAATTTAAAAATATTAATACTGCTTTTCTGATACATCATAGCAAGATTTTGTTAGTGCAGGGCCAGAAGACAGAGAAAACAGAGTCTGGAGCAATGTGTGCTGGAAGTTCAGTACACCTGGCTGAAGAAACCTGAAGTAGAAGATACATCTAGAAGAGAAAATAAAGTTTCCTGTCAAGCGTGCGACTTGAGCTTGCTCGCTGCTTACTCACCCTCCCTAATGGGCACTTCTCTTTCAGTGTTTGACAACCAGAAATGGAAAATGAGTTCGGGGTTTTTGTTGGGTTTTTTATTTAAGAACTTTGGTTGGGCTGTTACTACTTAGAGACGTGGTTCTGTCCTCTTCTGGTGGTGACCATGTAAGATAGTAAGAAAGAGGAGCAAAAGGAAAGAGCTTAGAATTAGGACTGGTCCATCTGAGACATCTGTGGAGATTATCCTGAGAAAAACCATGCTATCTCATGTATGACCCAAAGCAGGAAAGGTGATGGATGTTGCAAGAGACAGGTCCCAAGTTGCTGGAATTGAACGTCTCGCAAATCAGAGGTGGGCTCCTCAGCCATAAGCCCAGCCACACGTGTTGTGCATGCATTTACAGCTTCCTCCTTGCTGGGTTTTCCGTGTGCCACCCAGCAGGGAGACAAGTGCCACGAGGTATCTGAAATGAGAGGCGGCCACGTTTGGGTATATTTTGAATCATGACAGGCTGTCTTCTGCACGGTGGCTGCAGATATTGCCCCCTGATGTGACCAGGGAGAAGGCAGGGGGGCAGAGTGGTGCAGGACCTGATGCCTCCAGCACTCGCTCCTGCTGCACTTGTTGCAGCCCCAGCACCTAGGAACAGCTGCTCTGCTGGCTCAGTCTGTGAGAGCCTTGCAAAGAAAGCTTAGAGAAAGCTCTCCAGCGTCGTTTGGCAGCGGTCTCTGCCCTTGCCGGCTCAAGTATAAAAGGTTGTGCTTAGGTCTGCACATAAATTACACCCCGGGCTGTTGAGCTGCAGTGCCTTGGAACGAGGAAGCTTTTCACAGCGCGAAACAGCAGCGTTAGGTTAAGGGCTGAAATCTTGGATTTCAAATGAGGAAATTATGCCAGGCAAAACTATACACGTACCCGATCGTACAAAGCCGTCTGATAACCAGAGCCTTTTTCTCTACTTTAAAAAGAAGTAGCTCGTATGACCCAAGGAGGTTGTTGGTTTACCTTTTTTTTTTGATTGCATGTGATCACAAAAACAATCTCTGAGTATCACAAACGCCATCACAATGCTACGCGCTTGCATATAAGTTGTGAAGATCCCCTTACCATGTAAAGCATGTTGCTGGCTGGTGGAGTCACTCCAGACCGGAATCTGTTATGGGTTTGCACACATTCCTCGATAAACTTTGGATCTCCAACATCAGGCAGTGTCAGCGGTTCATGGGAGTCAGAGGAACGACAGAGGTGCAGGAAAGCCAGCACGCAGGCAGAAAATCTGCTTGTCATGATTCTCAGGCTCCGGTCTTCCAGCGTTAAGAGCGGAGTGTTTCAGCTGTATGAGGTGGGTTTAGCTACAGCAGCAGCCAGCGTTTTGCTTGGTAGGCTTGTGGGCTGGACTTATCGTAGCCATGGTGCTTGAATATGGCTTTGTTCACAGGAAATGAGTCATATTTCAGGACCGTTTCTGAGAGAATAAGGAAATTAAGCTACAAGTTCACATCATAACTTGCCTGAACAATCAGGCTTTGTCTTTCTCTTCTTTTCTTCTTTCTTAATTGTGGTGGCAAGCTTCTCTCCTGTCCTCTGGGCTTCTTTGGTTTTGTTTCTTTGTCCCTCACCATCCCATCCATAGAAATCGCTATGGATTGCAGTAAAGTTTTTTTTGTTGTTTATGAAAATAGCATTGCTGTTAAGACTGCTACTCTGACCCAAAATCCTGTGAGAAATAATTTATTTGAACTAGGACTTTTACTACAGTATGAACAGTCTCTTTGGTTGTGTGGGAGGGGTAAGTTTGGGTGAGAACTGCAATTTAAATATGCTGCAGGTATTGATGAGTTTCTCCTGTGATCAGATGCTTGTGCCATGTGTTGCTATCAATTTCTCCTCCCAGGCTTTAGCGAGTCGTAATTCATTCTCTGCAACCCAAGCCCCCAGCAGAGTTGGGTGCCATGAAGGTTGGTGCCTAGCATCCACACTGGGTCTTACAGCCACGAGTTGGGAGCTGATACCCTATGCACGTTGCCTCGGGTGCCCAACACTCTCTGCTTGGAGCCACCCCCCTCACCACCCTCTTCCTCACACTGACCTTAACTATCGCCTGCTCAGGCCCTTTCCCACAGTCCCCACCTGGACATCTCTGTGGGAATGAGGTTGGGTTTCTTCCCACTCCAGGTTTCATTTTAGGAATCTGCATCCTTTGAACACCTGGATGTAGGTCCCAGTTATCCCTTCTGCACATGTAGTCCTGTAGGTCCTGGGGGGCCATGTTCAGGTTGGTGGTCCGGAGGGTCGCACTGTGAGCCTGCGACAGCAGCCCCACCAGCAGACATTAGGTCCTGTGGGTCACACACCTCCAGCAATTCATGGGGAGACTGCTTACATGCGAGAAGGCCCTCTGAGGGAATTATGGATGAGAAACACCATGTTCACAATTCCCCTACAGGCCACATTTTACAGCAGAATAATGCAGTGGGTTGACTCCTGCCAGCAACCAAGCACCCACTAGCCACTTGCTCACTTCCTCTTCCCCAACAGGATGTGAGGGAGAAAACAGGAAGATGACAAGTGAGAAAATTTGTGGGTCAGGCTAAAGACAGTTTAATATGTGTGGAAAGAAGAGGGGGGAGACAAACAAACAAAACCCTCAAGTGATGCAAAGGCAATCATTCACCACCCCCAATGGCAGAGAGATGCCCAGACAGTCTCTGAGCAATGGCCACCCTGGAAGGAGCCCCCCACCTTTCTTCTTTCTCTACCTTTTTTTTTTTTTTTTCCTGAACATGATGTTGTGTGGTATGGAATACCCCTTTGGTCAATTCAGGTCAGCTGTCCCAGCATGTCCCCTCTCAACCACCTGCCTACCCCCAGCCTACTTACTGTTGCTACATACAAAAAATGGCAGCAGACAAGAACAGACAATTGTGAAGTGAAATACGTGTCTTCTTACACGGTGACATTTTGCAGCATATGACAAGAGCCCAAACATTTTGGGCTCATTCTTATTCTGTGTGATGCCATGTTCCTTCAGAGCTGTAATGTGGCTCAGAATTTGAGTCACTGTGTTCTCCAAACATTAGGACTAAGATAAAGGAGGAGAAACAGCTTTACATGTTAATAGCACAGTTACGCATTGCTAATATCAGCCGATGTCTCTTAGCTTGAAACACAGGTTTGTTTCCCGTACTAAAATGTCTACAGGAACAGTAGGGGTCAAGGGCTTAACGTCTCTAAAACCAAACTGAATCCATCAATGGTTTGCTTTTTTTAATGAGGCTGAGATCTTCCTTTCCTGAACCAGAATCTTTCCTGGTATTCTCCTAGCTATGGAGGACAAAGATGAACTCTGGGAGTAGAAGAACAATAGAGTAACTTTAATGGAGACTGATACACAAAGGCTGTATTTACACTGATATAGTAAAGGACAAGCTTTACTCCTTCTGTTCATAAAAAGTAATGCATACAGTAAAATCTCCATTACCTGGGGAAAAAGATGTCTGGAATAATTGAAGGTTAATGGAGATAAGTTACTGCTTCTTTTGGATACACTGTGCCGCTTCAGACATGACTTTGTGACACCCCAGGTTTCCAGGAGGCTTGTTAGCATAAATAGTGATATATAGTCCATGTGGTCCCTCTAGCAACGTACCCCTGAGCCAGAGCTAAGAGGCTCATACAGACATAGAAGTGTGTTGCAGCTACTGCCGATAAATTATACCAACTCTATGCACAGCCACTTATATCTTGCCCTGAGTGAAGAAGCCTTTTCTATGCTGGATAAACATCACAAGGATAACAGAGAGATGACCTAGTGGGTTTTTTTTTTAAACGTGTGCAATTCTTTGACAGTAATACAGTGGCAGGATTGCTATCAGTATTTTAATTGATCATTACTCATAAAAAAAAGTGTGTGGAAACCACTTTTGTACTAAAAGAACAGCACCAGTGCTCAGTATCAAAAAGAGTGGCCTTAAAATTGACACACTGAGACAGTATTGGTCACAAGAGGGACGCGGATGCTCAGCAGGTGGGACGTATGGCGGTGCGGGAGGCCTGGGGGGACGGGGCTGTGTATCCCAGTCTGGATACCAGGAGGCATAATCTAAAAACCAGTGAAGAAACAGGTGTTAAGACCCATCAAACTTAGCCATACTTACAGCACAGCAATTAAGAACAATTTGATACGTACTTATCAGCTTCTCACGTTCCGTATTTTCTGTAAAGAGAGCAGAAGAGGGAATAAACGTGAGTATCATTCAGCAGTGGTGCTCAGGGTAAAGAGGTAAGCCATCGCCGGTGCCTGGCTGATTGCACTGACAGTGCCAGTCGGTGCCTAACGCATCTGCGAGGGGGAAGCAGGCCAACAAGAGCAGGTCCCCAACTGGCGTGGGGCTGACGGTTTTCATTGAATTGAAAGAGAAGCAGAAGAGAAGCAGCCGCATTAAGAAGGATTTGTGTTATGGGGAGGAAGGAATAGCAAATAAAAACAAAGCATGGAATTTATTTAAAGTTGATACACAAACCAAATTTAAGTAGTTACAGACCAGCAAATATACGGTTTATCACAGAAGTACACCTTTACTAAGACCTTTGATGCATTTGCAGGATTGCCTATGTGCATCCTATTGGAACTGCTGATTTGCCCTACAGGAGAAAATGGTAAAAGGGGTTGTAGAATCTAGCACTAAATTTGCAAAAGCTCACTTCCTGCTCTCGCTCGCCTCCAGATTTTGAGATGTTTCTAGGTTTCCTGTGATGCATCAGACTGAGACTTCAAAGATGAGTCAGCCAGGAAATCACAGAAGGAAATAAGAATACCAAATGCTCAATTATTTCTACAGCTGAAGCTATCTAGACCTTGGCTGATAGAGACAACCCCCATTAAACCTCTGTGTAAAATTCATATTTGATTTAAGACAGTGTTGCATGTCCTTTAATCTCTGTTGATTTAAAACATTATTTCTGACTAATTGGAGGCTAGATGAAATGACATAACGGTCCACAACTGTAAACTGCTGTGGAAAAACAAGCTCTCATGGCTACATTTCAGAAAATTAAGGAAGTTAAAAATGCGCGTGCTTTTCAGTATAGTCATATTACTGGTTCAGAACTACAGTTTTCTGGAAAACGTGATAGAACATACTAAACAAGCAAGAAAGCAGAAGTTAAATATGCCATTTCTACTAGGAAAGAAGAACCAGATGGGGAATATTTGTTGGGGCTAAAGTTTTGGATCAGTCTCCTGGTCAGATAAAAGGCAGAAAGTAGTCTAACTGATACTTCTCTTCATCAGAAACTGGCTTCTACCTCCAAAAGCCTCTAACAGCAAAGTATTTCAATTCCTTCTCCTACTATTCTTACCAGGGTTTGGTATTGTTGCTATGTGGTGGGCTACAGACCCGCTATGTACTTAGTGACAATTGACTGCTATATTTCCACTGATAATTATGCCACTTCTATTTCTATGCAGTTTTCTTAGCTGATCACTTTGGTCTTACCACAGAGCTTGTCTGTGCACTTCTCATTACTGCATCTACTGCATGACATTCCTGTTTTATATGGTTGTCTTGGGTAATTCCCCCTGCAAAACAGCACAGTATTTTGTTAGCTCAAGCCATTTGAAAAAGCAATTTAAATACATGGTTTCATCACGTCGTTAGAATAATTTATTATGAAAAGCTATTATGGCAAGGGGGAAGAAAATCCCTTTATCCAAAAACTGATTATAGCAGTTGTTGGAAATTACTTTTAGATCAGATTAAAGTTTTCACTGGCATTAGGAGCAGCTACCTGGTAACTCTTGTCATTTGAAATTAGTGAAACTTCTCAGGGAATACTGTATCGTTCAGTGTAAGCATACTAGAATCTGCCTCTAGTCCCTCATTATCCACCTGTATTTAAAAAACAAATCTGTAAAAGGTAAGTCCAAAACCTGCAAGGTAAGAGATAAACTAGAGGACTGCCTTCCTTTTATTTCNGACAGGACAAGGGGGAATGGGTTTAAACTAAAAGACGGGAGATTTAGATTAGATATTAGAAAGAAATTCTTTCCTGAGAGGGTGGTGAGGCAGTGGAACAGGTTGCCCAGAGAAGCTGTGGAGGCCCCATCCCTGGCAGTGTTCAAGGCCAGGTTGGATGGGGCTTTGGGCAACCTGGTCTAGTGGAGGATGTCCCTGCCCATGGCAGGGGGGTTGGAACTAGATGATCCTTGTGGTTCCTTCCAACCCAAACCATTCTGTGATTCTATGGTAAAATGTCTTATTTGAATTTTGGGTGGGGCCATGGAGAGATGTAATCTTTGTCAAGGGGAAAGCTTGTACCTTCCCCACTTTTCCTGCAGAGACTGAAGTCAAAACAGATTTTATTCCACCATTCTTGGTTATGGTGAGTGGTCTCAGCTAGGATCTGCTCGCCTGCTTTTTTAGAAACGGTTTTTCTGCAGCTCCAACTATGTCCAGCAGCTTCTGCTCTCAATGACTGGGGGAATTTTCCCTGGGACCGGTTATATGTGGACATAGCTTCTTCCAAAATTTGTTGTAACTGCTCCCATCATTGTTGGCATCTGATAACCAGATCTGTTATAGGATATTTAAAAAATAAAAAGCCTTAACCCCAAATGCCATAATTAACTTACGCTGGGCCATAGTTGCAAACAAAATGTGCTGCTTCGAAGAGTCCTTGAAAATTTTCAACTGTATTGCAGAAGTGAACTGCGCAACCAATTTTGTAACTCTCTGCCCAAACGACCTGAAGGGCAAAGGGAAATATGTAATGCACCTGTTCCAAGAGTGAAAAAGCTACACCATTAAGGGGGGAAAGAGAAGGGAAGGATCTTGTGGAAGTTTAAAACAGCCAACACAGGAGCAACATCAACAAACCAAAGGGCAGCCTATTCAAATGACTGACTGACACATGTTTTTGCATTTCCTATCTGCCTCCCCTGGAAACATGAAGTTGTCAGGGGATAATCCTTTTACAACATTACTGAAAATAGGCCTTGGACATCCCTGAGGCTCGGAATATTTACTTCCAATCTCATGCAGCAATAAACTGGTGGGTGAAAACCCCTCCTGTTCCAAAGTGGTCTGTCCCCAGCCTGCACTTGGATTTTCTGAGAAACCGTGACATTATAAACCACTGGGCATGTAAGACTCACCTGGGTGTAGTGACCACACATGCCAGTACATCTGTTAGTGTGGAAATTGTAGCTTTTGACTTCATTAAACCAGTCACTGAGAGCTCTGTCCACGGAGAAGATGGTGGCTGTGCCAGTCCAGATGTTTTCTCCAACAGGAGTAAAGGTGGGGTGCACCTTCTGTGGCATTTTAAGGTAGACATTGTGTTTAAACTTGCACTTCTTTGCCCATGCTTTGGCAGTCTTGGCTAAAGCAGCATCCCAGGACTGTGGAAAAGGAAGAAAACGTAATATAATCTGCACTGCAGTGACTTAGCTGAATCAAAACATTTTTAAACAGAAACTTGTAAGGAATCTTCTCCCCTTTCCTGCTTCCCATCTCCACAATCAGTTTATTTCTCTGACATGACATTTCTATTCCCACAGCAATTTTTTTTCTTCTTTCTCCCTTAGATACTGCAGGACACGTAGTACCAATCCACCATCCTGTGGTATCTGACTTGTTAAAATATTTAGAGCTGGCTTGCTATCTTTAAGCACCTGAGAGGAGGTAACTGGGTGAAACCCTCAGCTTAGATGGGCTTGAGGGACTTTATGGCCAGGAGCTGTTGGCTGTCCAGGGATTTGCACTTTGTAATTATCACTAGATCAGATAGGAACTCTGTTCTGCTGGCCAAGATGGAGAAGCAAAGAGTCACAGCTGCTCCCTTCCCCAGCCCCTTCTGCCTCTTTGCTCTTCTCCCTCTTCACCATGTGGCCAAAGCAAACAAAAAACTCACTCATCTCTGCTGGCCTGAGGAGGAACCATTCCCATCCTGAGTGGCGCAAGTGATAAATTGAGAAACTGGTCTGTGAGACTTGCAGAAAGATTTTATGCCACTGAATGACCAGGTAGGTAAAATTTAGCACAGAGAAATGTAAATTAAGGGATGTGAGTTAAAAACCACAATTTTGACTTTGTGTTCATAATGACAGGTTGGAGATGGCTATTTCCACTTGTAAATCAATGTTTAGTAGCAGTCTAAAAAGAAAATTAGTGTTAGAAATTCCTCGAGAAGAGAATAAAACGACATATATAACTACACTACTGTGGAAGTTCTGTTAAATGCAGCGTGCAGCACCACACCTTAAGAAGGGGACACTAGAACTGCAAAGGGCAGAGAGAATGGAGGAGGATGATCATCCTCAAGTGTGGAGGGCTTTGATAAAGCAAAAGAGAGTGCTCCGCAGCTTTGATGGGAGACAGCTGGACATCTTCAATGAAGTAGGTAAATAAGTAATAATTGCTCCTTCCAATACAGAGACCAGAGAATCAAATGAAGCTAGCAATTAACAGCTCTAAATCAAAGGCAAAGAGATACTTCCACACGGCTTGTGGTTAGGCTGTGCAGCTCTTGCTACATGGTGCTGGGGACAGCAACAAACTTGCATGAGCTCAAGGCTGAAAAAATTGTGCAAGAAAAATGCATCAAGGGCTTTTAAATACAATACAACACTTTTGATTCAAGAGGTTTCTGTATATTTGTCCTGCTCTTATTCCAGGCTTGCTGGATCTTCGGTCTGAGCTGCTAAATTTGCTCTTGTGAGCTAGCATTTTAATTGAACTTTTTTTTTTTTTATGGCAAAGAATTAAAATCACGAGTAGTCTGAATTTTACTCCTTTACTATGAACTTCCTTTAATAGAAATGATTCAGATAGTGCATGTGGTTATGCATTTAACTTCTTTTACAGCTATGCCACACTGCTGGAGGGCTGAGAGTAATGACATGAACTGACTGGGGCTACCTCCCCTATGTATGTATGTATGTATGTATGTATGTATGTATGTATGTATGTATCTATCTATCTATCTATCTATCTATCTATCTATCTATCTATCTGTCTACCTACCCAGGTACCTACCTTTCCTTATGTGTTCCACCAAAGAAGCTGAGACCTATCCATGGCCTGCTGTGATACCTGTTATATTTATAGGAAGCTCTGCTTTCCAGCCCAGATATTGGTTTCCCTACTCCCCAAACCCTGCTACAGCAAATGAAGATCAGGTATCTAAATGGATGTCCTGGCCAATCCCTTTCTTCAACACATGCTCTAGATTAGAAGAAACGAGAGGAGATGATCGATTTTCAACAAATCCTGTTGTGCAGATTCCCTATTCAGGAACTTTTTAATACCAGCCAGCTTCCCTGTATGAAACCTGGACTTACACAAAATAGATTACTATAGAATCATAGAATGGTTTGGGTTGGAAGGGACCACAAGGATCATCTAGTTCCAAACCCCCTGCCATGGGCAGGGACACCCTCCACTAGACCAGGTTGCCCAAAGCCCCATCCAACCTGGCCTTGAACACTGCCAGGGATGGGGCCTCCACAGCTTCTCTGGGCAACGTGTTCCAGTGCCTCACCACCCTCACAGGAAATAATTTCTTCCTAATATCTAATCTAAATCCCCCTCTTTTAGTTTAAACCCATTCCCCCTTGTCCTATCACTGCACTCCCTAAGAAAGAGCCCCTCTCTGTCTTTCCTGTAGGCCCCTTTAGGCGTTGGAAGGCCACAATTAGGTCTCCCTGGAGCCTTCTCTTCTCTAGGTTGAACATGTCCAACTTTCTCAGCCTGTCCTTGTAGGAGAGGTGCTCCAGCCCTCAGATCAACTGTCTCTCTTAGAAAGCGGTAAATGAAACACTGGGAACCGAACCCTATTTTTTGCAGTACGGCCCTTTGCTCTGGCTGAAGCTTAGAGTAGTAATAATGTCCCTAAACAATGAATTCCGGTTATTAAAACTGAAACTAACACATACAGTGCAGAAATCATTGGCAGAAAAAGAAAGCAAGCACAAAGAAAGTGAACAGTAAGATGGGCTAAATCAGCAGAACTGTCTATATTAATTCTCACACAGATCACGAAAGCCTCCTTACCACGCGAAACATATTGCTGGCTGGTGGATTCACTTTGGATCGAAACTCGTTGTGAGCTCTCACACAGTCTTCAATGAAATGTGCATCTTCTATGTCAGGCAAGGGATACTGTGGGTAAGCATGACAGCAAGCGAAGAGATCCAGTAAGAACAACTCAGCAAAGAAATAGGTGGTTTTCATAATTTTTCAGTGCTTTCCGTATTATTTTTTTAAGTTTTTAAAAGAAAAAAAACTTGTAGGTGGCAAGCAGCTCTTCAGAGGTTTTCCTCTGGGTGTGGAAGCACTCGGTAGTGTTAAAGCAAGAGGAAGCAAAATTGCTTCATAAGGTACAGCGCTATCTGACATCACAGCTGGCTGTCAAAGGGTAAACTGTGAAACAGGCATCTGCTATGCGTATTAGCAAGAAGCAACGCCCGAGGTATGCTTCTGCCTTTTCTTTGAGCGTGCTGCATTTGGCTGAGTGCCAGACCTCTCTGTGGTTGTAGGTCTTATCTGAAGACACGCTGCAAAACAACTTTCTTAAAACCTGTGTCAACCGTAAAAATCGTAGCTTTGACAAAATACAAATCCAGCCTTCAGCTGATTTTCCTACACGTTGTGGTTTTGCCCCAGCCAGCAGCTCAGCACCACGCAGCCACTAGCTCACTCCCCCCAGCACGATGGGGAAGGGAGTTGGAAGGGTGAGAAAACTAATGGGTTGAGATAAAGGCAGTTTAATCAGTGAAGCAAAAGCCGCGTGCACAAGCAAAGCAAGACAGGGAATTCATTCACAACTCCCCACGGCAGGCAGGGGTTCAGCCATCCCCAGGACAGCAGGGCTCCGTCACAAGCAAGTGACTTAGGAAGACAAACGCCATCACTCAGAATGTCCTTTCCTTCTTCCTTTTTCCCCCAGCTGTATGTGCTGGGCCTGACATCACACGGTATGGGACACCCCTCTGGTCAGCTGGGGTCAGCTGTCCCAGCTCTGTCCCTCCCAACTCCTTGTGCACCCCCAGCCTCCTCGCTGGTGGGGTGGGGTGAGGAGCAGAAGGGGCCTTGGCCCTGTGTGAGCACTGCTCAGCAGTGATGGAAGGATCTCTTGTATTACCCACGCTGTATCCAGCACGAACCTAAACCACGGCCCCGTGCTAGTTACTCTGAAGGAAATGAACTCTATCCCAGCCAAAACCAGCACATTGCAGTACAGCTTAGTCATACCAGGTCAATTAAAATTATTTTGCAGGACTTTGCATCCATTTCAGAATTACTCTAGGAATAAACAGAATCGGGGAAACTGCATATATTGAAATTTGACCTCAGCATAAGGAAAAAAAAAAAGTTCCTTAACAGCAGCTTGCTGCAGAACAGACTTTCTGACCTGGTTTGTGTGTAACAAAAGTATGAATTGGAAATCCCAGGCTTGAGTATGTGTTGATTCTCTCCTTTCTTAGCCATTTGCCATTATCTGACAGCCTGAAATCACTGGAGGAGCTTCCTGTGCTCCTGGAAAGAGAGCAGCTATTGGATTAGCACTCCTGGTCTGATGTTCCAAGGGAAGGTGAGATGAGCTGTGTTGGGAGTTCCGTTGTCTCACCAACTGCTCTACAAGCTGGTTGAATTTTTTCAAACCTAAACCAAATTGTGTAAACATGCAAGGACATGAGAACAACCGTATGTTTTAACAGCTAAGGTCTTGCAACCCAGATTTAGGTAGGGTTACAGAGAAAATATGTTGTAGATTGAAAACAACGTCCATGGGTTTGATTCCCTGCTCAGTTTTGCAGGTCAGGCCTTATCCTGCTGAACACCTATGGGAATTATCATTCTGGTGCTGCCTTCTGTTTGCGTGATGGCTTTTCCCCCTTAAATAATACCCTTGATTTGCTTCAGAGAGTCTTGTAACAATCTGTACACCCAATTCAAGCAGGCTGAAGGAGCTGTAGCCCTCCAACACCATCACAGCTATACCTGTGTAGGCTATTAACAGGAGGCATATAACTAAGTATTTCTCTGTGTAGGGATGTCTGCTCATTTCTATCTCTCCACACCCTTCTGCTAGCCCTCCCATGATTTCTTGACCAATATGAGGAAGGCAGGGCAGCAGTAGGGGGAAACAAAGTGGAAGAGGGGCCTTCTGGTGTTTGGGAAAGAAATAAAAAGGGGGCCTACAATTGTTCTTGTTGGACAGGCTAAACACAGCCCTTACCAATAAACAGCCCTCAGATGCACAAGAGATCTGGACAGAGAGGGAACTGAACAAGTATTAACCTTCCTTTTTTTAAAAAAAATAAGTTTCCTGTGCTTTGAAACTCTCCCAGTAAAATCACCTATTTTGTCTCTAATAAATTAATTCTGTTTAAAAGAGGCCAAGCAGAAGCTGTCAGTGGGAGGAGACTGGCCACTTCCCCTTTCTCCATGGGCGCAGCAAGCTTGGTGCAAGACGCTTTTGGTCCTATCATGTCCTTGATGAAAAGATGCATGAGGCACTACCTCATCTCAAACCCTCACCTCCCTTGGCAAGTAAAGGTAAGTAGGAGGTGAAGCACCCACCCTGACACAACTCCAGCCCCAGGCGGCAGTCACACCTGCAGCCCAGCCACTGGCTTTTAGCTCTGATCGCTTTACCTGTTCCTCTACCAGCGGCTGGCTGGGGCTCCACCTGCCTCCAGAACACGTATGCAATGGGTATGACCTCATCTACATTTACTAGATCTGCCTGCTGACTCTGCCTCCTGGTGTGCCACCAACAGTGCCGAGGTCCCTTGTCTAGCAGAGGTAGTTTCTGCTCTCTTCTGCTTTCATGCTCTATCCCAGGAACCGTGTGTGGGCATTGGCAAAGGTGATAGGGCCCTCAGCTGTGGTGGGACATTTTAAAATGCAGGGGACGATGGCCTCGTGCTGGCATTGGTGACTACTAGGATGGTGAAGGGGATCTTGGAAGGGAGGTTTCATCCTGTGGATACCATTACTTTCTGTCCTACCAGAGGACAGAGGCTGGTCTCTCCTGTCAGCTGCTTGCTTCTGGGCTATACAGATCCTCTGACCCACCATGTGCCCTCCTGAAGCCCACAAGGTACCATCCACGTGCCACGGACAGTACAGAATGTGTGTGGAGCACCAGGTTATGGAGAGATCCTTAAATCAAATTATGACAGTTTAGATCATTATGGTGAATGGCTCTCTACTCTGCTTCTGAACTGAACATAGAAGGCCTGTCCACTGCTTTGTCCCTTCCAAGGTCATCTTGCCTCTTTTCCAAACCAGGGCCAAATGAGTTCAGTTTACTGCCAGTTACTCTTTTTGAATATTACCTTGAAACTAGAAAGCAAGTATGTTTTCTCTTTCTTTTTCTTTTCTAATAATGCCCATGCAATCTATGAGAATCTAAAGCTTTTGGTCTGCTAGACTTAACGTAAAACCACAATTATATTACAACTACATGCAATTTGCACAAAAATTATCACACTAAAAACTGCACCATTAATTTAGCAATGCAGTGATCTTGCAGTTATACATGCATGCAGCTGAGATTGTGGCTGGAAACCGAGATTTTTATGAAGTAGGAAATTTTGACATATGCAGGATAGTCCAGGTCTACAACTACCTGAAAGGAAGTTGTGGTGAGCTGGGGGTCGGCCTCTTCTCGCAGATAACTAGTGACAGGACAAGGGGGAATGGCTGCAAGTTGTGCCAGGGGAGGTTCAGGTTGGAGAAGAGAAATTTGTTCTCGGAAAGGGTGGTCGGGCATTGGAACGGGTTGCCCAGGGAGGTGGTGGAGTCCCCGTCCCTGGGTGTGTTTAAAGAAAGGTTAGATGTGGTACTTAGGGACATGGTTTAGTGGTTAATAGGTGGTGGGGGGGCGGTTGGACTAGATGATCCTGGAGGTCTCTTCTAACCTTAATGATTCTATGACTCTATGATAAGATGCTTTCCTGCAGAGATGACTCTGGCTCCATCTAGTGATTGTGCCTATAATTAAAGCTGAAGTCCAGCCTGCCCGCAAGCATCTGTAACGGATGTTTTCACAGAGTTAAAATCCTTTGCCAGCATTGATCAGTAGATCTTGTAAATGAATGATGAAAACTAAGCTTTGGAATGCGGATGTCACGCTGTTATTTGTCTGTACAATACAAGCATTGCCTCTCCCTGCAGAGATCTCAAGTGCAATCTAGCCCACTGAGCTGGGCATGGGCAGGAAGCTGTACAGCCCAATGGTTTTGAAAAAATCCCCATGTTTACATCTCCCTTTCTCACTTCCCACCTGTTTTCAGTTTAAGATGGCTGGAAACAGAAGA
The DNA here is from genome assembly GCA_013399095.1 of Psophia crepitans. Taxonomy (NCBI): domain Eukaryota; kingdom Metazoa; phylum Chordata; class Aves; order Gruiformes; family Psophiidae; genus Psophia; species Psophia crepitans. The sequence goes on along the minus strand of VWZZ01006014.1, from coordinate 110,795 downwards.
CCTAAGTTTCTTAGTTTTTCCCTCATGTACCATTCAGTCAAAGGGCTAAAGGCTGGTGGATCACAGACTAGTACAGAACTCCAAGATGCCTGGGAACTTGTAAAATTACATTTAATTTTGTCCTCAAATCATCAACTTCCCCACAGAGTTCTGTTACTTGTGTGGGGGAGAGAATCTGTTCGTCCTTGACTTACTAGGTTCAGCTGAACAAAGAGGGGTGGATCTGCTGGGTTTTCTTGTCCTGTCCACAGGATTAGGGAGCTGCGAGATCGCCTGGCCTTCCAGACCCGGGAACGAACTGATGTTCTGACAGGCGTTGCTACTTCTGTTACACAATTTCACCTCAGGGCAGAAAACAGATTAATTCAAAATATGGTGGTGGTACCAGATTTCCACAAGAATTATTTTGCAATAACGTATTTTGTGAATGTTCATTAAAATGAAAAATCCCTTGCAATTATTTTGCAACAATGAGGCCGTAAACAGCCTCACGATTGACATGGGAGGCCATTAGTATGTGGTTGGAATGCAGGTAGGTTGGAGATACTCAGAAGCTGTCTGGAGACGGTCCTGGGCAACCATGTCTAGATGGCCCTGCTTGAGCAGGGGTGTTAGACTAGATGACATCCAGAGGTTGCTTCCAACCTCAAACATTCTGCGATTCCTTCATGGAGCCAAAGCTTCAGCAGGTTGTACAGGACAAAGGATTTAGGATGAGCTCAACAACACACATACAGAGTAACGACATTGTTATACAGTACAAGTATTTGCCTAGCTGGAAAGGATGTCTGGTTATCTTCCTTGCCCGTCATACACGATTTGTATTTCTTGAACTTAAATTACTATCATGTCACATTTGTTTCTTTCTTTTTAAACTCAAGTTATTTGTAAAATGAGGTGGCTTTTCTGCTGTCCATCCTAAGCCTGTTTTCACAGGATAATACCAGAGATGGTATGTGGCAGCAGCATGAAGCTGTGAAAGTTTAAGAATCACAGCAAAACTACTGGAGTATTACGGAATAATACTCAGGGATCTCCTGAGAGAAAATACAATGAGCCATTACAGTCCAAATTCATGCTGGGATCCCAAATGGGATCTTGGAATGATCTGCTCAGCCATCCCTAGATTTCCTCCCAAAGACACCAGGTCGGGGAAGGGGGCAACCTACGGGTATTTTGTGTGGACACCACAAGAATCAGCACTGAGGACAGAAACCTTGAATCGCAAGTTCCGGAAAGCAGAATTAAAAAAATATTTTCATGGATGGAAAACTACTTCCATTTATTGAAAGAGGATCTGATGGCATCACTATCTGCACATCATTCAGTGCTGCAAATTCCACACGGCTTAGCTCAGGAGAAACATTAAAACCACGTCTCAGATGAAAGGCCTACTATCAGCCTGGCATAAATACCCCCAGTAGGATCTCAGCATTTTCTAAAGCTCTGGGAGACTGCAGAGCTCTTTTTCAACTCTGCCTTCTCCCCAAGGCGTACTCATGGTCATTACGGTCCTAACTGTAACGGAGTTACTAAACGACAAGAAGGACAGTTATTCTCAGGGATAGGAATTACTGTGTTAGATGTGAATTTATTCCAGGCTATCTCACAGCTCCAAGCAGCAAAACTTACGTTTTAATAACAGAATGTAAATGGACTGTGTGTTTATGTGGGTGTTTGTGAAAAGGCAGCATCTTAAAACTATACAATAGTAACACTTTAAAAATTGGAAGAGCTTTATTGTAGTGCCTAATTTTGTATTCCAGGTACTAAGAAAACTTTCTTCCTTACAGACAGCTGAAATTTAGCTCTGCAAAAAGCTTTTCAACCCTAATATGGCAACAAAAAAATGACTGTATCTTCAGGGGTGGTGAATACCAGCAACTTCCAGGTAAACCAATGGAAATTGCTGCCGCTCAGGAATTTTCATGCTGCACGATGTTGCACGTAGGAGCCACCTATTTGTGGTTTTAGAATATTAGGCTTCTAGATTTTAGAATTAAATTCAAGTTTTAAATAATAAAATCTGTATTTTAAAAAGTTTGTTCTGTATTTTAGTAATTTTAGAATAGAAAAATTACAGAAGAAATAACTAGCACATGCCTAATTTTAAATGAATCTACAATAAAAGCCTATCTTATTTGAGACTGATAATGATTTTTGAACATAAAGAAAGCATCAGGATTTGTGAGGGTTTTCATTTGTTCATTTTAAAATAATGGTGAAATATTAAATAATAGTATTAATAATATTAATATAACTACTACTAATAATAATCTTTCATACAGTCATATTGGCATTCACTAGAAAAGACTACAATACCACCAGGAAAAAGAAAAACCAAACAAGGTTACTATACTGGTAAGAAAAAAGCTTTGGATTCCTGTATAAATTTCATCTGTCTTTTGGAGAAAGTGGAATGAAAGCATAGTAATGAAAGACTTCATGTCTTCCATACAGAAGAGTAAAATATGTTTTGATTAAATGGACTTGAACAAGTTTCAAGATAAAATAAAGGACATTTATTAAAACTTTAAAACACTTACAGGAAATATGCTATGTGTAATTAACGGTACATGCTAATACAAGGAATAAAAAAAAATTAAAATTAAGCACAACGTTTAGAGGGAGTTAGGAATAAAATATTTAACAATAAATCTAAAGCGTCACATTTTGAATGAGGAACAGTAAATGCATCAGCTTATAAACACCAAGTTGCACTAACTTCACAAACATCAAGACTTCTAAAGAACTTCTGTAAAATCTTGCTTTATACATTTTATTCAGAACATTGTGTCATTCTAGGAAACAGAACTGAGTATATAATATGACGATAGCGCGCTCTCAGCACCCAAATGAAGCAATTCTGACTTCAAATACTGGCTTAGTATGAATTATAACAGTTGCTTAATTGACACATACTTTTCTCTTTGAATTCTGGGAATAGAGTATGTCATAGCCTGGCTAAATTTGGTATTGCAAAATAAGGCTCCAAACCTTACCAGATACTATCTTTAGCTTAATATTTTCCCAATATGGGTTTTACCCACATACAATTTCACCTTTTTTGGCATGTTAGCTTTCTCTAAGGAGCATAACATAATAGCAACAAAATTACTGTCAAAGAAAGTTGTCTTTAAGATCATGTCAGAATTACTTTTTTGCTTAATTCATCGGCTAGTCTCTTCAGAAGATAGTATGTATTTCACATCTGGTTAGGTGGACACATGCATGTTTGTAAAGTGGTTTTTGATAAAATAAACAGCTACAAAAGCAAGAAATGTCAGCAATGGTCTAAGAACTACAAGACTGATACAAGGCTCATCACATACAACTCTGTCCTCCCAAGAGGGGTGCCATCTTGAATAATCTACAAATAAGCATATAAGATTTATTGGGAGCACACACATTTATAGTAACTGAGCAATGTAAGTAGCAATGTAAAATTGTAATACATACGGATAATTTTATCACGTTCTGGATTTCCTGGAAAAAGGGGGGGGAAACAAAACAGTTTTATCAGCCAGCCATGATTTCTCTCTCCTTTACTAGTGGCCAAAACAAACTCATCAGATTTACAATCAATAGAATTTGTAAAACTTTGAGAATTCCCACTGATAAACCTTATAAATGAAACAAAAGTTTAAATGTTTTATAAGAACTAAAAACAATACTTCATAATATTAACGTCTTCGTAAAGCTGTTGCTGTTTATAAGGATGACATGGATAGGGGAGAGGGACATATACAGACTCTTTCTTTTCAGTTTGAACCCTCTCTCCTTTGTCCTTCTCAAAATAATAAATACTGTTTAGCATTCAGAATATGCACATGAGCTAGTAAATACAATTTTATGGATAAGAACGGAAGACAGACTGTTTCCTAAGTGGGGCCTAATCCTGGGATCAAGTATAGCCTGGTATTCCTTCTACCTGTTTTTCAGAGGTGTCTGCTACCTAAAAATTAAGATCTACAGGGTTGCTGAATGTTTTTAAATCTGTACTAACATATATATCGAGCAAACACAATAACTAACTGTTAAACAAAATCCACAAGCCTTACTCCCAGTTTATTAAATGAAACTTAAAAACTTGTCTTAACTTTAGCCACAGGAAACTTCTAGCTTGTGATCTCCCAGCAGGTGGAAGTTGTTGGGTCTAGAGGCTTCTGAAGAGAGACAACCTACTGTCTCTTGATGTTTCACTCCATCAAAACACGAGGCACACTTAGCAACTCGTGTCTCTAATTCATTTTCTTGACAAGAATAGAGTTAAAAGAATTACCCCGTTTAAGGAATAAATCCTATTTGCCATGGGAAAAAAACTTTATAGCTAGAAAATTAAATCAGTATGCAGTCCCTTTTCCCAGGTGAGAAAGACAATATGCCTCTACGAATAGTTTCTTTTCTAACTCTAGCATGAATTACAGACCCAGAATGACTTTCCCACAGTTACTGTGACTGCTTACAAAGCATGTAAGCATGAGCTATGCTGATGCTCAAATGACATTTTGCTGTGGCTGCGCAGAACAGTCACAACAGACTCAGTAACCGCAATTAAAATATTTTAGTCTAAATACAACTGATTAGTAGCTCTGCAGTATTTGAAGGCCTATGAGACTACTCAAGAGTTGTGGCTAAACACTGCTTTGAAAGTACGCAGCTAGATGCTCATTTCCTTGGTATGACTGATGAATTCAGCCAAGTAACAGAGTGCAGTAGAAACAATAATACATTTAACTACGATAATGAATTATACCTGTCTATAATCCTATGAAGACTTTATAATGATCACTGAGGCCCAGATTCAGCAAAGCATGATCTATTTGTTTCCTGAATGTAAACTGTCTTAAGAATAGTTTTAAATTACATGCGGATAGGACCCAAGAGAGCACTATTAAGAAGTAAAATAAAGCTTGCAACATTCCTTATCAAGTAGGTGGTTGTATTATTTCCATTTACATACTGCATTTTACATTTGCTTTTACTTACGACATAGTTTGTTTTCACAGGTGTCCCCTTTTGCACAATTACTGCATGATTTTCCTTCTACATATGGTTTTCTTGGAAAATTACCACTACAAAGGAAAAAGAAAATTTTCATACATAATTTTAAATAATTTGTTAAATATTTTAAATCATTTGTTGAAGTAAATACACTGAAAATACAATAAATTGCCGAAAATTCATTAAAATAATCAGAATAATTTGCCTTCTTTTAGTTTTCATTGTTCTGTCCCTGTGAAAGCAAAAATTCTTAAAAAACTATTATTTTTCTTATGGGAAAATACTCAGGCTTTTTATTCAAATTTTACATTGGTATATGAATGACTAAAACAACGTTCTGGATGGAGCTCAGTTTTAACTGAGGAAAAAGGAGGATTTTAGAGTGGAAAAATTTAAAGCTGACGTGCTCCCAAATAGCTTAAAGCAAACTATTTAGCTAAAAAAGCAACCTTGTGAGCTACTTACTGTTCAATTGAGAAACAAGACTTTCATTCCACAAAATGCCAACGCCTAAAAGTAAGTACGCAGTCTTAGTAAAGACAGTGGGATCCTTACGTGCTTAAGGACCTCATCCAAGCTGAGCTGAAGTGTTGAGGATCAACCTGCAGTACTTACCACTGCACATTCTCAGAAAGACTCCGTACACGGGTAACTGCTGAAAACGTAACACAGATACCATCATCCTGGCTGCCTTACTGTACTACTGGGTAATGGGAAACACAGTATCTGGTCTACGCTGCATCCATTCAAACAGACGAAGCAACGCTACGTTCCACAGCTAATCCTGGGAACACAGGGGCAGATTTAGCCCCCTCAAAGAACTGTGAGCTATTATAGTTAGGTTTGTATGTCACTCTACTCCCCTCTATAGTGGGCACTCCTCAAAGGAGATAATTTGCACCAAGAACTGTGATAATTTTTTCAGGATTCTAAGTTTGTATTTATACCCTCTATCATCTGTATTTATAAACAAGAGCTATCCACCACGCATATAGATGTAAGAGTTGGTGGAAAGTTGTTGTACAAGATGGAGAAGAACATCACAAAAGACTACCTGCAACTTACTTGCTGCTATTCTTCTTTGAAACATCCTTTATATACATCCACCAAGAGGTATGCTGTCACCCTGAGTTTTGTCCCAGCAGCATCTACAATGGTATATTGTAACCATATGCCCTGACATGCAGTTCAGGCAGTAATAAAATGAAGGGGGATTCTTCTGATTCCGAGAATTGAACGTATGTTTTGAACTTGTCAGAGAAGAGCTGGAAAGAGAGCTGTGTTTATATATATATATGGCAAAAAAAAAAGGCTACAGGTTAAGTAATGTGTCTTTCAGGTGATTGTCCATGTACACATTCACAGCATGGGTGATTCCAAACAGTAGCCCACAGTTACCTTAAAGAGAGTCTCAGAACCCAGAATCAGAAAGACTGAAGGACAAAGCATTGCTTCTGGAAGCTCTGGCAAGAACATAACGCCTCATCAAGGTGGGAAAGCAGACCCACTTAGTGACTGTGCATGTTTCAGTTGCAGGAATGCAATACAAAGAAGCCACAGATGTTGCCTCAGCTGCAATTCAGCAAGTCTTTCTTGGTATCAAAGGCTTCCATTGTAAGTGATAATTACACTATTACTTCATGCAGTTCATAATCCACTGTGAAATCCTCTTTGAGAAGACTGATGTAACTCTCAGACACAGATCCAGAGAGATGAAAGGCCTTGCCTTTTTTTCTGAGAAGCCTTGTTATTACAAATAAGTAAATCTATCTATCTATCTACAGATTGGTTAACACCTAGGTAGCAGAGTGATGCCTCACTGAGAAGGCATAGGGAATGGGGAAAAAAGGCACAAATTAACTTCTGGAGGGAGGAAAAAGTCACTCACACAAGGAACTTCAGGTGGCTTCTGAAGACTATGCTACTTAATTGGAATAAAATATATGGGAGACTATCATATGGGTTTAATTTCACTTGTCTTGCTGCTTTAGGCCACAGAAACTAAAAGACGATCTCCATGAAAAGTGACATTATAGTGTTTTATGTTTTCCTTTTTAAGAGTAATAATTTAATTAATCATTACTCCTTTTTCATTTGCTTCTGACAGCTGCGAGTTTTGACCTGTCATTTTCCATTGTTTTATAGGTAACTGCCTTTTCCCCCACGTATCACTTCATATTTACCCACAGTGATTTTAATTCACCACTTTATTGACCAGCCACTGAGGTCCTCTAACACTGTAACTCCCACAGTTTCTTCAGGAGAAATTGAGTCCTAAAAATGGCAGACGCAGCCACCCATCAGGGACCGGACGTCTCCTATCTTTCTAAAGAGGTGGTGGAGACCTGGAAGGTCATATTCACGCAAAGGTACAATAAGAAAAAGGTAATGAGGTGTTTTCTGTATTCCTAAAGGCACAGAACCAACATGGATTATCATTTTTCCTTACAACCAAAGAACCGACAGGCATCGAGTGAAGTTGGGACAAGGAGGTAATTTTTCCACAACTATGGAAAGTTGTGGCACATCTCTTGTTCTGAGGATGCCATGATTTGCCAAACAGGTAAATAGGGATACCCTGTCCCTGTCAATATCCAGGACCTCACTGAACCCTCTATTGACATGAAAAGGTGACGTGACAGCATTTGGACTGACAGCACTTAAGACTCACAAATACAGGTATTACCTGTATGACAGACTTGTAGGGATATGAAAGAACGTATCTTGCTGTTTAAAGGTATCTTGTTCTTTTTAACAGTGTTAGGATAACCTCAACCTCTACAAATCCTAATCTGAAACTGTATATACAGCTGTTCTAATTCTGTAAGATCTGAGTGTGTCCCCATCAACTCACAACAGAAAGTGGCTATAAAGTCCTTCGCTCTAAAATAAATGAAAACTTACAGCTCCAAAACCAGGAGAGGTTTCCCTTTCTCCTAAAGCAGACTTACGATAAAGGTCCTTAAAGAGCTTCTGTTTTACACAGAAGCACAAAATAAAAGCAGCAGTCTGAACAGAACTGAATAAATCTTCTCAATGACATCTACAATACCTGTGGCGGTATTTGGTATTTCTAACCACCTTGTAATACAGTCATCCTGGTAATTCTGATACACAATTTCCAAATGCATGAGAGAAAACTGAGCATGAAGATGCATTAAACTACTTTCCGTAGAAGTCAATGTATGAAGTCACCGTCTCCTCCTGTGAAAGACGAAGGAAACTAATAAACTTTAAACACAAAAAGAAAAATATTAGGAAAGGGTTTGGAATAGGAAGCAGAGCTGTCGCATACTAGTGTCCAAGAAGACATTTTTAAGTGTCTCAACAGAGACTTCTTTCGTAGCACTGAGTGGAAACTATGTGATTTCAAAAATGACTTGTGCATCAGAAATCCATGGATATTGATTAGTTTTGGAATAAGCTAGAACTTTCAAATGGAGGTCCTCTGGTATGTCTCGATAAGGCTGGTGAGCGCAAACTCTGCCTGGTACATAAAAACCAATGCCAGCACCCAACCTGAGACACCAGTGATTCACTAGATCCACTGAATCAAGTTCGGATTCATAGCTTGCCTTCACCCAGCAGTGAAGACTCCAGAAACTGTCCGATGTTCGCAGTTTTCTGACATCTAAAGATCCAAACCTGAAGAAGGAGTCATGAAGGTCAAGTGAGAAAAGGCTGTTCCAGTATCTGGAGTGTGGTGATGACTGATGGCAAGGTTAAGGTTTACCTATTTTTCCAGACAGTTTAGGAAGGAAAAAGGCTGTTAGAAGATGGTCTGTCTGCTCTAACACCACTGGTTTCTGTGGTGACACAGAGATCAGCATTCTTGGGATCAAGCAGTGGACAGAAGAACAATAGCATGTTAGACCTCATCGAAGACAGCTATTCAGCTTAGCTATCAGTTCTCCAGGATGTGCAGAACAGCACAGCAAACCAACACGGTATGTTGTTACACATGTCTCAAGTGACAAGGCTTTACAGACCAATGTTAATGTCAATTAGTCATTATTCTGCACCGGCAACTGGAAACATTTTAGTTCGGATTTTAAAAAGAAAACAACAACAAATTTCCGTACCCCAGCAAGTTTCAAAATAACAATTCAAGTATGAGTCCAGTTTTGTGGTACAGGAAGAGAGATGGGCAGGGCTCAATGAATTTTTTAGTTCAGGCTAATTGAACTCCCCAATAGTGGCCCAGGTTTGCTAGAAAAAAAAAGATAAAACAGTAGTCATGCAAGCTTATAAGTTACAGACGTTTTAAAAATGACAAAGAGATTGCATATGCACATGTTTGGTTATGGACTGTGCATTATGGTGACATCAAATGTACTATTTTAAAACTATCTGCCTCTGTATTTTCAAACTCCTCCTGCTTTAGGAACTGCACCAGCTGGGACCTGTTTTTTCAGAATATCAATTTAAATGTAAAATCACATGTGGCATTAGCTTTTTCTTGCACTGATCATTTACTGTTATATTATGCTTAAATAACACTTGGTATAATCACAGCTTTTAAATAAGCAAGAAATTATAAGATAATTGTATTTTACCCAGTTACACAGAAGGAAAAGGCACCTGATCTAACAACTGTGCTATTATTTCTATCATTTCAAAGAGAAAAAAGAAAAAAAGAAATACAGTGTAAAATGCTAAAGTGCAATTAAAGAAAGTATAAAACTGCAAGGGGTAATTCCAGCTCTGACAGCAGTTGCCTGCAGGAATTTCCTCATTTCTTCTGTTTCACATGAAAAAGAAATCAATGAAGCAGAGCAGGAGCTAAGTTTGAGATTTGTTTGCTTAAGATTGGCACAGAATGAGATTTACCAGTAAAGTCAACAGATTAAAAAAACTAAGCATATACACATTCTAATGCTTGTGGCTCTCCTGGTACCTGAATTAGACAGCCATTGTCTTCTCTAATTGCATTTACAAGACTACCAATAAATAAAGAACCCAATTTACCTTCGGCTAAATGTCATTACAATTACTTTCATTTTTTTAAACATTTAAATCAGCAACTTACCTTGGTGAATAGTTGCAAACAAAATTTGCTGCATTTCGTATTCCTGCAACTTCCTTACACAGAGTAACAGCACAGCCTATTTTGTATGAATAGTCCCAAACAACCTAAAAGGTTTTAAAAGAAATTAAAAACTACACTGAACAGTAACCTAGTCTAGTGTCTAGAAAGTTTCCAATATTTTCAGAGATCCTACGTATTACTTCCATTTTGCAACATCCAGTATGTTCACATATTTAAAAGAAAATGCTGATCAGACAACTTTTTAAGATAAACCTCGAAATATTCACCTCTCAAGATGAGGTGATGCTGTAAGTTTCCAGAATCTTCTACGCAACAATGTCAGTAAGAGTCACTTATTTTATGATCCAGGGGTAGATTCCATGGAATAAAAGGGAAATGAGTGGCAACTACCCTTAATTCCTTTAATTAATTTCAACATTTGTAACTCAGGTCTGCAAGAAAGGCTTCTGTTGTGTGCTAGAAGTGGTCTGGCTGATTACTACTGTAAACTGTTACTACTGTCTGAAAGCTTTGGCACTGCGCATTTTCAGACTGACAAACTGATTTGAACATCCCCAAAAGTTCCATCTCTTCAGTTAAAACTGCCAAAAGTGGTTATGTTCAACAGACATAACCTTTCTTTGAAAAGGATCTTAACATGGTGTTACCCAAATCCTGGATTAAAGACTACGCATTTCAGGGGCCTTTATGTAACAGCTTCACGTGTTTTTTTAATATATATATATATACACACACACACACACACACACACACACATATATATATATACATATATTTATTTAAGATTTCCACAATTCTGATATTTCTGTGTCATGGTTCTCTTAGCAGGTCTGCACAGCCTATTCATTTATGTTTTGTAAATTTTACGCATTTTAAATTTTGTGTCTGAGCCCTCAAGACCATGATGGCTCCTGGATCATGCAGGGTCTCTGCTTACCAATTTTGATAACATATGTACTGTTACATGTTCATTCATTTTTAACCCATGTACTCTGCTTGTTTTTTCCAGTGATTAGTTTTCTTTGTAATTCTGTCTGAAATACATGAACATTCTGATATGACTTAACTATGTGTAACAAGAAAGGGGCAAGCAATGTTAATCAGGGGAAAGAAAGCTTAGAAGCAAACAAGAGAAATGTGCAAAAACCTCTGGAATTCTATGTACACAAGGTTGAACAGTAAATTTTACAATGCTAGGAACTACCTTGCTACATAACTTTTTATAATTTACTGTGCCAGAGAAAAACACTTTCCTAAGATACTGTCTAGTTATAATTTTATAAGGATTGACTACCCAATAAACAGCAAAACTTAAATCCTCCAGCCTTGCTTTTGAGTTTTATTACAGGCAGAACCAGGGGGAGGAAACAAAAATTAACACTTTAGGGTAAATAAGTGAGAAAAGACATAAAAAGAGGTGTAAAAAGACCCCAACAGAAAACGCTCTGTAAATCATTCTGGCAACTTCAAGTATATTCATTTCACAATCCAAAGGCTACTCAAAAAGAACCTGGCAGCTACCAATGTGTCCAGTAACAGTTTCACTGTAAGTATACTGCACAGTATTTGCACCTGTAATTTGCACAGAGTAGTCTAAGCGTTTTTGAATACCGAGATAAGAAATTAAAGAGTCACTTTTACTAGATAAGATCTACTTGATGTCAAAATTATCGTCAGGTTTAGATCAGTGAAATATTATGTATTTGCTCATAGACAAGACTAATTCTTCTGCAAAGCTCATTTTTTAAACATGGGAATGAAAAAAATCCATTTAAAATATTAAGTGTTCAGGTAAAAGCTTTACTTTCTCAGCAGAATTAAGTCTGTCAGAACTACGACAGAGAAATCAGAAATATGTCATAAATTACCTCTTTTGTAGTTGATGCTTTTTCCCCTTCCTGTTTTTACAAGATTTGTAAAGAATACAATTTACTTTGGCTGGATTTTCTCCTGTTAACAGTTTTGCTGAGGAGCACCCATAGACATTCTGCAATTACTGTGATTATTTGTAACAGCATTTCCAAATTTAACAGAATTCAGAATGGTGTGGCTTCGCAGCTAGAGAATTTGAAATTATTATCATTCTGTAAAGTTCCTGTAGTACTGATACAATAAAACAAGGGAGTGAGGCTTTTAGTGCGGCCAATATGGTGGACAAGAAGAATGGATTATTAAACAAGACAAAGAGGTGGACCAGTGTGAGGGTAACCAGCAGTACAGCCACTGCTTGAGATTACAAAAGGCAGTAAACTGTCAGTGACTACAAATATACATATACAACACTGTATTATTTACAGCCTCTACTGATTCATCTGGCAGGCACTACACAGGACATTCTACCACATACAACTCTTACCTGAACGTAGTGACCGCAAACCTTAGTACATTCCTGCGTTGCAATAGTATAGAATCTGACCTCATTATACCATGACTTAATGGCATCAGCAACAGAGAATGCTTGATGACTTCCAATCCAAATATTCTCTCCAATAGATGTGAAATTAGGATGGCACTGATGTTTCTGACTTAAGTAAACATTATGTTCAAAAACGCATTTATTTGCCCATGCCCTTGCAGTCCTTGCCAAAGCTGAATCCCAAGTCTGCAAAAGAGGAAAGGTGAAACAGTTGTGCAATGTTAAGTTACAACCGGATCTTAAACAATCAGATAAAACCAGTCAGGCAATAAAGTACAGACAGACATCATATGCTGGAGTTTCATAAGAGAGACTTTCTATTTAGGCAAGTACCCGTGTTTTATTTTCACCAACTTTTCCTGTGGCAATACAGAAATACGAACTAATTTCTTTAGATGAGTTTTTTCCCCCATTACTGTTGAAAATTAACTTTGTAAGAGCGCTTGCTAGCAACAGAAAAGATGTCTGAAATACACTTTTATCTTCAGATAATAAATTACTGTCACATTAATTAAACATGACACTTGTTTTTTTGTGGGTTTTTGGTTTTTTTTTTTGTTGAACAGGTCATTAAGGATTTCTACTTGGTACATAAAAATTAATTCAAAGTAAAAATGCACAGCTACTGTAGATTCAGATGTATAAATATTTCACGCATTTTTAAGAGAGCCTCCAGAAACAAACACGGATTCCTCCTACGGTAAGGCTTTAAACATACATCGGAGCATTTTACAAAGACAGCTTCATGAGGTAAAGATGACAATGTTTGGCCAGTAACTCACTCTGCTACTGCTTACTTCTTTGCAGCCTGCCACCGTTAACAAAACTTCTGATTGCTGAATATGAACAACCTTTGGTACTTGTCTTCCAGTCATGACTATTCTTCAGCAAGTTTCTTCTACTGTTCAAGTATCTAGTTTTATGTCTTATGGAAAAGATCCAGTGTTTTATTGTCTAGGTTTCTTGGTGTTTGCACATTTCAGTTCACTCTTAGTCTCTATGTGGATTTTACAATAACTCCTCTGGCTGCCAATACTGTTTTCTCCTTGAGGCTTTCAGTTTCTTCTAACTGTATTTCTACATGCACACCTTTATTCATACTTTTTCCTGGTTTTCCTATTCCTGAATACTAAAAGTGGGGGCAGTGCCTTTCACAAGCTTCTTCACTTCCAAGGTTATACCTTCTTATCTGCCACTCTGGCTTTCAAAACCACCCATATAGCATTCTTTGCCATCAGTACCCACATACGTGTTCCAAGTCTTCCTTGGGATACTCATCCTTTAGCTGCTCATTGCTCACAACACATTCCTTTTGTGATGCGAAATGGACTAAACATAAAACATCTGCTTTTTCTGTATCTTCTTCAGTTTTGTTTAACCCTTTCCAGCACAAATTTTCAGATGCAATTTGTTTTGGTTATGACAAGCAAATCCTCTTCCTTGCCACGAGAAATGCCCTTCAGTCCCACTACTGCTGCTCATATCCTTGCTCTTGATGAACAGCCTAACTCGTCTGCATCAGCCCTGCTGCTCCACCATTGCTTCTTCCTAAGGTGAAATCCCTCCGTGTGAAATGTGAACATCTTTGTCTGGCCTGTGTCACTGCATCCTCATCCCGCATGCCTCTCTAGGCTCACCAGTCTGCAGCTGACTCAACTCACTACAATATTTCTTATCAAATGTGATGATAGAATCATAGAATGATTGAATAATTAGGGTTGGAAGGGACCAGAAGGATCATCTAGTTCCAACCCCCCTGGCATGGGCAGGGACACCCTCCACTAGACCAGGCTGCCCAAAGCCCCATCCAGCCTGGCCTTGAACACTGCCAGGGATGGGGCCTCCACAGCTTCTCTGAGCAACCTGTGCCAGTGCCTCACCACCCTCACAGTGGAGAACTTTTTCCTAATGTCCAATCTAAATCCCGCCTCTTTTAGTTTAAACCCATTACCCCTTGTGCTGTCACTACAATCCCATGTAAACAGCCCCTCTCCACCCTTCTAGTGATGCCATCCTGGCCACCTCACCCAGGGACCAGGGTGAGAGAGACCCCTGGGCCGTATTCCCATTGCCCTGGCTGGGTTCTGGAGCCACCCGCGCACCCACAGGCCCGTCCCTACCATGTACCGCATGTTGCTGGCGGCTGGCTGGACTTTGGCACGGAGCTCGTTGTGGACGCGCACGCAGTCCTCCATGAAGGTCTTATCCACGATGCTTGGTAAGGCGGGCAACTGCCTGCCCGCAGCCCTCAGCACCGGCCACAAGGCCAGCACCGCCGCCCACACCCTCATGGCCCCAAGCAGCCGCGGCCCACCCTCAGGCACGTCCCCTCGNGCTCGTTGGCAGGAAGGCGGCGGCCATGGTGCTGTCGGCGCTGCAGCAGGCGGTGGTTTCGGTGGTGCTGGTGCTCTGCGTCTTCGTCGTCATGCCCAGGATGTTCGGAGGAGGAGGCGGGCGGGCCGGCCGGTCTGTGCAGGGCAGCAAGGCCGGCCCCGGCCATTACGATCCCCGTCAGCACCGCAGAGGTAGGAGCCGTGGCGGTGCCTGAGGCCGCGCCGCGGTTGGCGCTCTGTGCGGGAGCTGCGGGGGGCCGGTCCCTGGCTCGGGCGGGCTTGAGGAGAGCCCGGGGAAGGGAGAGGACTGTGCTCCCGCTCGCCTTCATCTGGCGGGAGGCGCCGGGCGCTTTACACGGCCAGGGAAGGAGGAGGCCTTGTCCGTCGGCTCCGAGCGGGAGTGTGTGCTTCTCGCCTTAACTTTCTACCCCCCCTTTCACTTTTTGCTTTTCTAGTTCATCACCGGTTTGATTTTTGTCTGTCTTAAGAAAATTACTTTTAAATGCAGGTAACACCCTGCCACTGGAAGCGTGTCTTGCCGTGGCGGTCCAGGGAACGCCACCAGCAGGGGCACCGGGGGTGGCTGGCGGGTGGGTGGCTGTGAGGTGCCGCGGGAGAGGGAGATCCTCGCTGCGCTTGTTAGGATTGCGGTAAGGAAACCAAGTGCTACTGTTAGTAAACATCAGCACAGAATCGTATGAGATCTGTCAGGTAGTGTATCAGAAGGAGTCCGGGGTGCCTGCTTGGAAAAGGTATCGCTGCCTGGGCCAGAGAGCTTACTGCTTGCCAAAGCTTGAGAGCTGTAAGTTCGTGTTAGGCAGTATCAGTGTTCATCAGCTGAGGATTCAGCTCAAGGGCCAAAGGTCCGCTTTCGCTTTGGAAAGTAACAAAAAGCCTGCTTTCTTGAGGTAGTTCTGTGATTCACTGATGATGCTTTCCAAAGCATTGTAAACTGATAGAGAGAGAGAGAGAGAGATAGATGCTATAATCCTCCAAATTATGTGTCTGTGCCTTTTCCTGGGAGTACCTTTCAAAGGCAGAAAAAGTGAGGCTTGAGCTGCTCCCTTGTTCTTCCCAGCTGATGTCAAACTTAGTGTGCTTCATAAGCTCTAGCCTGGCCTGTTACCTGATAACTTTTAATTTATGTTAGCTGTCATTTCCTGTAGATCAAATTATTTTAAAACAAGCCGTAAAAAAAAGCAATACTTCACATGCCTATTCTACAGATGTATTGTCCCAGCACCGTGTAAAAGAAATTTCAGGCAGATCTGCTGTTCTTACCTGTCTGGGTTCTTTTCTCCGCTTTGGCCAGTAACTCTGATGATTCTTCTGGAGGATAGACTTGGTGTGGGACATTGGACTCTCTTAGGATCCGACATCCCTCCTCTATGCCAGGAAGGTGTTGTTTTCCTTGACCACATTCTTACTTGTATGACCTGTGAAAATTAT
This sequence comes from Psophia crepitans, assembly GCA_013399095.1. Taxonomy (NCBI): domain Eukaryota; kingdom Metazoa; phylum Chordata; class Aves; order Gruiformes; family Psophiidae; genus Psophia; species Psophia crepitans. The sequence goes on along the minus strand of VWZZ01006014.1, from coordinate 94,543 downwards.
TTTGTCTGTGCTATTAGGTATTTTAGGAAGTCTCCTCATTTACATTAAGAACAAATAGAACTGCAAGCAAAGAAAAAAGACCGAAAACCTAAAACTAGTAGTCAGTGGGAAACATTCTGAAAGGAGGAAAGCTATATGTAAGATAAAACATGATTTCCAGATTAGTTAGTGCAGTTTAGTAAGTTTAAACCTGCTTATGTTGAAAGGAGAACGTCTGCCTGAACTGGCATTAAATGATGAAGGTAGCTTGAGTTCTGCCGGTATTGGCTAAGGCATTTAATTTTTTCTGTAACTGTCCAGTTCTGTTTCAGGTTCCAGTGAGCAAACGTACAGATAAAAGGTTTACTCCAGGTGCACATGTTGCAGACTGATCAATGAAATGTGGAATAACCTGCAGTAATACCTGGCAGGGCTTGACTGCAAAGCTGATAATAAACATAGCTACAGTCAGACTTGTCCCTGAAGCATGAAAAACTTTTCTGGCTAACTCGTTTTAGACAATTCTAAAACACTGTTCAAGATCTCTTATCACAAAGTACCGGTTTAGGTTAGCAGAATTAGATTCCTTTTTCTCTTCTATTTGGAAGAAGCTATAGCCAAACAGTTACTTCACTGGGAGTTCTAAGTTATGTTAATTTTTTTTTTCTCTGCCTGATTGTGGCTGTATCTTGCACATTCAAGTTATGTTACTGTAAATTCTTGAAATGCCACTGTTTCAGTATTAATTGAAGGTGAGTAATTTGCATAATGTTCTTCTGTTTGGGAGTTTTTATATAATGTGAATCTTGTTTTAGCCAGACTCAGTTCTGATATATTAAATTACAATGAATAAGTGTTCAAAGGGATTTGAAAGTATAAGCCTTGACAGTTGAGACATCAGTGTAAAGCTTCACACACACCCCTCAGTCACCTGCTGCCTGGCTCTGCAAGCCTCTGCATTCTTTAGCTGCAGGCACTGTTTCTCATGTGCACATCCCATGAACCCCAGATTTAACTACCAAATAACCTAATTCCTAAGTCAAGCAATGAGTCTGACTGTTCTTTCATCTGCTCCCTCTTCTGGCAGGCAAATTACATGCAAAAATACTTCAGTTGCATCTCTTTGCTATTGTGTAATCTTTTCCTGCCTAATATTTGATTTGCAGTGGTACAGCACTTCTACACTTCTCCACATAACACTGAATTTACTGTCAAAATAATGAAAGCAGCAACACAGCACATGTATTTCAACAAAACCTTTTTTTTTCTTTTTCCCTAGGACTAGACAATTCAATTTCTAGTTAACTCCTTTGTTACAGAGGAAAAATATTAATTTGCAACTGTTTTCGGCATTGTCAGTAGTTTCTCCGAGTATGCTTTAATTTCAAGATGTAAGTTGCTTCTTGTGTTAACTCCCTTACTGTGGTTTGCTGTGGGTTTGCCAATGTTGCTGTGAAGGAAGAAAATTAAAACTTGTATTTTAAAGAAACACAGAAACTTAATTTGAGAGTCTTTGCTACCTGGATTTAACTTTGCATTTTATTCATGGAAGAGTGATTCTTAATTAGGTTTTATTTATAACTTTATTTGGATACAGGGTTGACCACACCATCTTAGAAGAGTGATGAACTAAGATCATCACACAGGATTGCTGTGGTTTCATTCCAGTGACAAAACTAATTGGACTCTTACTTTTTTTTCTAACTTTGTTGTCTTTCTCTCAATTTAATTTTTAAAGGTAGTCCTCAAACAGTTCATCACGTTCACCTGAATCCAGGAAATTCTGACAGTAATGCTTATCAGAGTATTCAGCAGATGAGAAATGCAATGGAAAAAGAGATAAAGAAAGAGAGAACAAGAGGAAATGGTAGAGAGTTAGCATTCACCCTCATGCCATTGTATGCTCTTGGAGTGGGAGTGTTTGCAGCATACAAATTTCTTAAGGTAAGCCATAAGTAAAGCATTAAATTAATGAATTTAGAAGGAAATGTAACTGATTTGATTTTTTTTTCCTGATCCTGAGCCCATGTATATGGGTGTTCAAGAGCCATTTCTTTCTTTGAATGCAAGCTCCAGAGTTAAAATTGTAGCATATCTGATTCTTCCTTATGAAGGCTTCTGGCTTACCTATTTTTTTTTGACACTTAAAGAAGATACAGCCTTATACTCTGCCTCATCCCCACCCCCCACCCCTGCAAATAAGAATCTGAGAACCTAAACAGTGCTGTTACCTGAGGCTGTAACTTCAGCCTTATCAGTATTTCACTTCCTTTTCATTCTTCAGAATGAGATTGAGTATGGGAAGGAGATGGAGGACTCCTGCAGAGTAGTAGTCTTAGATTAGCAATTAGACTGAATAGTGAGTAGTCCAGACCTTTTATTTGAACTTCTCATTTGATCATGCAGCTGCAACATAGACTTTCATCCATGAAATGTCATACCTTTGCTACCATTAGGAAATTAAGAAAGGAGAACATATGATCATTTGTTTTTTGTGGTTTGTTTTTTTTTTAAATCAGTCTTGGTATGTATTATATCTCTTACTATAAGGAAGAGATATGACAGTGTTTGCAAGGCTGACAGTGCACCTGGAACATTGTTGCTTGCTTTCAGGGGAAAAAAAATGCGACCTCAACAGGACCAGAGACAGCATCTTCATTTCCACAGTCTGTTTCCTATCATCTCCTATGTGAGAAAAATAGAACAGCTTGGCAAAATTAGCATAGAGGCTGGCGAGTTTGGTTTTAAGAATAAATTTAATTAGTTTGTAAATAAGATTTAAAAATCTTTAAAAAAATACTTTAGATGTTACAACTCTTGATACTTGGTGCTTGTGGGATTGAAGTGTAAATATTTTTATAATAGCATCTTTATGACTTTAAGAAAGAAGTTTTACCTTCTAGTTAATGGTAGGAGATTGGATCCAGTAACCTAGAAGGTTTCTTCTGTACAGTTTTGAAAACTGATATAGCAACTGCTTTCTTTTGCAACTTTTGTCAGTCATGTTGTCGTTGCTTAGAATCAGAAGTGTTAGATTAAGTTGAGAGGAATGCATGTCTGAAAAAAAGTTTCATTAATGGGCCACATTTTTGTGGTTGCTGTTTAATTTCAGTAAATTTCTAAATGCATTTTTTTAAATATATGAATAGTGATGAAGTCTTTTAACGTGATTGTCTTTATTAAAGATGAAGTCACATGAAGAAAGTCTCTCCAAAAAGGAAAAAAATACAGAAGACAAGGCAAAGGAAACAGGTAAGATACCCGTTCAGAATGCACATGTTCCCCAAAACTGCGTATTTCCTGATGGAGCAAGCTACGTATTTTCATTGATGCAGTCTAGCGAAATGAGAACAATCTTTTAACTTACGCACCGTTAGGAATCTACAGAAAAGCATTTTTTTATTCTGTGTATTTGAAACATTTGTTAGAGGTTTGTTGGAAAACTCCAGGTGGTAATATTCTTTAAAACAGCTATAGTAACATAGTGTGGTTCTCTGCCTTTTAATGTCAGATGTTTTTCTCATTTAAGACCTGTTCAATTTTCTTTGGTACAATAGAATCTTTAAGGAGCATATAATACTCTTTAGAATTAATAGGGTATTTTAAAAGGATATAATGATCTGCTTCAGAATTGGACTGTATTGATGGTGGAACAGTATGGATAAACTGTTATAGAGACAGCTCATCTTCTGGGCCAGATTAGAGATGTCAAAAATGTAACTGTTCACAGAAGAGACAGAATAAATGATAGCATCTTTTTCTTCATCATACAGACTACTCTTGACTGTCTGATTCAGTCTATTCTGCATGTGCCGAGGAATGGGCTTTCCTTTGGAAAAAACGTCGTGGCACATCAAAGTTGAGCTATTTTCATACTTTTTTTTTTTGGCCCTTGTATGGAAACATCTTAGATCTCTATACACCAGATCTGTAATCAGGTTCAGCAGTGATTTACTACACTGCTTACTCACCATCTTTGTGTGTTGCATTCGTCTTTCTTCAAAGTTTAATAGTATTGTAGGAGGAGTTACGCCTCTCAACTCTAGTGCATTGTGTCAAATATATTTGTGAGGTGTGAGTGGGCAAATTCATGACAGTATATTTAGTATAAATATACTACTTACACCTCAGGAAGTCTTGGAACTGCATTGTGTTTTGAGGCTGGGAAGATGAGCACCACATTCTTGCTGTTTCTACCAAGGTGTCCTCTGTTTGGTCACTTTTAGAGACAGGTTTTTGGATGAGAAGGACTTCTGGTCACATATAGCAAGACTTCTGTTCTTACCCCCACCTCTCCCTTTTCGTATTCTAGAATTTTATAGAGAAAAAATCTTCCTGTTTTTGAATCTACCCAACCAAAAGTATAAATTAATATCCTTTTGGTATTGTAAATAGATTTCTTACAATGTTCTCTTTCTGTTCTACCCACCCCATCTCTCTTCCTCCCTCTGTTTTTTATTTTTTTTTTTTTTTGTTAGAGCATCAGCTTTTAGAACTGGAGCAGCATCTAGCACAGACAGAGAAAATGTTAAATTCTTTATTGACCCAGTTGGATCCACTGTCAAACTGGTGAGTGTTTCTAAAACATCTCAGTTAGTGTTGTTTTCTGTAAATTGAATGTCTCCAAAATGTTAACACAGAGTTCTTAAAATGTTCCTTACATATAGACAGGGAATAGTGTTTAGGAACCTTCTTTAATTACTTACTGTTCCTGGAGCCATTTGCAGGTAATACCTCTTCTGCAATTTGCGATCTTTTCCACAGACACCTCCCGGCTCTTGTTCACCAAACAGAAATGTAAAAACTCGGACTTACGATCACGTTACTGTGGCTTAACAAGTTCAACTTTAATGTTGACCGAGGAGACAAATACCAAAAAAATACTTAAGCTCAGTAGCATTTGGAAGCCCTTGTGGGAATTAGATTTCTGATAGCAGAAAGGGTTTCTTCCTTCTGATATAACTAGAAGACAAAACTAGTTATCAGGGTATAGCTGCTTATTTTTGTGTTTTGAAATTAACCTCTTAAGTGATTGTGAGTGTTTCAGGGAAATAAAACTTCTCTGTTGTAGTGTAACAAGGGAATAAGTAATGTAACCTCCTTGTAGTTTGAGAGATGTTTATTTTCTTACAAATCTAGGGCCTTAACACATCTACTGGAGATAAAAATATCCATGCAGTCCATTTTGCGTAGACTGACGTCCTTCGTGAAGCCTAGTTTAAAACATGCAGAATTTCATGATAGTTCCTTCAGCGTACTTCTGAACTTAAAATGTGCTGAAACTATTAAACAGCAAATTCACTGACCAATTTGCCTAACAAATTTCTAGTAGTGATGGGGAGGAGAGAGAGTAAACAAAGTTTGAAATAAATGAGAAAAGCCTCTAACCGATGAAGTTCTGTATTAGGCATTGTACTAAAAATGACTTTGGATAATTGTTTCTTTCAGTCGTTATTCAGCCTTGGCCCTGGGAGCTCCAATGTTAGAATTCAGTGACTAGATAATTCAGTAGGTGTTTGAGATGGGCTCCCTGCTTCTGATGAGACAGTTCTCAAAGAAAAGCTTCACCTAAACGTGTTGCTAACTTCACTGTGGTATTTACCTGTGGAAGGAAATATTGCCATCCTGTGCATTGTGATCAAGCACTCACTTCAAGGTAATCTTCCAGCTGTTGACATCTGTCTTTTTTTCTAGTGTTAATGCTTTAGCTTGTGAGCAGAAAGATGAAATAATGACACAGCTCCAATCAATTAGACGACTGATGAAAGAAAGTGGATTGGATAAATCAGAAAACACGATGAAAGGTACTTAAATTTCCAGCAGGATAGATCACTGAGTAGTTCATATTTTAAAAGAATAAGCAGATAGTACTATAATAATAACGTTCAGTTCCTATATCTTAGGTAATGTGTGTGGAATTAATTTTACTCTAGAGGAGTACCATTCTTCCTGTTTGAAGTGCACGTAATTTTAAATTTTGGATACGTGGTTTTTTTTGTGAAGAATAAGTGCTAAAATACATTGAACCAGGGTAGACCACACAGTCACTTTCTGCTTTATTAAAACAGGCATCTTGAATTTGAGTTCCTGAGCAGTCCAGTTAGTACTGGACTAACTTTAGTCTGATGGGGACATCTGAGGCTGTGGGTAATGCTTGCATAAGATACTAAACAGCAAATTGTATATTAATTTCAACTGGAGACTACCAAGAGGTGCATAGTAGTCCAAGAGGAATCTTAAATGTTATGGTTCACCAGAAATTTGGGAAAATTTTGCATAAGTTGAGTCTTAATAAAAGATAAATAAAAATTAAATATTCTACTTCTAAACTGACCTTGAAATTTCGAGCCTTTCTAGTAATTTAAACTTTCATTTTGATTTTTTTTTGGTGAATTATAAGATGTCGGCCACATTTGTAATGAGAAACTTGAAGATCTCATTCAGTCATTTGCTGAACATTCTCAAGAGAAAGAAACGGATGACAGAGAAGACGACAGTAATGAAGATTTTCTTCAGGATGTTGATAATGATGACAGAATAGAAGAACATGAATTATGTGATGAATGTGAAGTACATCAGCTTGAGTCAGATGTGGTAGAAGACCAAGAAATGATATGCAAAGATGCCATTGAATCAGAAGAGATGGAACTGAGGAGACGTAATAGATATGAATGAAATCTGCATATGTAAAACTTTCAAAAGCTTATGAATTATTTTTTTTATAATGTTGTATGCACTTTAAACTGTTTTGAATGAAGTTATGTGCACTGCTATACGCTTTAAAAAGAGGGGTGAAATACTGCCTGTGCTCATATCTGTGACGGTTCTGTGACTTCAGTGGCAGAATTTAGCTCAGGATGTTTACATTTTTTTCTATTTATTTTTCTCCTATAAAAATATTTCTGTACTCTGTATATAATGCACTGTAATTATATCTCATGCTTCACTACAATAGTAGAATATCTTTTAATTAAGATGATAAAGAATAGATGTTTCATAAATGTTTTGTAACTAGTAAGCATGGTGCCACTTGAACTGTGGTTTTCTTGAGTTCATTAAAGAGCATGCACTGATGAATTTAGCTCTTTGTGGAAAATTTTTCGCTGGAGGGGAATGAAAAGCAGTATGGGTTAAGTCTTAGAGATGCATTCATAATCAAGTTTCTTTGGTTGGAGAGAGAAATTTACCCACAGATGCTATTTTAGAATGGTTATGTCTGAGTTTGCTGTCTCTTCAGGAATGATGTGTAGTTTTCTGTCAGTAACCTTAATGCATTACACTGGATCACTCAATTTCTTGCCCACCTGTCACTGGTGAAACTCAGCAGCTGCCTAATGATTGATACCCATTAGTACTATATCCACTACATCCCGGTTTCATATTTATTTTAACACAATAGAATCTGGCCTTTCCGTTCATTGTAACACACTTTTTCTTACATCAGTATTACCAGATATATTGCTAGGTATTATTCAAGAACTGTGGGGCTTGGGGGTTCTTTTTTCCTTTGCCAGAAGCATTTTTGTCTGTACCTTCGTTTTCTGTTAATTTTGTGTTCACTTAACACACATGCCTATGGAACTGTCACCCTTTAATGACAGGAATTACAGGACTGACAGTATGCTGCTGTTAAATGTTCTGTTTTATAATTGCATAGCTTTTAAGTAGGCCAGTTATAATGCCTGAACTCTTTTGCCATCTCTATTCTTACGGGAAAATAATACATAGATTTGTTTTTATAGAGGAAATGTACTGTAGTTAAAGGGACCAAAACTATTACTGTGTCACTCACTGAAACAGAATGAATTGTTCATTCTTGTGTAGAAACATGGTACGTCTTTGGTTCTAAAAATGGATTGCACAGGCTTGGAAGTAGCAGCATCCAGAAATATGTCCTTAGTGTCTGTATTAGTAGTTTTGCAGTTAGTGAGACTTTGCCTAACTTTGGAAAACTGATTGAGCAAAAAGCCAGGGTTTCTCAAGAGGTGACAGGTTTTTCCCCAACAGAATGGAGGAATCGGAACTGGTACTTGGACACAGTTTTATTTTAAAAATAATTGATGTAGTTCTGATCATTCAGGACAAGTGGAACTATTAAAAAAAATCACATAGAGGCAATCCCCTGAGAAGACTAATAAGACTAATCAAAATGAACTGCTCAGACGAAGTGAAGGAATGGGAACCAAGTGTGCGGTGCTGCCGTGGCATTTGCTGTTCGTTGCTCCATCACTCACCCCGCTGTGAGAGCTGGTGTGGCAGCAGGTCAGTGTTCCTGCCTTCCAGGTGCTGCCGCTGGTGACCTCCTTACCCGCAGGATTTCAGTGCCTTGGGCAGTGTTTGAATCTGTGCTGTGGCTTTTGCTAGTCTTTGGCTGCTGCTGCTGGAAACCTTTGTCCATAAGGCTTTGAGCTGCTTTGAAGTATTTGTATTTCTGACCCAGGGCTACAGACGTTCACTGTGAGCCCTTTGGCTGCTATTTTCATGTCTCTGATTCCAGCTGCTGGGACTGTTGAGGACCTGAAGCTGTGCAATGCCTGACTGCCCGGCTATCCTAGCAGGTGGCTGGGGGGGCCGCAGAGAAGGCTGGAGAGGGGCTGTTTACAAGGGCATGTACTGATAGGACAAGGGGGAATGGGTTTAAACTAAAAGAGGGGAGATTTAGATTAGATGTTAGGAAGAAATTCTTCCCTGTGAGGGTGGTGAGGCAGTGGAACAGGTTGCCCAGAGAAGCTGTGGAGGCCCCATCCCTGGCAGTGTCCAAGGCCAGGCTGGATGGGCCTTTGGGCAACCTGGTCTAGTGGAGGGTGTCCCTGCCCACGGCAGGGGGGGCGGAACTAGATGGTCTGAGGTCCCTTCCAACCCAAACCATTCTAAAAAGACCAGGGCACGGCCAGCAAGCTTGCAGGTGAGGGCAGGGAGGGACGTTCAGGCAGGCAGCCGTACCCCCACTATTTCCTGGGGCGGGATCGGGAATTCGCCTTCCCAGCTGAGGTGCTACCTTGCGCGAAGCCCGTGCGGGGCCCAGCTCAGACTGGCGCCTCCGCGCTGCTGTGCCAGGCGAGGCCCCGGGGCGGCCGCCCGCCCGCTC
>VWZZ01006014.1:35869-85407 GCA_013399095.1 Psophia crepitans | reverse complement strand
GGGCGGCCTGCCGGTGAGGCCCCTCCGGTGAGACCTGTCCGGGACCCGGGCAGTGCGTTGAGTCCTGGCTGGGCCCTGGGGCCTGCCCCAGCGTGCGCCCGGGAACGTACGTCCTTTCCGTGGAGCTGAGCCCGTAATGTTTATTTCACCTTTCATAGCACTGTTCTTTGCGATCGAGCTGCTTTAGTGCGTTAACCGTTCAATGCAACAACGCTCGCTTCCCCCGTGCCTTGCGCTGGGAGGGTGCCGCGTTCCAGGAGGAGCCTTGAGGTCGTGCAGGGACGCCTGCGCCTCCTGTTAAGCCCCCTGGCAAAGGGGGCACGGCGGGCCGGCCGGCCAGTTGCCAAGCAGCGTGTGGCCGTCTCCGAGTAGGCCCCGCAGCAGTGCTTCTGCTTGGTAAAGTAGGGGGTATTCCAGAGTTAAAACCTGCTCAGCAGGTAGAAATGGGCTCAGCCTGCGTGGATGGCGCAGAGCAGGAGACAGCGTGTGGATAGAACATCGCTGTGGAGCTGTCGGAGGCCGGCTGCGTGCTGGGAGGGCACCTGCATCTTCCTGAAAATGCTTCGTCCCAGGCCAGGGTGCAGCTGTATGTGGGGAGCTAAAAAGGCTGGATGTTACCAAGGGGTAGCGCGTCAGTGATGCTGGTATGGGAAGGTATCAAGAGAAGCATAAGGCAAGGAGGGAGTTAAGGGAAAGAGGGAGTTAAACATGAGGCAAGAGGTACAGTTGCACAGGAATCTGGTTAAGCATTAGTAAGGAAATGTATAAATTAAGAGGTAGTGGAAAAGGGAACCCAGCAACATTTTCATAGATTGCTGGAGACAATACCCAAATTCTTGGTGGTAGACATATTCTCTCTAATGCAGTAATGTTTATTTGCAGAATATAAAAAAACCTACATGATTTTCTTAATAGCTTTTTCTGTTTTTCAGTTTATTCTGAAGGCTGTCATTGAATTTGCATGGATTTGGAAGTTAAAAGAGTTGCTGCGTCCACTCGAAGGCAGAAGTGTCAGGTATGTTAGTGGAAGGCTTGTGTTGACATTTTTACAAATATTTTAATCATACATTAGTAAGTAGTTTGAGGTTGTAATACGTTCTGTGGACAAGGAAACTTTTAAAGAAATTGTTTTTGTCAGAAAGTGATAGATTAGTATGACAGCTTCTCAAAGGAGAGAATTTTCAATAAAAACAGCTGTTCTAAAATAACTGGTGTTTTGGGTACTTAGCTAGGATGCACAGAACTCGGGAACAACCAGTGCTTGCAATTAAGTGCAACAGAGGATTGAACCTGGTCTGTGTGCTGTCTTAGGCTATTGGTGAACAGTTGATTATTCTCACAGATGCTGTGTACTTTATACCCATGATGTAAAGTTAATTGGTAATCTTCCCTCAGCCCCCAAGCACCCATTTTACTTCCTTATTTGTTTGATGACCACATGAGGAATTCTTGGAGTTTGACTGCCAAGTTGGTGTTTTCCTTTTTTTTTTGTTTGGTTTGGAATGAAGAAGGACCTTTTGTAAACAATGTCGTATCAATTTTATGATGTTATCATTTAGCTAGTCTTTTGAGTCTTAAATACTCAAAATTTTGAGCATTTAATGTAAGTTGTAAAAGAAATGTCCATTTTTCTCTAATATCTCATCCTTACTTTTCTTTCTGGTACCCCTCAGTTTCTAAACTTAGACCCTTCAGGCCATCTGATTCTTGGTGGCTTGCAAAAAAAACCCCACCATAGGTTAAAATTAGGTTGAAAGGATGTGGTTCATCCCATAAACGTGGACAGACAGTGTTCAGGATTATTTTTGTTTGCTTTCTTCCTGGTTTGATGACTTCTGGAAAAGGAAGTACATTAACATTTAGAATGTGGTATTTTTTTTTACCTTATCACAGCTGAAATGCTGCAGAAAAAAAAATATATACTTGTGATTTAATGCATTACATTTAGTCTTATGAATAAGACTAAATTGTGTTAGGTCTCTTAACGACTTTTTAAAAAATATTTGCCCACAAGGTGGTGGTGTTTATTATGTGTGACTTTACTGGAGAGAAACTTTTTCTAAACCCGAACACTCTCTTGAAATCACTAGAGGGTAGTGTTGCTGAGCTGTGAATGCGTTTTTTGGGAGCAGGCTACGAGTGTGTGAGGCAGGAAGGAGGTTAACGTTTTATGATTGCTTGCAAATCATGAAAGGTGTTAGCTGAAATACGATGTCTGCGCGGTTCAGACTGTGGTGTTGAGATCTCTGAGCTGAAGAATGTGAAAACAAAGATGCTGTCCCTGGTTCAGAACATCCCTGAATCACATATTTTACCAGACTGGGAGACCAGTTGGGGGAATTGTTACTATGTGCTTGCCCCACAAACCATCTTCACTAGGGATTTGCTGTTGGCTGTTTTCAGAAAGCCATAGTGGGGTAGATGGAGCTTTGCCTTTAGTCTTTGCTGCTTGCTATGTTCTTGCTCAGTTGAGCTTGGATATCTCTGTGGGACACAGCCTTGCAAAATAAACAGTGTGAGTACACAAGCTGCCTAGTCATCATCATCATGTGCTGCTGTACTAAAGCTGGGATGGTACAGTTACACCAAGTGTCAGGGCTTCTTTGAGGTCTGAGCTAGCCCCATGTGAGCCACCTGGCTGTTGGTGTTTTTGGTTTAAGGGCTGGTTGCGGGGTTGGTTCCCAACAAACAACGTCCATCTGGCCTAAATCCTTCTGAGCAATCACTGTACAGAGTCCCACAAACGTGGATTATTTTTAACACGTTATTAATAGCTGACAAGGATACTATCTGGATTCTTAATGGCTGGAAGTCTTTCTGTCATGATGAATATTCTGTCTTTTAGTCTCAAGATCTGTAAGAGTCAACTTTCAGTGAAAAAGTTTTGTTTTGTCTCTTTTTTAGTAGCATCTAGGTCAAATATGTCAGACAGATACTTTGGGGCATTGATTTTATATATTCCCAGGGAAGCTGAAAGAGAGCACTATGTATTTTAATCCTGAGCCCTGTAGGTATGTAATAATGTGTCATTCTTTTAGGGCTGGAGACCAGATACAAGGGCTACTCACGGTCCTCGTCCCCCAGAGTAAGTCTGATTCTATTTCTGATCAGTTTGTGTGATCGTGCATTATTAACACAATGCATTTGCATTTGCATTGGTATGCAACTTGGTGTTCCATGAAATTTATCATTATAGGTTTGTTTTCTGTATTTTATATTTAGAGTCAAATTCTTGATGCATTGTTTACATTGGAATTATGTTGATTTACATTTGGTTGAGCTTAACGGTAGAGTTGTACTCAGGGCTTTCATATTTATAACTATTCTTTCTTGAAAATTTTTAAGATAGCAAAAAAAGAAAAACTTTGTTCTAAGTATTACCCTTCTTTGCAAGTATTACAGTAAAAATTACAGAGGAACTGTTGTGAAGGGCTTTTACAAGCAAAGGGAAATTTTGTACAGTGACTATAAAATTTAAAACCTTATGGTAACTTCAGCAGATGAGCACCATCTGCTATTCCAAAGATCATGTTTGATAGCTTAGGGGTTTTTGTTTACTGAAATGCCAATGTATCTCTCTATTTTACAAGTGCGTGTGACCACGGTCTTGGTTTGTTCATATTAAAGTTAAAGAACTTCAATTTCTGTGTACTGTCAGTCATTCTCTAAAAAAAAAACAAAAACTGGAGCTCTCTTATTCCAAGAAGTAATCTTGTTATAATTCCAGAGCATACCTGGAGTAAAGGCAGAAGACACAGAGATGCTTTGATGAATTGGGAGATGTTTTCATTTTTTTAGCACAGTGGAAGCCAACTATACCTCAGTATTTCGTTCTGCTTAATCTCTTCCAAAGAGTTTGGAAGGTTTGCATCCCAAGGAGCTGTTGCTTCCCTGTTGCCTCTCTGGTGACTAATTATAGAGGGATATTGCCACAGACCTGCTGTGGAAGACAGGACTATGGAATCCCTGATCCTGTTGCAGCAGCTGCTGTCGGGGAGTGAAGAGAAGCCTGTATGGCCGTGCTGGGAGTGCGGAAAGGCCTTGCAGGGGCCCTTTCTGGCTGCCAGGGTGCTCTGCCCCCAGGGAGGAGTGAGCCTTTCGCTCACTGGCCAGTTCCTGAACTGAAGCAAAAGGGGCTAATAGGGATTTGCCAAGTAGGCCATCTCCAGTTGTTGTGAAACTGTTCGTAGCAGGGAAATTTTTGTGAAGGAGCTAATAATAATAACAGCTCATAATAGGCAGTTTGTTTTTACTGTAATTGAGAAATGTATTGCTATTAAAATTGTTCTAACTTCCTGCAGGGTACCATGCCTAGATCTAGGGAGGCTGGAAGATTCTGATGAAGAGGTAATTATAATTCTGTCCTGAATAGTTTTTAGAATTCATGTGTTGCAGAAGTTTATAAAAATACCACTCTGAATATAAAACAATTATGATTGCTTGAACTTTTTTTTTCTTTTTTCTCTAATTTTAGGATGGGGACTCTTACGTACCATACAGTGGAAATTATCCTCGTACATGCCCTCTGGATTCATCTTCAGATCGGAGAACATCATTACAGACGCCATATGCACAGTATCATCAGGCTCAACAGGTCAGTCTGTCACTGCAAATATCTTTAAAATATGTCCCTTTACCAGTAATTTAGAAAAGCAAACTTAGCTTTATTATACAAGTTCTCTTTATTTCTTCTGGTTAAGCTTGTATCTCAAAATGCTATTGGTCCAAAATATTTTTGGCAAAGTACTTTTTCCTGAGAAACCTCTAGAATATTTTAAATAGTTCTTTTTTTCTTAAATATCTTAGCTCTTCTTTGTTGGTTTATACACTCATCTGTTTTGTTGTCTTTATTTTTGAAGAGATATATTAATAGCTAACTATTAAAAATTTGTCAAAGCAACTGAAAAATGTAACACTTCTGAGGTAGCATGTAACTTTGAGTTATCTTTCTAAACAAAGTGGAACTTAAAAAAATAATAAAGATGAGATCAATAGTTATTTCACTTAGTCAGAGCACTTCTATTATAACATTTCCTGATCACATATCAGCAATTTTTTCCCTGGATGACTAAGAAAATTAATCACAACTAATCTTAGGTGCTTTATAAGGAAAATCAGTAGTCCAGGTGCTAACATTCTGGTTTATAGTACGCTGCAGCACTGTTCAGGATCAATGTCCACCAAAACAAGTTTAAGAGATAATTTAATTACTCAGTTACTACAGTTGATCCCTCAATGCAGGAAAAAAATTCCTTTGAACTCTCATATCTGAATTAAATTTGAAAAAATGAATGTGAAAATTTTTTATTTGACCATTGGTATGTAATTAATTTCTCTTTTCCTTTGGTTTAAACAGGTGTCTAGAAAATCTTGTCAGAAGAAACTAGAGGTAAAGTGGCTAAAAAAAAATACACGGACGAAATAACACTAACAACTCGGTAGCAGAGTACTGTAGTAATGGTCTGAAAATGTAGTATGTTTTAACTTCTTCTGTGTGACAGGAACTTGCTTATTGGTGAGACTGTTTTTAATTTGTCATTCCATCAGTATTTTTGGAATGAGATGTTTCAAATGTGATAATTAAAGAAAAAATGCTGAAGTACTGCAAACAGTAGTCTTCTGTTTGTAGTTCCTATATATTCAGGACATTATATATCTAGAGCTTTAAACTAATTAAACAATGCTACCTACATGACTATTTTCTGTCATAATCGTGTACCATACATAATTATGGTAAAAATCTGACTAGTGGTAGTACATTTTTATTTGGTTAGAGTACAGGAACTATCCTGACTTATCAGTGTTATCTCTTTTTGGAAGAATTGGAGAATATACTGTTTAAAAATCCATTATTTCAAAAATAGCTAACATGTAAACCTAAGAAATTCTCTAATGAGTGCATTTAAAACAGAAGTATAGGTAGAGGGGAAAAACAATTATTAATTAATTTGTACATAACCTGTGCCCCTTGAAACGAATAATACAGCCACTTGACAGGACTCCAAACTGGCTGGAGCTCAAGGTGAATCTGCCAAGATCATCATTTTATGTGTTTCCGTATATAATCAAATGGTTTCTAAATTTGAAAAAAAATTGCATTTAAATAAAAACTGAAATGGTTAAGTGGATTTTTTTTTTAATAGTGGACAAAGAATGTGCTATTACTCAGAATATCCATGTGCCCAACATAGATATTTATGCATGTTTTAAGATGTGACTATAAACATGTAACTACAGATAGGTTATTCTCTGTACTGCATTGTAAGTGTGCAGTGCGAACATACTTGAGTTGCTATACTCTTTTTAGGTCTGGATGCCTATAAATTCACCACTTGCTTTACCTTTTTTTTTTTTTTACAAAGTTCATATGTACAATTCTGTCTAGCTGCAGGAAGGCTAATGGGAGGTTGATATGACTTTGCCTCTTTCTCAGGGTCTTTCTCCCTTTCATCTCTGCTTGCCTTTATCTCTTGTTGCATCCTTTCTGCTTTCACTATGTCTTAAATACTGAAGTGCTGAAGATGCAGGAATGTATCTTCTGTTCATTTACACTCTTGCTCTCCCTCTCTCTCTCTTTTTGCCTGACTTTTTTTTCCCTTCTTTTTTTGTGGAGAAGATTTTCAAGCAGTTCTAAAATATTTTAATGTATTCTTCTGAGCGGCCTTTGTTTCTGCATTGCTTGCTTCTGGGGCCCTGACTGAGCGTTCCTTTAGCAAGATATATTCCAACTTCTTCACTAACAGACTGTGTAAGTAAATCTTCCCAAAATAGGTCACTTTTGGAAGAATAATTTAAATATAGTCTTATAATTCAGGAATTAACCAGTGAAGGGATGTAGATCCTCTTTTGGAAGACAAAGCTGCCCTTTCAAGAACGTAAATCTTTTGGGGTTTTGAGAAATGCTTTTCTGGAACAGGACTGTTACACTCATGTTGCAGGATGAGATGTGTTGAGTAGAGATGCTAGATAAGGCCACTTTACTTATGTTAGGGTTGGAGGAATAGTGCTTAAACATTGAAGGCATTAGTTATTCAAGGAGAGAAGGAGGAGTGGAGTCCTCGCCTTCTGTCATTGCTGCTGTTTCTACTGGTCCAACCTCCATTGTGTAGAGCACTGAAATGGATGTAAAGTTGGGAAGGTACTTGGCTGGCTTCACAGCCTTTTCAGCTGATGTTGTTCTAGGGGAAGGAAGCCCCAGAGCTAGTACCCATCTGCCATCCAAGAATATTAGAACTTTGGACTGGAAAAATCCAGCACCCCCAAAATCAAATGTCAGAATTCCCATTTTAGTGATTTGTACCATTAACTTACAGAATAGAACAACTGAATCTTGGCTTCTCTCTTTAAAAGTGATGTAAAACCATTTGGCTGTATACTTTTTAGATTCAAAAATGGTAGAATATGAAGAACTCAATGAAAATGAAGCTTAAATATGCAGTCAGATGTGCATTTTTTCTTAACGCAAAGCATAGTGTCAAGAGGTTTCAGAAGTTATGCTGGATGAGAATTATAACAATGATGTTCTCATTCAGTAGATCAACCAGAGGCTTTTATATTGATTTCTCTTTGCTTTAGCATTCAGTTTTGGAGCAGAAGACAATATCAGAAAATCTGCCATCCCCAACAGACAGATACAAACTGAAGTACCGTCAGTATGAAGCAGATATGAAGGAAGAATATAAACAGTATTCTCAGAGAATTGCAGAAAAGAAAAAAGACCACCTCCGCTGTCCAGAAGCTTCAATAAAGGTAGTTGCCAAAGAAGTAATTGCATTTTCAAATAGCAAATGTATACTGGTATTTCATTACAATATTTGGAGAGGTTTGCATGTGTGTGTGATTATCTTCTTCCATGTTTTAAGATTAAAGAAATAAAAACATTTAATTTCAGCATCTAATGTTGAATAGGAAATAAAATACAGCAAGCTTGTTTGGGTTGTTCCAGGGAGAGAAACTGAGGTGCTCTGAGACTCGAAGGATGCTTGCATTCTCTGGTAAGAAATGCAACATCTGCCCTCATAGTGCTCCTCTAGCCTGAGCATGAAGAGTAGTATGGTTGATAGTTTGCAGCCAAAGATGATGAGGGACAGCAGGAAGATCTTGGTGAAATGTTATTTCCATATATAGAAATGTGTTAAAACTTTTTTATTTTTAAATATAGAAGTATATTAACTATTATTCAATTAAATTATGACTTTATATAGGGCTTAAAAAAGGAGAGGTAAAAGATGTAATCTGTACCTTTGAGAACTATTAACACTGAAAATGGAAGGGAGTATGGGGTTAAAATAATGAAAGATGTTATCTGTACTTTTTACTTTGACATTGTGTAAGATCCATTATAGGTGGACTGCAAGCTGTATTAATTCTGCTAGGTTTCTTTGGTGTTTTTAAATTAAAATTAAGATGCAAACAAGCAAAAATCAGTGGAGAGAAACTGGAAAACCAAAGGGTGAAAAAACCCAACTTTCCTCTTGTTCTAAAAGAGACAGTGTGAGAAGGGTGGTTGCACAGAGCAAGGTACATCATTGTAGGTATAGGGAAACAAAAGTAAGCGACAGCTCTGAGGGCTGGTCAAATGCTAGACTGTGCTGAGGGCTGATGACCATTTAAGAATTTTAATTAAAAGTTAAGTATGCGGATGTTGAGGGAACATACTGTGCTCATTGCTTTTCAGAGAAAAGTTTTGTGATGAATAACAATGGGTTTACTGATTTTACTTGCTTAATGTTCAGTAGAATGAAAAGGGAAGGTCTTACATAAGACAAAGATTGTGTTTCACATATTGGTGTTACTGTTTTATGCATATTGTTGATGGTTTTAAAGGGGCTTTCTCCTCTTATAGTTGTGCTTCTAGTGTTCAGATAAAACTGGGAGAACCTGTAAGTACCTATAAGTAAACATTCTGTGAGTAAACGTTGAGTGAAGAAAAACAATTCTGTTACTTCATTAAGTTTAGTTTTATGTTTGGTGGCAGTTAAGATTGTCGGTTTTGAGGATTTGTTGTAGTATAACTTTTAAAAAAAAAAAAAATTATGCAGTAGTCTGACACCGTTATGTCATCTGTTTTCCAAGGAGTGACTCCTTTATATGCTGTACTGCAAGCCCATCAAAAGGGTGTATACAGGGGCAGCCAAGTTAATCTGAAACTGAAGAAATAGGTGGCAATTGTATACTGGGAGAGATAAAGCAGGACTCGCTTATTCTGGTGATTTTGGGTTCCAGAAAGATACCTGCTAAGCATTAGAAGCCATGTGTGTCAGTTCTTGTGGCAGATCTTAATATAGTGTTTAGCAGAATGATTTTCTGTGTTAGAAATTATCACTTCCTGATTAAGTTAATAAATCAAAACCTCTCTACATTTCAATATACTTACTATCTGATTAGTGGAACTTGTGATAACTTTTCTTCTCTGAAAAGAAGCTACTCCTAGAAAAGCATAGCTAAGAAAACCTCCTCTTTTAATTTCTTTCCCATGCTCTGTGCTGCCTGATTTCTGTAAAGAGAGTCTCCTTTGTCAGTTTTCTTCATATCCTCCGAGTAGAAGACATTTCTGTAATACCCTTGGATTGATTTACAAGTCTGTTAGACCCAGTTCGGCAGTATGCTTTGGCTTTTCCCTGCCTAGACTGTATTCAACTGCTTTGGTCAAAAAGCAGCATCTCTGCGATAGTCGACTTTGAGTTATATGCACAATGGCAAATCTGCCGCTTTCTCTTGGCTGTTCTTGAGCAGAACAGAGAAAACATGAGCTCTTGTCCTCTTCAGAGAGGTACTAACAGTCTGTGTTCTCTGACCTGCTGCTGATATTGCACAAAGGTTGTAGGAACACAGTATTCTTGAGATGTTTTTATTTATTTCAATAAAGTTTAAGTCTGGTAAATATTCAAAAGCTGTAAGGAAAGACTAGATTTGTTAGTTCAGTTTCTGTAGAAAGCTAGCCTTAAAAAATACTTTCCTTTTTCTAATTAGTACAAAGTGGAAGAAGTAGACGCTTTAAAAATAAAGAAGGAAGAAAAATAGTTTTAAATACATTGTTGAGGAAAATGTGTGGTGGTTTTTTGTTTGTTTTTCTTACAGTTAATTAAATTTGACTTATGAAAGGAATGTATTTTTTTTATAGGATATACGGCTTGAAGATGGACATAATGATGATCTTGCAGCTCTTGATGAGAAAGCTCTCTTACAACAACAGTACACAAGCAAGACCTGCAATATGTGGCACAGTATAAGGAAATCAGAAGCTGTAAGTATTTTGGCTGATACTATGCTGTTAACTGTCTAGACTTGTAGAATGACTTCCTGGATGTTCAACAGAAGATAGGCCTTTGATGATTTGGTCCTAGTATGTAATTGGACCCATTGAAGTCATCAGAGTTTAGACATTTGTTTCATAGAGAGCTGAAGTGAGCAATCCATTGAGCATTTTTTAATATTATCTGCAATGCTTGTATTTAATGTGGTCATGTATATAAATGAAAATGCAGATTATGAATGATACACACAAATACGTATATACAACTAAGATTAACTGAGTGACTTACGTGAACATGATCATAGTGTTACATTTCATCTGGTGTGTAGCTTCTACCTGAGCCTGTATTTCGTGACCCATGGATTCCATGATTCCATCAGCTCTTACTCTGAGTTGGTTCTAGCATAAACAGGCTGTTTTCCCTCATTAACTCCTGAAATGGAGTATGTGATGAGAACTGGCTTTGTAAGCTGTGTGGGCTCTGCTGTGGGTATTAGATCAGGTCAGCCATGGCTTTGGCTGCATCTTCAAGCTGCGAGGATGGAGCTTCTACAGCATCTTTAGGCAACATCTTCCTGTTATACGCTACCCTCCTTGTGGAGAAGTTCTTCCTATTATCCATACCAAACCTCCCAAGGCTCGGTTTGTAACCTTGGCCTCCTCTTATACTGTTGGCCACTGTCAAAAAAAGTTTGGTTCTGTCTTCTTTGTAACTTTGCTTTGGTTGTGGGATGTTTTGAGAATGCCTTGCAGTTGCTACTTCTGCAAACTAACTGCCCCAAGCTCCCTTAGCCTCTCCTTTCAGTTGCTTTGGCCCCAATCCTCTGTTAGATCCTTTTTCAGATTTCTCTCATCCCTGTTGATCTTGGGAAGGAGGGAGCCCCAAAAACTGGAAATAGGTATGGCCTCACTAGTGTGCATAGAGGGGAATTAAAACTTCTCTTATATGAATGTGTGCGCCCAATATGTTTCTTTTATTTCTTATGCAGACGTGATTTTTACTCTTTTTAGAACTGGACAATAGGAGTCTTGCCCATCTAAGGCTAAGTCTTGAACTTAGGATTATTTACAGTGATGAACCACCTTGTGATTTGATACTGCATGATTCAGTATTTGCATATACAGAGTGATGGCTTTCAAAACTGGTTTTTGAAGGTATTGTTGAAAAGAGATAGCATTCTAAATTTCTCATGGAATACTAAGCCATGAGAAATTTTATGAGATTGTAAAAGTAAATAATAATTTATTTTGTTTGCTCATCTCTATGCACTGAATTTTGCATCATTGCAAACCTTTATTTGATTTCTAGTCACGTCAAAGTGAATGTGGATGTTGCACTACTAAGGTCACTGTTCATTTTCGTGATAAGAAATTCTTTTCAGAAAGTACTTTTATGAAGAACTTGAAGAACTTCCTGTTTGTTATTTTTAGAATAAATTTAAAAATCTATACCGTAGGGTGAAGATAATGGAAAAAAGTTTTGAAGTATCGAGTAACTACTTAATTCTAAATCAAATAAGCTGGAAACACTGAGAAAGGGAGCAGTGCAGGACCACAAAATACCACGTGCACTGCAGCTGGTATGCTTTAAAAGGAAGCCAGCAGGCATCTGAGCAAGGTGTCATGGGGACCTTTAGAAGTACTTTTGTTATTGATTAGCACTCATGGTTGCGCAGGCTGGGTGTCTCTAGGGGTCTGTCTTAGGTTCTCTCAGGTTCAAGCTTATGACAGTGGTAGGAATAACGGAAAATTAGGAAGTAGTAACTGTGTGCGTATTAATTTCATTGAGTATACGTTGCCTCAGTTGTAGGCATTTGATTTTGAGGTGTTTTAAAAAGTTGCCTAATAATATGCAAGGTTAAAATTTCCTTTTACCGTAATCATTACCAAACCCTCTAATTTTAAAGTAGAATTTATCTTATTTTTTCTGTAATTTGGGATGAAAGTTCCCTTATTCAAGACAGATTGTTGTACGTGTGTGGTTGCCAATAGATTCTATATATAATAAAATCAGGTTTTTTGGAAGAAGGTTCGTTTTCTCTGAATAATCATACTGTGTGAACAAGAGTTACTACTTTTTAAACAGTGACAGCTGCTGCAGGTTCAATGTTTGCCTCAGCAGTTTTATAAATTCGTAGCAGAGCTTTTGTCTAAGAGCTGAATGGAAGATGTTCCATGGAAGAGTGCATTTAGTGACCTAGTATACAACTGAAATTCGATGTGTAAGGTTTCTTTTCTCTTTTTTTTTTTAAATCGGGTTCTTTACAGCATGCTAGCTGGTTTGGCTCTATCAACTGGAATATGTTATGTTTTAACAAACACTGTCTCTAGTATCACTGTGTCCTCCTTTACATAATGTTTTTTAATACATCTGTTGTGACAATTAATGGGCAAAGATTCCGTAACTTGGAGTAAAGCACTTGTGGTTCTCATAGGTACAAAACCAAAAAAGCACCCTATCTTCTATAATTCATAAATCTTTTGAGGCTTAAAATCAGTTTGGAATAAACACCAGCTGGTCTGAAGTTACATTATTTATTTGGCATTTTTGGATGGTGGTTTTTTTGTGGTTGTGGTTTTGTTTTTTTTTTTTTTGTTTTGGGGGCTTTTTTGGCTAGTGCCTATCAGTATTTACTTGAAGGTTGTGAATTTTTACCCATAACCTCTCTCTGGAATTAGGGATTATCCCTTACAGTTAATCTGGTGTCTGGGAACCAACTTTTGGTTCTTTTTCAGCCGTGGAGAGGCTTAACCTGTCTAGAATTTGGTCTGCACACCAGAATTACATTGCATAAACTCCCTCAGTAGCAGTAATCTCTGTTTTCTCATATATAATTTTTTTTTTTTTAAAGGGCTAATTTAATTGCAGTGAAAATGTTCAGAAATCTGGAAAATAAACCAAAGAGATGCTGGGGCCTGGTTGTTGCCAGTGGCCTCCGTGCTGTTCTGGGGCATCCTCTTGTGCTTTGGTTTCGGTTTGTATGAAACAAACAATGATCAATGCCTGAGCACTTTACAGTGAATGGCACAAGGTTATGGTTAAGTATTACTCTAAAAATACTAAGAAGGTCATGTTAAATTCCCTTCCCCCGTATGATGATCTTTCCTGAAAGGTTTTTCAGATTGGCCTGTCTCAGCAGAAAATTATTGTGGCATGCAGCAAGTAAAAATTGTGTGTTGAGACTAAGTCTTAGAAGAAATTTTTTGACTAAGTATTGCTGGAGGTAAAGTTCATTCTCTGAGTTGGAATTTGTGTCAGCCATGAAACCTAGAATAGTGTGAGTTTCCTCAGGCTCTATTGTACTTACAGAACTTATTGGAAACAGCGCAGAGATAAGGATGCTGTCTGTCAACAGAAGTACTAGAATTCTTGTATTCATTGACAACTAATATGCATAGACAATTTGAGCATGTAGCAGAGAATATTATTTGTCTATTTGTTATGCAAATAGAACTCTATTAACAAGATGGGAAAAAAAACAGATTAATTATGGCATTGGTAAGATTATGACCTCTGAATGCTATCTTAAAGGGTAATTTATTATTTGAAGTGTCTGGTGGTATATATTTGATTTTCTTAGTTTTTCATTGTAGGAGGATGTTGCTGCAGAGAGGAGAAAACAGGCTGTTGTAGAACAAGTGATGGTGGATCAATTATCTAGGTAAGTGAATTTGTAGGGAAAAATGAAATTTTACATTATAGAAGAAGTTAGATCGATGTGTGGCTTTTCTTGCCTAGGAGGTGTTTTGATCTTCTCGTTCCAAGTCTTATGCATTCTTATGTAGTGCTGTTATTTGCAAAAATCCTTTCAGTGAAGTCTTTTAAATTTGTATGAAAAGATTCAGTTAAAGTGCTATGTAAGATCATTTTTTTTCTAAGGATAATTATTAAATTTATACTTGAACCTAATTTGAGAGTTTTACAATAGCACTAGTTCTCAGAAACAACCCTCTTGTACCTCAGCAAAATATATGGATGCCTGCCATTACAAATTGTAGTTCTTCAGTATTCATTTTATTTTCTAAGAATCTTAGTCCTTTATTAATATTGACAGAACATCCCTCTGGAGTAAAGAAGTGTTGTACCAATGTTGGGCAGGTAGGAACAAAAGGCACAATAATGACTCAAGTAGGTAAATGTTGTACAGGAAGGCTCTCCTCACTTTAGTTCCAAGGAAGCATTGCTCCTATGCAGGAAGATCCCTTTCTATGTTAAGGGGGGGGGAGGGAAAGTAACTTACAGTATATAAGAGTATAGTAAAAACATCTTTCCTTATTATTCCCATAAACTTGTTCTCATTTTTAAGCATGCTTTAATAATTAAGAGCTTTATCTGAGTTGTCCGGTTATGGCAATATAAGATGCTGCAAGCTAGTTTAATATAGTTTTATGTTACCTTACATTTGTTGAAAATTATCTGTGGGTAGCTCTACAGTATGTTGCATTCTGTGCTTAGTTTACAATCTCTGTAGTCATCTGTACTGATATTATAGCCCATCAGATCTTAAAACTTTGAGATTGACGTATTGTTGCACTTCACGCTTTTATTTTTTCTTGGTTTCCATTCCAACTGCCGTTTAAATGACCTGTATTGTTTAAAAGTCTGTTAATGCTTTTACGCTATTTAAAAGCTGAGATATCCAGAAAGTTGCATGAAGGAAACAAGTTTATGCTGAAACACAGTGTTAAATCGCTGTGTCATTGTAGCAGGATTAAAAGTAATGAAATGTTCAGTGCAGAAATCCCCGATTTTTCAAAGAAATGCTTGGCCCATATCATAGCTCTACAAAGAGGTAGGTAAAGCAGCTAATTACAGTGATTATCTTAAAAATGTGCTGGTTGTGTTGAAATGTTTCAATCCTACTGGTGTTGGGTTAAACATACAGGTTTGTGCATCTTGGATCACAGATGTTCATTCTGTCCTTAATCTCCTTCACCTGCTTTGCCTTATTTTTTCCATGTATTCCTCCTTCTACTCTGAACCTGTCTGTTGACAATGTCAAAACAATATTCAGTAGTGCTGCAGCTGCATCAGGATGAACTTTCAATTTGAAAAATGTCTCTGTTTATGTTCCAAATATAACCGTGACAGTACTGCCAAACAAATTGGTATCAGAGAGCAGGATGTTAATCGGGGAAGATTAGTTCAAAACTGTTGCATGAAAAGAAAATCTATTAAAGGAAACACAAAGGTGTTCTGATTATTTATTTTTTTAGTAGAGCCAATCTTGCAGTTAAATCTGTGTAACTGATGTGTGCAAAGATGGATCTGCATAGATCAGGGAGAAAGTTTATAAAACTGTATTAGCCATGCAAAATTATTTTTTCCTTCTGATTATGAGCCATTTCAATCACGTAAAAAGAGTTGAATGTATTTTTAAAGGGTCTTTTGTTTACTTGTTAAACTGATGCAGAGAATATCATAATGTTTGCAAACTAGTTCATCTATTTCTTGTCCACTTGATGGGACCTTGAGATCCTATACACTGTGGAGTCAGTGCTTTGGGGGGGAGAAGTGCCAATGTTTTTGTTGGATGAGGTCACTGGCCAGTACTAGTAATTGCTGTCACTGATTTTTGGAGGAAGCCATGGATAAAGAGACTATCACTGATGGAATATTTACAGAAATAGTGAAAATGAGAAAAAAAACCAACCTTTTGTAATCCTAAGATTTATTTTATATACATATATAAAATATACTTGAAATAATACATATGTGCATGTAAAGTTACTGCGTAATAGTGCATTGTCAGAATAGTATTGCATATATTTGATTTTGAGTAATTGACCTCAGAATTTTAAAAAAAAAAGCCCACAAATTTATGCAAGCTTAATTGATAACTCCCAAGATTTTATTGCTGTGGAATTCGTGAGTATTTTCTTTTCTGAGTAAGAATATGTAAAGTTTGAAATTCAAAATTACTAATAGTCAGAGGGCTTTCCCCGCTCTTTCTTGTTCATCAAGGGCAGGTCCTGCTTGACCAACCTGATCTCCTCCTATGATCAGGTGACCCACCGAGTAGATGAGGGAGAGGCTGTGGATGTCATCTGCCTGGACCTTAGCAAAACCTTTGATACAGTATCACACAGGATTCTCCTAGAGAAGCTGGCAGCTCATGGATTGGACTGGTACACTCTTTGCTGGATAGAAAACTGATTGGAAGGAGGGGCCCAGAGAGTTGTGGTGAATGGTGTTAAACCTAGTTGGTGGCCGGTCACTAGTGGTGTTCCCCAGGGCTCGGTCTTGGGGCCGGCATTGTTCGACATCTTTATCGACGACCTGGACGAGGGGATAGAGTGCACCCTCAGTAAGTTTGCAGATGACACCAAACTGGGAGGCAGTGTCAGTCTGCTCGAGGGTAGGAAGGCTCTCCAGAGAGATCTGGACAGATTGGATCGATGGGCCGAGGCCAACTGTATGAGGTTTAACAAGGCCAAGTGCCGGGTCCTGCACTTTGGTCACGACAACCCCAGGCAGCGCTACAGGCTTGGGGCAGAGTGGCTGGAGAGCTGCCTGGCAGAGAAGGACCTGGGGGTTCTGGTTGACAGCCGACTCAACATGAGCCAGCAGTGTGCCCAGGTGGCCAAGAAAGCCAACGGCATTCTGGCCTGCATCAGGAATGGCGTGGCCAGCAGGAGTAGGGAAGTGATAGTCCCCCTGTACTTGGCTCTGGTGAGGCCGCACCTCGAGTGCTGTGTCCAGTTTTGGGCCCCTCAATACAAGAAGGACATTGAGCTTCTGGAGTGTGTCCAGAGAAGGGCAACAAAACTGGTGAAGGGACTGGAAAACAAGTCTTATGAGGAGCGGCTGAGGGCTGTTTAGTCTGGAGAAGAGGAGGCTGAGGGGAGGACCTGATCGCTCTCTACAACTACTTGAAAGGAGGTTGTAGTGAGGAGGGTGTCGGTCTCTTCTCCCAAGTAACAAGCGAGAGGACAAGAGGGAATGGCCTCAAGTTGTGCCAGGGGAGGTTTAGGTTGGATATTAGGGAAAAACTTCACGGAAAGAGTAGTGAGGTGTTGGAACGGACTGCCCAGAGAGGTGGTTGAATCGCCGTCCCTGGAGACATTAAAAAAATGCATAGACGTGGCACTCCAGGACATGATCTAGTAGGCACGGTGGTGTTAGGTTGACAGTTGGACTTGATGATCTCAGAGGTCCTTTCCAGCCTTAGTAATTCTATGATTCTATGATTCTGCTCAGAGCTGTTATAAGTGACCCAGAGCAATCCACGCGTGCTGATGTTTACAAGGAAGCTCATGGACTTCTGGGACTTGGGACAGCACCAATGCGTTTTAGAAAAAGAACGCTGCATGAAACAAAGTAAGTTTTCTCTAGTGGTAATTTTTTTTTTTTTAAATACATTTTCTGCTGTATTTTTTATTATTTTGGGCACTGTGAAATCTCTTTGCGTTTCCGGATGTTTTGTTTCTGCCTTGGAACCACCAGCTTCATGTTAGGCCTTTTTTGTAGCCTCCCCATGCTCATAATCACCTAGTGGGACATTTTTATGTGGATTCTCTCTGTGTAATGATTGATTCATAGAACTTACAAAACCTGGGAGAACATTCTTAAGCTTATATTGATACTGTTCATTACAGGGTTTTGCCAGCCTTTTCAGAGCGGTTGAATGTGTGCAATCTTGTCAAATCCTTTTAGAGATTCCTATCTTGAGGTGCATAAAATTGCATGAATATACATCCATAAATGCTAATGTAGATATTCACAATATAATCATACTTTTCTTTCATGTTTTGATTTCTGCTGCAATAATTAACATATTGGTATTTAAGTGTCACTCCAGACCTGCAAGCATTGAAATAGTAACTCTAAGGTCTTAAGAAAATCTGAGAAAACATTGTGATCCATAAAATTAAATGAATCTGCAGGTCCGAGTTTTGTTCTGTTAATCTTTCTCAACATACAGGCAAACATCTCTGCTTTGCACATTTTGACATCCTGCTTTAAAGTCTTTCTCAGTAAATGTCATATTTGTATTCTTTAAAAAAAAAAAAGGCAACAAAAACAATCTCCATCTTTTACACCCATCACATGGACAAATCTCCATTTCTGGAACTAGTACCATGGGCAATATAAAATATCTAGGTGGGTAAAGCAGCCCCGACCTGGGTAGTTTCGCAAGGAAACACATTGATTCATGGATGTATAGTGAATGGTAAAGGTTTAATCCTTGATGTAAGTGTATGCAAACAAAATATCCCATTCATATCTGAGCCTTCTGTGAATGTACTCTCATATAATTACAGAACACCTTCCACATTACAACTCTGAGTTGCTTTCTAATTGAACTACGAGGGATCATCTCCTGAGCCAGTTGCCAAGGATACCGTATTTCACATTTTTTGCTGTTTTGAAACAGTTGATTTTTATGTAACATTTTTCTGTTAGCATCGAGGTATCATTAACATGCTGCATTATTTTCACAGAATAAGGACCAAATCAGGATTAACTGAAAACATGCTCTCTAACAAGCTACGCTTTGATAGTAGAATTATATCGAGGTAATCACAAATTTTGTGAAGCTTTTCAATTCTATGAATCTATGAGTGATGATCTTTACCCTCTTGAAATAATTAATTGCACTGAACCTTTCTGTTCCCTGTGTTTAGAAAAAAGTATGTGCTGTGTGACTATACATATGCATAATGTATAACACGAATTTCGACGTGGCTGATGGTGGCTTTACAGTCCCATTGTGCAGTGTTAAGATGCATAAGTAAGCTCTGTGCAGGACAGTTAGCACAGGGGCTGTGTAAAATAGTGCTCTTAGCTGTTGCACCTCAGTTGACCAAAAATTATTTTAGCCTTGTCTTAGTATGTGGTAACCACTTTGGGTGGAAAGGATAGCTTTGTGTCTTGTTTGCAGCTCCTTATGTATTAAACTTGCAGGTTTAGGTCACCTTTGAAACTGTTCTGAATTGAGTAGCAGTGATGCAAACACACTCTTCAGCTCTGAAAGTGGTGCTTTTCTGAAGCAGAGAGCTATATACTTGTTAGACATAGCTGAGGATTCAGCCACACAGCTTCATATACCATAATGAATGCAGTAGTCCTGGTGTAAGTAATCCTTTAGTTATGACTGAAAATTTGCTATACTAAAAAGTGAAGCCTCGAAAGGCAGTTTTAACATTACAGGGAATGGAATATTGCATAAAAGTATGTGTCCAAATCCAGAAGTTGAATTCCATGGTGGTTTAGAGAAAATAGTCAGATACTGCTTTCACGGAAGAAGATTGTACAATATGCAACGTTGAAATAAAATGGATGTTCCAAAATAGTTTGGGTTGAATTGGATTTCTATAGATGCAAAACCGTTAAAGATGCTTTTCAATTTTCCTTCTAGAAATGGTCGTGATGCTTGTAGAGAGTTGATGGGATTTTTTTTTGCATGTGACAGATCGCTTACTGTGTACGAATTTCGACAGTTTGGAAATAATAGGTAGGATAAATTACTTTTTTAAAAGGTTTTCTAAAACATCTTCCACTGTATCTAAGAAACTTAAATGAATAAGTATTTTAATATCAGTTTTGTATTGTTTCACAGAACAAATGCCTTGCCTTTCATTCAGAAGGGAGTTTATCAACATCAGCGTGGACAAAAGAAGGGAAAAGCTTATGATCTTAGTGACTTCTATATTGTAAGTATTCTTCTGTTGAATATAAGTCAATTTTGTTGGTGATTTGGAAGTAATATTTAGATATTCGAGTTAAAAATTGTGATCTAACTTTCAGGGAAGATCAAAAGTCTTTCCCTTCAGAAACATTTTTGAAGTAAAGATTTTTCAGGAGACTGGATTGTTTTGCTGTCTCACATTTTAGAGATTCCTTTTTTTGGCTTCAGCTTGAGCTGTAGTTTGTAATTTTCCCACTGGAGGGCACAAGGCAGCAGACAGCGTAGACGTTTTTGTAGGTGAAATGAACAACTTGGGAAGGAGGGTCCTGAAGATGAAGTAGACTACTTGTTAAAAACTAAGAATCTTTGCAAGGTCTGCTGACATTTGAGGCGAGGCCATGATTAAATATTTTTAAACGTGAGGAAATTGCAGGTTAATTGGTTTTAGCCTGAAGTTTACCACTTCACCCACCAGCTAATCTAATGGCTGACTGCAAGTCATATTGCATCCTCTGTACTCCTGTATTTCTGTGCTGCGTTAAGTGTTCCTGGTTTACAAATACTTGAGCAATTTTTCAAGTACAGAGTGTTTTCACTGAGCTCTTCACATCTTCCTGCAAATCTTAAGGTTAGAGCAAAGACCATGTTTGAATGAAGTACTTGAAAGTAGAAGAGGACAACATTTGTTTTTAGAGTGTTTTGTCTAATCAGCTGCCTAATCCTAACTGTTTACATGTGGCTATGATATAAGAGTTTCCAAGATGAAATAGATGACTTTCTTTATGGAATGGAAGTTGAAGCTATTTTTCAGAGATACTTTTTTTTTTTTTTATTGTCCTATGTATGTTTGCAATCTGCAGATGGAAGTGTGTTCTCAATAAAGATGCATCTTAAAGCCATCCAGAAAATGTACTGCTACAGAGTTTGATAGCTGTTTGGAATGATGTCATACCTGTGAATATCTGTATCTGTAAACTGTGTCTCTGGACTGACATTAAGATGTACAAATCTCTCACAAAGTCCAAATGGTTGAGATGTTTGCACAATAATTGTGTCTCTGCCTCCTTCCTAATTTGTGAGTTTTGGAGGCTTTATAACTCAACCCTGCACGGATATTACAGTTAGGGCTACTCCTTTTTTGATCCTTCTCAGCATTCGTTGCTGCTTTTCTTTCTCTCCCCTCTTCTCTAAAACCCAAAAGCATCTTTAATTCTGCAGAATACATGAAGTATGTCCTTTGTTCCCAACTTGGAGGAATGGGGAATTTGTAATACTCAGAAGAGACTATGCTGGGTAATAGAACTCTGTGCTACTAAGAACATGTTTTTATTCAGTATTTGTTAGTCAAATCTAGCAATTTAAAAAAATAACTCTATAATTAAACATTACAGGAATGATTTAAACATTGGGAAGGCTACTTTTTAGTTCTTTGTTTATCTCAAGTATGATTTTAGGTTATTAAAAATAACTGTAGAGGGTTTTTTCTAGTCTGAGAGGAGTTTGCTGTCATGGAACCCATGTGGCACCTTTTGTGACTCTCTTCTGTGGTCCAGTGAGTTTTGGATCCTGTACGAATGAAGGGAGAAGAAAAATTGAAAAGTAGAGCCTGGCCGAGGGAAGAACAATCCGTAGTCTCGTGTTTCTCAACTGTAGATTAGGCAACAGCAGGCCCTCTTACTAGACAAACCTCTATGCAGAGGATAATGTGTCATCTTGGAGGCTGCAGCTGCTTTTGTTTAGTACTAGAAAGGCTCCATTAAGAAGGTTAACGGACCTTAGCTACACCTTTTTATCCTTTCATACTGTGGCTTTTAACAATCATGCTTCTTGAAAATCTTGCAGAAGGTATTCTATGAAATACACTAACTATTGGTAAATCACTGTATGCTTTCCCAACAGGGAGCCAACCTAACTTTCCGAAGTGTTGATCATAACCTTCCAGAAAGTGTTAAGCGGAACCCAGTTTTCACTCTTCGTGTGATGAGTATTGATGAATCAGCTATGGATTTTCTAAAGTAAGTGTGGCTAACTGTTTTTCAAAGTAGCTTTCCTTCCTTACGCAAAACAATTCTTTAATAAGAGCTTCTAATGTCTTATTACCAGAGATACTAAAAAAAATAAATCTGTTTTTAGGCTATTGTTAGGAGAAATTAGTAATAGAAATTAGTGAATGTTCTGTAATTCAGTAACTAAGGAGCAATTTTAAAATAAAAATTAATTTGCTTTCTTTGAAGTCAGATTTTTTTTTACATACAACTCATATACTGAATCTTATGTGATGAACTAAAATACTGCGTTTGAAAAATGCATTTTTTGTGATCAACAAAAATTATTATTATTGAATCTTGTGTGAAGCTTATGTTAAAAGCTTGTATCCGTCATGATAATGCAAGTGTTTGAAGACAGGCAGGGGAAGGATTGGAGGCTTCTCTCTCTGGGTTTTGGTTGTTTTGTTTGGGTTTGGTTTTTCTGGTTTTTTTTTCTTCTTCATTTTTCCTTCATTCTTCCAGATGTTGCCACCTGTTGAAGACTTCAGGCACTGGGACAGGATTTCTGCACTTATTCTGTCAAAATAAGTTTTAGTAAATTATGTTGTTTCATATCTGAAAGATGGGAATTTCATAGAACTTTTTCAAATGGTTAGGTGAAGGGTTAATCTCTGAGTGTGTGTTATTTTTGAAGGTAATATTGTCATCTCAGTGTCTATACAGGCATAAACTGTCTAGGGAATGAAGCATCTTTCTGTGGGGTTTCTGGCTTTTATTGTGAGTATACTGGTTCTTAGCGAAAATAAAATCTTCGTATAAAATCTGTTGCACTGCTGTGTTGCCTGAACACAGAAGTTACTTAGCAGTGTTGGAAATATAATCAGAGTTTGATTACTCAAATTTTTGTGAGGAGTGTTAGCCAACAGCAGATGTTACAAGGTAGAATTTCCATAAAGTCATGCAATTGTAGAAAGGGACCTTGAGAGGGTCTCTAGTCCAACCCCCCTTCTCAGAGCAGGGTTTGCTACAGCATGTTGCTCAGGGTTGCATCCGCTTGGGTTTTTTTAACATCTCCAAGGATGCAACCTCTGTAGGCAACCTGTTCCAGTGTTCAGTCACTCTCACAGTACAAAAGTATTTCCTGACGTTCAGGGGGAACCTCCTGTGTTTCAGTTTGTGCCTGTGGCCTCTTGTCCTGTCACTGGGCTCCACCGAGCAGAGTCTGTCTCAACCTAGTTTGTTACTCCCTGTCAGGTATTTGTACACACTGATAAGATCCCTCAGGCCTTCTCCAGGCTAAACATTTCCAGCTCTCCTGGCCTCTCCTCATGTATCAGATGCTTCAGTCTGTTCTTGACTAGAAACAGCAATAACAGAATCTTAGCTAAATGCATTCACTATCTAAAGACTACTTTTGTTAGCACAACTTAACTATTATTTTTATTTCTGCAAGTGTTAGGCACATGAAGCTTATTCTCAGTTATGGTAATACTCACTTGAAGGTCCCTTTACACTGAAAGTTTTGCAAAGGAGCCATAGTGAGCTAACAGTACTTAAAATGATAAATTCAAGTGTAATTGATACAGAAATACATAGTTGTATGATGCTTAGTGCTAATTGTTCCCTCTCTGCAAGCTTTCCATGAAATAAAACACAATATAGTTTCATTTCAGATAGTATATATAAGACAGTTTACATCTCAGGAGCCTATCATTCTGGTAAACAGCTTTTTCTTTCTTTTGTTGCTAATCTTATACCTGCAAAATTTGGAGTTGATCCAATGTTATCTCGGAAGGCTCCAGAGAGAAGACCTGCTCACTGGGTTATAATTTTGGATTTTCTGCTACCTGTGGTGGAACGGATTGTTTCCTTTTATACTCTTTCTTGGTGTTCTTTTCATTACTGACTAAATTTCAGATTTTGAAGTCTGTCTTTTCTTCTGAATGGGGGGTGTTATTGAACTTAGTATTCTCTGGTGCAAAACTCTTGAATTTAGTGCTCTTAGCTCCGTTACTGTACTGACAGAGAATCCTGCTCAGGCACAGTCCAAAAGATCTATTGTAGGTTTTCAGGAGCAGCCATGCCCTGCTGTCAGGAGCCATGAATCTTTCCGTTTACATGTGTGTTAGAGAGAGTACACTGTCCTCTGTGGGTGGTTGTTGACTTTCCAGTTTAGGTGGTTTGATATAGACAAGCTTTTAGGGATTTCATAATGGAAGATACCCAAAGTGGAGATGAAGTCCTAACAGACAGCAGAGAGTCTTTGGCCTAAGAAAGCAAGAGCACTCCTCTATGGCATAGCACTGGTGAGCAAGCAGCCCAAAGTTGACAGTTCTGCTTTTGCATTTGCCTTCCTATTCTGATTAAAATAATTCTTGGAGTTTGTGTGTGGTTTTGTTTTTTTTTCTATAGGTTCTTCCATAGTACTTTTGTCAACATCCATAATAATTTCTGATGAGGGTTTTACCTTCTCAGAACAGAATCACTTGCCAGACAAAACACAAAATTTAACCAAAATTCCTAGATCATACTTAAAATATGCTGAGCCAGATTGTGGTCTACGGCCTCGCTATTTCTCCTCTACAAAGAGATTTATAGTTACCTCATGTTATTTTCCTGTTGGTAACTAACTGTAGTTGCTTTAACAAGCTCAGTGGCCTGAGCTGAAGATTAGGGCTGTCTTGAAATAAATTTCTGGAGATTTTATGCACAGGAGTTATCCATGATTAAGGCACTAGTCGAGGAGCTGCTAATGGAATATTGTCAGAAAGGAGTTTCTGCAGCTGTTCAGCAAAGGCTATTTGTGTAATCTTAAACTCAAGCAATCAGATGCTATGCTTATAAGGGTACTATAAGAATTAAATATAAAGTTCAGTATGTTTTGGGTTTTTTTTTACTACAGCTGTTTTGAATTCAGTAATTTTACATGTAATTTTGCCAATCAGGAATAAATTTTGATTATTTTAGAGCTGCTTCTATGGAATTCAAGCAAGAGCATTCCAAGCAAGTGGTTGATGACAGCAAAGTTTTCAAGAAGATTCAAGGTTTGTGTCTACCAGAAGCCATTTGATTTTGGTTTTATATCTCTATCCTTACAACTCAATGTAAATAGTAACATTATAAATGAAATTAAATAAAATTTAGATATTTATCAGAATATTATTAGAATCTGATACCAAAATAAATCAGTCATAAGAATACTTTCTCCTCTCTTTTTCTTTAAATACACAGTCTGGCTAAAGATTGTGCAGACAGTATAGAATAATTGTGAATGCAATCAATAAAATGTTAATCTCTGTGTCAACATAATCTCTGAAAAAATGCTGAAGCATAATGCTGATCCTCCATTAAACTGGCATTAAATTAAAAAGTTATTGGTAGAATATGCAAACACAATCTCATTTCTTCAGTTAATTTGGTGCTAGATATTTCTTTGGGCCATTATTTCTATACATTAATAAATTGGGTTTTGATAGTCTTTTTTTACTGAGTAAAATATGTGAGTACAATTGAGGAATATATACTGGAATATGTAATTAAATTTTACAAGGTTCCTACCTACAGCCTTTAGGACAAAGGCATAGCTTTGTGTTTAAAATTATGGAAAGATGTTTATGCAAAGCTGTACAAATTTATCCTTGTGACCTGTAGTCAACAAAAACTGTTCAACTGCACTGCTTCCAGCTTGTAGAATCTCCACTCTTTACTGTCGTTAACTGAACCTGTTTTAAGTAGGCACTCTTCGGTTTGTAAATCTGCTTGGCCATTTATGTTGAGAAAAATTGTTGGAACAATAAATTAGGGATATTTTTTAATCCTCTAGTTACTCCATGTTTTCCTTCATATAATAGACACAAATTGATTTCTTACTAATTTGACTAAGGTTTGCTGGTGGGGCTTGGAAGAAAGTTATGTTTATATACTTCAAGATATCTTTTAACATACACCTGAATTTGAACTTTACTGGAAAAAAACATTCTTCTTTCACCTTCCCCCCTATTTTATTTTATAATTGTAGGTAGAAGTAATCTGAAGATAGAATATGATAACAGCAGATGACTTCTGTTAACAAAGTATACTGAAAAACTCAGACAGCCCTAAAGTAAACTTGCTGCTAGAAATTTTGATAAGGCTGTCATTTTTACAATAGAAATGGTTCTCTCTATCATTTTGGAATGATTCTGCAGAAATACTTGTTCTTCTTTCCACATGTATTTAACATGTTTGTTCCATAATGGAATGTTTATATTACCGAAGTAATGTTCCTAAATTGCTGTGTTTGTTGAATTGTGGTATATAATCAGTTCTAGAAGAAGTAGGCCATTTTATAATCTGAGCACGTAAAGGGCAATATCCGTTCTTCCTTTCCTTTTGTGATCTCTTCTTGTATGTTCATTGCTGCTTTATATGATTTCTACTCATCTAGTAAGTAACTGATGGTTTTGTTTTGAATTGACATTCTCTTGTCAAAGATAAGGGAGTCTGTAGGTGTGGATGTGTCAGTTTAACCAGCAGTATCATAAGTAGTTGGGGTTTACATTTATATCAGCTCCACAGCATGTGGCCAACTTCAGGTAAACATTGTGGCCTTTATTTTTCTAAATCCTCAGATATATTCAGAGATGTACTACGTAAAAGAGGAGTTCGGGTTTTAACAGGTTTAGGAAAGTATTTCCGACACGTAGACAAGAACAGAAATGGTTTTCTCTCTCAGGCAGCCTTCAAAGAAGCTCTAAAAGTATTCCATTTGGAAATACCTGAAGGGGTAAGTCTAGCTGAAACTGTAAGCATGGATATTGTCTTACTTTCATTTATGGAATCACTTCCTTTCTTTGCTTCAATCTATAGTTTAATAGTTATTTTTGCAAGGGTTTTTCCCCATTGTGTTATATTGGCATTTCTGCATTCGGTCCTATGTGAAGTTCTTAAATAAAAAAGTGTAATATTTTACATCATGAAGAAGCGAGTGGGATTGCAATCCATTTTTTCTTCTTTGTTGGCCTTTCAAAAATAATTTATGTGATATTATTTACTTTTTTTTATTGGTTTTAGATATTATGTTTTAAAAACATATATATCATTGCCCAGAGAAGCTGTGGAGGCCCCATCCCTGAAAGTGTTCAAGGCCAGGTTGGATGGGGCACTGGCCAACGTGATCTAGTGGGTGGCATCCCGGCCCATGGCGGGGGAGGGGTTGGAACCAGATGATCTTTTAATGTCCCTTTCAACCCAAACAATTCTATGATTCTATGAAAAACAGCCCACAGCTATCGAAACTGCCAATAATGTGAATTGTGGTCATCAGTGACCAACGATGACTTGCATTATTTTGACAAATCTTTGAGTCAGTTTTGATTCAGAAGTTTGTTTGGGTTTTTTTGTGAGAATACTGTCATTTGGTATTATAACAATTGTTTCATTCTAGGACATAGTGAAGAACTTTGGCAAAATATTTTTAAATTGCAGGACTTTGAATCCTTATGGCTTATTCTTGATGATGGCAAGAGTGATAAGGTCGACTATGGAGAATTTACTCGTGCCATATTTGGAGAAATGAATGAATATCGGAAAGCATTTGTAAGAAAAGTAAGTTTTGTTGCAGATATTCTAGGTGCAGATATTTTTGCAATCTAACTTGCTTGAACTTGGTTATTCATCATGTTCTTCTTTACTGTAGTTTTTGGTGTTGTTTCTCTTGAATTGCACATCTGGTAATTGACTTTTTAAACTTCCAGATCAGTTTAATAAAATAAACATAAATTGGAAGACTGCATGCTGTTCCATTGTTGAATTAATTAATTTTGAACTCTAGAGTTAATTCCTGTAGTATTTTGAGTTTTTGCATATGTGTGCTGTTCTTACAGTTCAGTCCAGTGCATAAAAGCACCTGGCACCCTGAAACTATCGCTTCCAGAAGTGTGTTTCCTGATTTTGGCAGATCACTGCATCGTGTGCAATTTTTTTTTTTCCCTCGGTGTCTGAAATAGAGGCAATAATACTTGCCTCCTTTGAGACCCACAGAGTCATTATATTTGTGAGAGTTACTATATTTGAAATTCCATTTGTTATATGTCTATAATGTAACACAGAGCTGTTTGCAGTAGGAAACACTGATTACAAACCAGCCAGTAGAGTAGTGACTGGATACTGAGATCAAGAAAAATGACACATGCGTTCATACTTCTGATCGTGGAGGATCTGACTGTTGTAGCCTTATATATCGAGTACGTGTATTTGGGTAAACTGAAATGAAAATGAAGCTGCTGTTAGCAGTGCTGAAGAGGCTATGCTGAGGCCTGTCAGAATGACGCAGGAATCTTAGTAATTGGAGGAGGCAGAGGGGAAGCAGCTTAACTTCTGATTATAAGGATGAGCTAGAAATTTTGGAGAGAAGACAGTTTTGGGTTTTTTTTGACTTGGTGAGGGGACCACATTTGATCTGAAAGCTGTTTAGAGAAAATAATAATGAAATTCCATAATCTTGAATAATTTTCTAGTATCTGGTGCCTTACATAAAATAGGTAAGTTGACATAATCCATTGCACAAGATCTAAAAATGTGTGCTAGGTAGTTAAGTGTATTTGATCTTTACATCTTTCTACTTGTGTTTCCGTTGGGTTTTTTTCGCTTATATGCTTATATGATTTTTCTTTCCCTTTATAGGCTTATATGAAACTAGATTTCAACAAAAGTGGGAGTGTGCCTATGGTAGACATCAGAAAATGTTACTGTGCGAAGAAACGTCCTCTAGTATTGGCAGGTAATTCACATGAAGAGGAAAAACATGAAAACCTGTAACTACTAAAGTCATCTTGTTAGCAGAGATACCAGATGCAGAAACTAGTTGCAAATACAAACTGTTTTCATATTGGCTTAGACTTGAGCTGTTAAAGAGATCTTCTTTTCCTCTGATGACCTGTAATGCATCTATCTGGAACATGACTATAAATAGTAATGGTGTTCATTTTAATACTTGCTTTTTACCAAGCTGTAAATACTGCATATATGCAGAGTAGTTCCTTTCCCTACCTGTGCAGGACTACATTTAAGCAGTTACGTCTCAGCTTTGGTGTGCAAATTATCAATGACACATGTGATATTAGTAATTTTCACTTAGGAGGATACTCTCATTTTCATATTACTCATTTCCATCAAAATATGCAAAGGTTCCAAATGACACTGAATGTACTCGGCACCTGAAGTTCCTTCTGAATAAATAATTTATTTCTGGGACAAGATTGTGATACTTTACAGAGGAAATACTGGTATCTTCATTATTTTTTTAGGATTCTCAAAAATGCCATTGAAACTCTGCCATTGAAAAAATAGTTTAAATATTTGTATGTTAGCTTCTAAAATAACACCTCCATGTACCAAACTAGTCATTGTGAAAAGTCTCCCTGGTGTCCTGACCCTTTCTGTTTTAACTTGGAGAAGAGAGGGTGTTTGTTGTATTGCCAGTGATTTTAATGGTAACACATGAAGATCCATGGTGGTGTAGGCATATTACACTTGCAGTTTTTTCCAGTGCTATATTTTTTTCCATTTTTTTCCTCAGTGTTATGAATCATCTTGAGTATAGTCTTTATTAAGTGACTAGAACACACATATCAATTGCAGAACACTGCAAATACAAACTTGCATCTTAAGGCTTTCATAGAGCTTTGAACTTGTATTACATTAAACATACACTGTGTTACAAGAGAACTTCTGAATTACCAAAACTGTAGTACAATGCATTACTCAGGTTTTGCAGTCATTTGAAGAAAAAAAAATCTTTCTGATCTCATAATTAATTGAAATTGATTGTGGCCTCATGCTCCTGTTGATACTTAATGCTATCATGTGCTATTAAAGTAAGATGATTTCTACAGCTGGTATCAGGTGAGCCAATGATTTAATTCTGAAATCAGAATATTAGATTTTTTTTCAAGAAAAAAATACTTGCAAGCTAAAATTTGTAAGTTTTTTGCCTGAAATATATTAAATGCCATATATTCACTGTTCTCAAAAATATGTTTAATGGAAAAATACATGTTCACAGGCCAAGCTACAGAAGAAGAAATTCAGTCGTCGTTTCTAGAAACATTAGAAGAGTCCTGCAGTGATCCCAATGAAGTGGCATATTCTGAGTTCGAAAATTACTATGAAGGATTAAGTTTTGGAATCATGGATGATGATGATTTTGTTAATATCTTAAGGACTTCTTGGGGAATTTAGAGTGGAAGACGATGAAAATGAAGAGATATTCTAAACAAGGAGTGAGCTAAATAAGAGAGTTTTTAGTCTTGATGTGCATTACTTCATAATTAGTGTC
Organism: Psophia crepitans; assembly: GCA_013399095.1. Taxonomy (NCBI): domain Eukaryota; kingdom Metazoa; phylum Chordata; class Aves; order Gruiformes; family Psophiidae; genus Psophia; species Psophia crepitans. The sequence goes on along the minus strand of VWZZ01006014.1, from coordinate 55,215 downwards.
TTAAACTAATTTCAGGGACTGAAAATTGTAGATGCTTTCAGAATATTACACGACACATATCTTTGAATGTCTGTTGAGCTATGCTAACCACTTTTTAATAGAAATGCTGTTCATTCCTTTTCATTGGAATTAATAGAATATTTAGAATAGAATAGAATAGAATCATTAAGGTTGGAAGTGACCTCAAGAAAGGCTGTTCCCCATACCAAAAGGCACCATTTACTAGATATTAGAATGAAGTGGCTTATTTTAAAGTAAGAGGGAATTGGAATACTGAAATGCATGAAGACATATATGCAAGACAAAATTTAGTTTTGTGATGCCTTGTGAAAAGTTTTAGATTTTACAGTGTAAATATCAGTGGTAGCTTTTTTTCAGAGTTTTCTTCTTACAAAAATAGTGTATTTATTCTTGTAACAGTCTTTGTCTCGTTTCTTAGCCCAGTACTTAGCCTGAAAGAGAGCGGGTCATCCTTCTCCAGTTTTGAGGATGTCTGCAGTACTGAAAGTGCAGAGATGTTCACACCAATTAGCCTTTGGGCTAGTATGTGGACCGTCTTGACTGATGTTATTTTTTCATCTTGGTCAGACGTCTAAAGCTAAGCACTGAATCCCAGCTGTTTTAATAAGCACGCATATATTTTATAATGCACTTCTTCCTTTCCTGTATTTTGCTAAGTGGCTTTCAAAACAAATAATTTGTATTTATCTGGTTTCTGTCCTTTCTGTTGCTGTGATTTTTATTTTTTTTTAAACTAAAACTTAGCAGTGGTGTCTTTTGTCAAACTGATAATATAACATTTCCTATAAACTCAGAAAGTATAAAACAGAAAAGTGTAAAAAACCTCAAATAAACAAAACAGCAAAACCAAAACAACCACCTCTGTCACAGCAAAAATTAAACCATGAATTAAAATGTTCCTTGCTACTTGAAATATTCAGCCAGATATGCTTTTCAGTGTCATACATCTTGTTAATTCTGTAAAATTATTTGTGTTAAGAAATAAAAGATGTAGTATTAATTATATATAGAGAGAGATAGATAGCCTTTGGTTTCAATATATCTGTCACCAAAATTAACTGTATGTTGAACTGCAGTTCTTAAGCCTGTGCAATTAAAAGATACTAGTGTCCTCTGTGCTTGTCTGCCTGGTTTTGAATTTATAGTCTGTGGTTAATAGAACCTTCCTCCGAGACAGAATTTGCGTTTCGTAGGAATTTAAGGGCAGTGTTGAAATGAGGGACTTTGCTCCCTCTGTGGCCAACTGCTTTATTCTAGATAGAGCATTTTGGTGTTCTAAGAGCTTGTGCATTGTTGTACTTTGATTGATTGTGCCCTGTCCTCACTGTTAACTAGAATTGGTGTTTCTGCTCTAAATCCTCAAATGAGGGATTTTGAGGGGTTCCTTTGGGGCTGCAAAACTCTGTATGTATTGGTTTACAGAGAAAGACAAATTTTGTTAATGCAGGAGTCTTGGTGTGGCTCATTATGATTTCTTACTCCCTATTCCTGCTGGAATTTCTCTTGCTGGAAAGATTTTTGTCAATTAGTGTTCCTGGAATTGGTGATTCTGAGAAGGGCAACTTCAGCTGGTTTTACAGGGATCTGCTTGTTAATGTGTCTGTTCAAATCACTGGCAAATACCAAGTGGCATTTTTGTTAGTTTTTCAAAGAATCACTTACTCTGTTTGGACTTCTTCACTTAGGAGGGCTGTACTAAGGCATAAAAATGTAGTTCAATTTAATAAATGTGAAGGTGATTGTGAAATGAGGTATTGACATATTTAATTTTTGCAATGCTTAATTTTTTTGTGATGCTTTCACGAAGCATATTCCACATTATCCTATGGAATGGAAAAATTGATGACAAGTGGATGTATCCTTAGTGGGCCTGCTTATCAGCAGAGGCTGTGCAGGTCACATCTGCTGCAAACTAAGCGTTTGTTTTGCTCTTATCATTAAAATGAGGTGCTGTTTTAAGAACTCTGTTTCCACAGTTTGATAGTTGTGCATTTTATTGGGTTTTTTTTAATCTGAAGACAGATCCTTAACAGGATAATCTACGATAAATTCTAAAGGTCAGAAATGTCCTGAAAATACAAGTAGATACTCTCGTAATTATGTAAAACCTGTTGGGTATATAATTTCTATTAACTCTGAGGTCAGTTATGCATCAGTAGTTACCTCAAAACATCAGGTATGATGTCTATGGTGAATTTTTAATGGAGTTCACAAAAGCAGTTTTCCATCTGCCTGCTGTTTTTCATTGTTTAAACTTAGAGCCTGTAACAAAGAATTCAAAGCAACTTGCACCCTTAGGCTGGCCCAGCGTGCTCACTGTTAGGAGAAAAATACAGAAATTGTATTCAACCCAGGGTCTGTCGTGTCTGACTTCATTAACAGTGTTCCCAATGCCCTAATTAGTTGCATTCTGATTTGCTCTTTTTTACTTTTAAATGTTTGAGGAACCTGAATTATTATTATTTTTTAATCAACGCTTTGTAGCTTTAAAATTGTCTGGAGGTGTCTGCTGTGGTTTGCTGCCTTTAAATGTGTTTCAGACAAAACTTTTTCAACATTTGCTACCTTTCTCAGAATTGCCCATGTTTTCTAAATTAGGATGTATTCTTAGTTAGAAGTGGTGTTCTCACAGAAGCGGGCAGCCTTCTTTCCTGAAACTCACTGCTTAATAAAACTAGTTGTCTTCATGCCACCCTGATTTACACTTTTGCTAAAAAGTCTTAGCAACGTGCTGTAATTAACAGTATCAGAAGCACATCATGCTACAAACATATTTTGTTCTATTAGATACACATGCTCCCACAATTAGAATCATAGAATGGTTTGAGTTAGAAGGGACCTCAAAGACCATCTAGTTCCAACCCCCCTGCCATGGGCAGGGACACCCTCCACTAGACCAGGCTGCCCAAAGCCCCATCCAGCCTGGCCTAGAACACTGCCAGGGATGGGGCCTCCACAGCTTCTCTGGGCAACCTGTGCCAGTGCCTCATCACCCTCACAGTAAAGAATTTCTTCCAAATATCTAATCTAAATCTTCCCTCTTTCTGTTTAAAGCCATTACCCCGTGTCCTGTCACTACATACAGTTGTAAAGAATCCCTCTCCATCTTCCCTGTAAGCCCCTTTAGGTATTAGAAGGCTGCAATTAGGTCTCCCTGGAGCCTTCTCTTCTCCAGGCTGAACAACCCCAACTCCCTCAGTCTGTCCTGGAGACAGGAGAGGTGCTCCAGCTGTCTGATCAGCTTTGTGACCCTCCTCTGTATTCTGTCCAACAGTTCCATGTCCTCCTTCTATTGGGCACCCCAGGGCTGGACGCAGTACTCCAGGTAGGGTGTCACAAGAGCGGAGCAGAGGGACAGAATCAGCTCCCTCGACCTGCTGGCCACACTATTTCTGATGCAGCCCAGGACACGGTTGGCTTTCTGGGCTGCCAGCACACACTGCCGGCTCATGTTGAGTTTTTCATCAACCAGCACCCCCAAGTCCTTCTCCTCAGGGCTGCTCTCTATCCATTCCCCACCCAGCCTGTAGCTGTGCTTGGGATTACGCTGACCCACATGTAGGACCTTGCACTTGGCCTTGTTGAACTTCATGGAGATACTGCCAGCTGATAAAATTTTGTGGGTCTTTGGGGCCAGAAAAACAACAATATTAGAAATGTATCTGCCATATGTGTTTGTGTGGAGGTGCTGTTTAGTTTGGGGAGAGTTGTTTGGGGTTTTTTGGTCTTATTTTTTTGGGGGGTTTTGGTTATTTTGTTTGTTGGGGTTTTGGTTTTTTTTTTTTTTGAGCATACTGTCTGTAGATAGTAAAAGAGAAAACCTAGAACTGAATTCTTATTTGTTGGTCTGTTAAGTCCATAGAGAAACAAATCAGATAAACCTCTGTGGCAGAAAAAAGGTAAGGTAAAAATAATTTTTTTTCTGGATATTACTCTAACACCTAATAATTTATCCTTCCTCTCCTTTATACTCATGAATTTAGAGACAGAGATAATTCTGTACTTTCTTTTCATGTTGTTAACCATCTTGTCTTTGAGACACTGTCAGAAGGACTCTTGCAATCATGAGGCATGTCCAGTGATAAAAGCTGCAAGTAGTATTCCTTCCAGACCTATTCAGGCTATTTTTTCCACAGAGAACTTTTCAATATATTACCTGAAATGGAAAGACCTTAGGAAAGAAATGTGGCAAGACGGTACCTACATGATGACCCTATGAAATGTTTTGTTTCGTGGCTCCTATACTTTTGTTGCACCCCTTTTCGATGGTGGGGAACCAAAGGCTCAGATGTTAGAGAGAAAGTACCCTTCAGAAAAAACATAAAAAATTTATTACAGATTTCTTAACCTTTCTTATAATATTTGTTGTGCTTACTTGGAATCTATAGTATCTGGGTACCTGTTTTCTGACTCTTTGTCTCCTCACTCATGGTTTGGATGGCATTAATTGGATTTATGCACGGAAACTTCTGTGTTTGTTGCTACCGGCAGAATTTTGTGTGTCCAACATCCCTAGAGAAGCAGCTTCAAAATAAGAAAAGTAATAGGCATTTCTCTGTGGCTTGACTTTGCAGGCTGCGTTCTCATGAAAGATGTTTAATATTTTAGGATCTTTTTCTGGTTTGTGTAATTTTTTTTTAGCTCGTATCTTCTGACCTTTTGCTACCATTTCCCTTCCCAGTTTTAGGAGAAAAGAGGAACTTGAGAGACTCTTGCAAAGGCAGAAAAAGTAGTATTTGGAAGGTGTGGTGCCTGCCTAGGTATCTTGCTAATGGGGATTCTCCCTGTAGAAACCTAACACTGCTTTCGAACTGACCTTTTGAGTAGTCACCTCTTTGGTGACTTCTCCTTCCTACTGGACTCCTTCCCAGTAGACAAAGACCTGAGAGGTTGTGCTCTTAGGCAGCCCGTCACATGCACTGGTAAGAAGGACTAACCCTGTGGCTGGGAAGGCGAAGGTGCCAGCTTCGGTCCCACTGCCGATGTCTGCCTACCTTGCTGCTGGGCTCTTCGATAGCTGCTGCATCGGTGGGCTCCTTTCATAACCCTTGTCAGGAGAGGCTTGTGGGAAGGAGACTTTTTGCAGACATTTAGCTACCTATCAGCATGCCAAGCTAGAATGCAAGGACTGTCCCTCTTGTGGAAAAGCTGCTCTTTATAGCAACTTTTCAAAACGTCAGCCACTGAGTACCTTCTATCTGCAGGGAAGTGTAATGGAGAAGGCAGGGCCTGGACAGAGATGAACTAGGGAGAAGACATGAAGAAAGGACAGGCAGAAGACATAAAACAGTGGCACTTAGAGACAGTGGGGGAGATGAAAAAGTAGTGAATAGTAAAGAGCTCCTTTGCAGCAGGGATTTGTGGGACTTCTTCCCCATCTTTTCCCCATATTTCTATTTTATGCCACATGTTGCATTTGGTGGTAAAATGGAAGTGAAACTCAGCAGAGGCCCATTAATTCCCGTTCAAAAGGGCTTTGTTCCAATGATGACGCCTGGCGTCCTCTGTTTATTTATCCCATTTCTAGGGTGGTGGTTGGTAATTCTGCTCATGTTCTTATTTTGAGAGTTTTGGCCAAGGCCCTGACAAAAGTCGCGTTGGGAGGAGCATGCCATGGGTGATACCTGCTTTACACCGCTTTGCACTTCATGTGGGGAAACCCCAGGCCGTTGTAGGGAAGCACAGGTTAAAATCAGTGGAAGCTAAAATAGCAGCTCTGGGGATGTATCTTAAAGCAATATTCCCTTTTCTTACAACCTCTGTCAAGTAAGTGAACACTTAATGACTCCTCTGACTAATTCTGGGTTCCTATGATTTGTCTTGGCATGAATTAAATCCTGCACTCACACTGGTAAAATTATTCCCCTGAAGTAATTCCTTTTGACAGTAGTATTTGCCTTGCAGATGCTGGTGATTAACTGCAGGTTTCAGTTGTGAACACTGCAGTTGTTTTCATCCGCTAGACATTCTTGAATTCTTCTCCTTTCATGACCAAAGGGAACAACAACTCGGAGGTCAAACTGATGCTACAATTTAATGTTTTGGGTTTTTTTGGGTTTGTTGCTTTTTGGTTTGTTGTTTTGTTTGGTTTTTTTTTAACCAAGCATTTTGGAAGTACCCAACATAGCAACAGAGTTTTAACCAAGTTATAATATTCTGCTTTTTATGGGCTTAATATGCTTTTGAGAAGTATCTGTTCTAGATATTATTGTTGCATAGATTTGAGTAACCGTAGGGAAACAAGCACGCAGAAAAGTAACTTGGTAAGTTAGTTTGTTCGTTTATTTATTTATTAAAATCAAGGCAGTGAGAAGGGAATTGGTTGTCAGTGCCAGATAATTAACTTTCCTTATCCCCTGTGTTTCTTTTGTGATACTTACCCCTTTTCTCAGACCATGTGATTTTTGAGTTCTCTTTCCAATTTTACCTTGATGTGCCTCCAAAGTGTCTTCTTTTGGGAACATCCTTCTTGGAAATGAGCTTCTCCAGTAACAGCCATAACCCTAAAGACTTTTCTGAAATAAATCAAAATATGAAGTAACATCCAGGAAGAAAAATCCCTGGATGAGAGGATAGGAAATGGGGCAGATAAAGGCAAACAGTTGCTGTGATGACATCACTACTCATTAATATTTTTTGTTCATTCATATCCTTTGACTCTTCCTTCTGGAGCACCAGCCATGAAGAAAAGCCTAGCCAGTACTGTAGGTCAGCGTGAACACTTTTCCTTCACATACAGTCAGAAGAAATCAGTCTGAAAGAGATTTCATGAAGTTGTCTGCTCCATTATCCTGTATTATCTGGGAAAAATAGTGTGTCTGCCCTCTTTTCATCTGTGATGGAGCCTCCACTATGTTCCCAGGTAATTTGTTCTATTGCTTGACTGCACTTCATGTTCAAGTTCCCTGCTGATTCACCTGAATCTTTCTTGCTACAGTTTAAGCTGATCACTGTTTCCACTATCCCATCCTTCCCTTATGCAACAGCTTTGAAAGCTACTACTACATTCCCTTTGATGTGAAGTCTGCTAAATATGACTGTTTAGGAAAATTACATTAACTGGACATGTTTAGTCCATTCTCATCATTCTCCCTGAAGTGCCAGTTGGTGCCTTTCTTGTGCTGAATGTGATGCCCTACGCTAGGCACAACGTTCCGGTTAAGGTCTTGCCAACGAGGTACTTGTTTTACAGATTGTGTTTCTCAGTGTCCTCCTTTTTTTCCTTTTTCCTTCTTCCTTGGCAACAACCTGATGTTATTAAGTATTGCTGAGGTTGTAATGAGTTTTAACCCACAAATTTTCTTCTCAAGAACTACTTTTTCTTGCATCATTTCACTCAAGGAACCATGAAGTTCTGCCACACTATGAGATACAGTTTTCCTCCTGGAAAGACCTCCTGGTCTTGAGCGCCTCAGTTGGGTGGGAGCTGTGAGCTTACACTTTTCAGATAGCTAACACACTCTCATCAGTTTTACCAGAGACTAGAAGTATTATTTCTTCTTCCTAGTTTTGCTTCGTAGGATATATTTCAGTGAAATCCATAGCATTGACACAGAATCATATAATGGAAAATAAAGAAGATCCAAATAATGATAATTTTTTATTATTACTATTAAGAGCAGGGGGGAGGGTAAAGGGAAGCTGAACCAAGACTTAAGGTGTTTAACAGCAGCTTTTTTCAGATACTGTATGTAAGTGGTCTGTTATGCAAGTAATAAATGTAATGTGATATTTGTATGTATGGTATTTATTAGAATAGATCTTGTCGTTGCATATTTTTAATGTCATATGGAAATTTTTTTGTCTCAGCTGGAACATATCTTTATTAGTTTTTGATATGGGTACTAATCCCTGCTACTGGCTGATGTGTAGAAGTGCAGGTAGGCCACCTTCAGCCTACAGCTACTTAACTGTAATTCCCAAGCCAAACCTTGCTTCTCTTCAATGATCTTCCAGATGTAGGACTTCTATTATTTCCTGCTACTCTGGTGTTTGGGGTTTTTTTCTCCTTTTACTTAAATTAGGCTGTCTCTGACCTGCTGAACTGGAAGGTTTTATTCAGTAAATATACTGCAAGAGCACTGGTACCAGGTGAGACATTTCTTCAGCCCCCTTGTTAACTTACTACTGTACTAATTTCTGCAGTGCCTTCCCCCTCCTCCCCAGTGAATTAACTGCTATGAATAATACATAAAATTATGAACTGCCTTTCACCCTGGAGGAGCAGACCACAAGGTTGCTTTAGACACTAGTCAGGGTTACATCAAGACTACTAACTTGTTAGTATTACCTTTTGGGCTTAATTGCATTTTTCTCTCACTAAAATGAAAGGACTACTAAAAACAGTAGCTGTATTAATAACTATGGACTTCAAACTGTTCCTTTGCACTTTTACTTCAAAGACATTCTTTTTGGTAACTTGTTAGATTGACTTGTGCTCTTGGGCTGTAGAGAGTATTTGATGGCACCAGTTAATGTAGACTGTGCATCCATAACTCATATCTACGAGCAGTTTAAAGGTGGAAAAAGATGGTTCTTACACTTAAAAAAACAACCCACAATGGTAACACCATAGCAATGTGCAGCTTAGATTGAGTTTTAATTGCCAGGTCCTAATATCCATCCTGATAGAAAGAGTTCAGAAGCATCAAACAAAAATTGGCACGGTAGATGTCAATTTAGTAATCTAATAAAATGTAAGTGGAAGCTGGTGACACGTCCTTGTGCTGCTGGAAGTGCATTATGCCAGTTCTGTACTGTGCAGCTGAATGTCCTGTTGACAAAACGGGACCCGGGGCCTTTTTTGCCCATCTGGGTTCTTGAACATGTTTTGCCCCAGGGAAGGGCTGGGTGGCTGTAGGGTGTGAGCTGATACATGGAACCCCCTAAGCAATTTTCAAAATTAGTATGAAAAGCCTAAGCCAAGGAGTTATTAAAAAATGTAAATTAACCTGATAAGCAGTGGCATTTTTTCCCAGGATTAGTGTAATATTCACATTAATTATGATACTGCTAGATTTTAAACTAGAGCTTCATTTTCCAGAGGAGGGGGTAGCAATCTTTCAGTCGCAGCGGTGGGAGAAGCTTAAAGGTACATTTAAGGTGGCAGCTCTGTTCTCAGAGCGTTTCTTTTTGCATTTTGATTTCCACTGTGCTGCTTCTTTTGATGCTGAAGCTTTTTGAGCTGGGACATATGTCAGTTACTGTTTCACTAATGTGTTTTCTAGCTTTGAAGCTCCTAAAAACTAACTGAGCCATGGGCTGCACTGGGCACTATGCAAAAGATTACTTTGGGGTACAATCCTTGCCTCAGAAAATGTAAAGTCTGAGTTGGACAAGGTGCAAGAGAAGAGATGAGGATAGGAAATGGAATACTATGTTAATGATACAAGCAGCTAATGTTTAATATAACAACAAATAGCTCAGGTTGCCTCTTACTTAACAAATATCAGTGATAATGATTTGTAGGATGAAAAGATTATTGAAAAGTCAGAGCGAATCTTCATCTCTGCATCGGTTAGCAGGAACACTGAAGTAGAGCTCTGGATAAGTGGGGGTTTAAAATATTATGAGGATTTTCTTTGGCAGCTTTCTTAGGCCACTCCCAAACAGAAGATCTTTAGAATTCATTCTTTTTTAGCAAGATCCTTTGAATCACCCATGTGATACTTCTTGACAACAGAAGGTTTTATAAAAAAAAATGATTACGTGATACAGGAATGCTTCTTCCATTTTGACAGTCAATATTTACTAAAACCTGTACTAGGAAATATTTTGTTGTTAGTGGTGGCTTTGTGTGTGTGTTTTGCTGTTCTTAACCTCCATCTTGGGGACAAAGCAGATGAGAACCCAAGTGGAACAAAGTGGCAGTCAGGGACTTCACCGTGCATGCCTTGCCAGCCGTCCTCTTGCATACTGAAACGGCTTTCCTTGCTACGGCAGTGGCAAATTGACTTCTGTCTGTCTGCCAGAACTGCTAACTGCTGAATTGCAAGCTAAGGAGAAGGGTGAAGGTTACAAAACCACCACCCTGAATTCCCGCTGGAGCCTGGCAGTAAGCTTGTACTCAGGCTGCGGCGCACGCCCTGTGATCTGGAAGGGCAAACATCTTCTTAAGAGAGGTATAAAACTCTCAGGTCATTTTAGCCCGTGTGCTTTTGAGGTGTAGGGGAAGGAAGGAAGTATTACAACAACGCAGTCTCAAGAAACAGAGCCATGAGTGGTTGTGGCAAGTTCTCAGCCACTGGCATGAGTGTGCTGCTTAAGTCCAGGCAGCTGCTTTAGGCACCTCTGTGGCACTGCCACACTCTTTAGGCTGTCTGCTTATTCTGTAGAAAAAGCAGGGTCTCTGGAAGAGATGCATGAGAGAGATCTCTGGAAGAGATGCCTCCTTGAGAGGCGTGTGTCTTCCTCCTGTTGAATATGTAAAAGCTTAGGGAAATTACCATAGCTAAGCTGACTAGCAAAAGTTAGGAGGGTATTGGGAAAAGCTCTCAAGGGTATCAAACAGGGCTGAAATGTTTACGAGATTAGCATAGGCATGGCATGTTCTTTGACCAGCAAAGATGACGGTCAATGTGACCAATATGGCTTTATTCTGCACTGAAGTGCATAAGCTGACTTGTTCAAAGACATGCAAAGACTCGGGAAATCAACTTGCAGTTTTAAATCCTCATGTTATTTTCCTTATACTGAGATGTGCTGCTAACGGAGAGTTAGCTAGGATGTTTCTCCCAAGACTTCCCTAGCTGGCCATGACCTTGCACAGCTCTTTAAGGCTCATTGGCACCTCGCCCCTGAGGAGGGAATGCTGACAGTGCTGCCCATGATGGAGCTGATATTTCCCAGCCGGCTCTCCCCTGCCAGGTAATGGTCCGGTTTACAGGCTACAGCAGAAAACCCATGCCAGCACCTCTAACTTTTGGGAGCGAGACTGAAGCACAAGCAGAGGAGATGCAGTGTTTATCTCTTGAGAATACTGTTCTGTTTCCATGGCAGTAGACAGCTCAGTCCAGATTTGGGCAATCTTGTCTGCGAAGTAGCATGAAAAAAATTAGGAGAGAAAAACTTGACTGCAGCTGAATGGAGGCAGTCAAAATTAATCAAGCTTGCATACACTGAGATGGGTCTGCTATGAGACTGCAGACGCTGTGAAGGAACCTCTCTGCTTCCTGCATAGCTAAGGCATCTGATTTAAAATCTGCCTCCCTCAGCCAGCGAGGCTCTGCATGAGACTTCTGCCACTTGCACTCTAGTTGCTTCCCTTCTGGCAGGTAAACTGTAACTACTCACAGAGGGATGACAAAACCATTGCAAAACACAATTATTAAACTTTGAATCAATAGTAGAGAATGAGCTATTGTTACAAAATCTCTTCAATACGCTGACAGAGTGATCAATTAAATGGCTGTAGCTTCAGGGTTGCCTCAAAGATCATCAGTGCAAGTACCTTCAGAAGATAAGCTATTAAAGCAGATCCCTTGCCTTCTTGGGGTAGATTTATTGTGGTCTCTTCCTAAAAATTAATGAAAATAATGGAGTCTGTTAGTCACAGAAAGGAAGAAAATGATAGATGAGGTAGGTTTCCACTTAAACTTTGGTGGAGCACGAAAATGAGGTGGAATGATGCCAGAGTCATCTGAAAACTTTTGCCATCCTTTTACTGTGTTTTTACTGTTTTTCATGGCATGTGAGGGGATGGTTTGCTGACTTCCTCAGATAAATCACCATCATGTCGTATGTGGGTTACATATTAGATTTGAAGTGATTTTAGGAGAAAATCGGTAAAAACTAGCGTTAAGTGAAATGTAAAACTGCTCCCAGAAAATTTTAGTAACTGGACTTTTTCTTTTAAAAATGTAGACATGCTGTTCAGTAACAGTTTGAATATCGATTGAGGTAACAGATAGTGTGTGTGCTGGATGATAGATAATATAATTTACTAAAATAAAAATGTAAAGGTATCTTCCCCCCCCCCGACCAGGTGTCAAATTATGTCCAACTCAATTTGATCACTTCAGAGACTTAGAAACTAAAGATGATTAAAGTTTCTTTGTAAGGTTGTTTAGTGGTATTTACACAGTGCCTCTGTAAATTGGCCATTTCTTAATAGTCTTTGCCAACGAAATGAAAGTGACAGATGTTTCAGAGAAAACTGTGTTATAGATCTGGAGGGTTTTGCTGTTTTGGTTTTTTTCAATTTGTTTTTTTCCAGTTTTTTGTTGGGTTTTCTTTTCTTTTCTGAAGACACTACTAAAATAGATAGTATGGCACCTCTTCCATTTAGACCAATTTAGACAACCTGATTGTTGGTTATTTTTATTATGGGAATGCTTAAGACTTGCAGGAGATGAGGCCTTCATTATGCTGACACAGAGTTTTATTATTGATATGTTGTCCAAAAACTTCAGTCAAAATGAATGAGATGGACAAAGAATAGAAAATTTCAGAAACATTGGGAATAGCATTTCCCAAAATTTTCATGAGGCTTCTATTCCTGTGCCAGGAAGCAGGGGCAAGGTCAGTGGAGGCCAGGTTGTCTCTGCTGGCTTAGATAGCCATGCTGTAAGAGAAGACACATGGCTTGGGCATTTCACCATTTTTCCGTCTCCCTGTGTTTTCTGATCACTAGTGGAAAGGTTTACCCCTTTTGAATGATGGAAGCTTGTACCCAAGAGCTGTAACTAGGATGGAGGCACTGCATTCATTTCCCTGTCCCTCAGGACTCTGTATGTTTGACTAGGTCATTCCAAGACTTTTTTTTTCTTTTTGTTTTTGGTCTCTGCAAATAGATAGAGCACCTGGAATAAGCTTGGTCCATGTATGTACGTTCTACTTGAACTAAGTTTGAGCCTGTTGAGGAGCTCTGTACTAATCTCACTGTTTAATTAGTCTTCTTTACAAAGCCACTATCTTGCTGGCAGGTGACAGTCCCTCATAGGTGTCATCGTGGGCTGGCAAGTTATGGATGAGAACTGACCTTTAACTGGAATTGGAGCAAATTTTCAGGATAGATCAAAAATTCATTCCCACTATTTCAGCACTAGGCACTAAAAAAAAGTAAGTATGGACAGAGCCTGAGGCAATGCCTCCTTTTATAAGCAGCATGTAATATCCTGTATCTCCCGAGGAAATGTGCATCCCACAAACGTGAATCAGCACTGACAAAGCTACTTGAATTACAGAAGAAAGAGGTGAGTAATCTTTCTTTCCACCATCTTGCATTGCTAATACTTCTGGCGTTAGTAATTCAGACAAGTCAAAGGGCACCCAGGGGTCATGAATGAAAAAGGCAGTGGCTATGAGAAGATTCTGGAGTGACTGGTGTTTGGACGAAGGGCATGTGGGAGTCACTCCTGATTTTGAGGAAAAGTGGAATCAGAAGTGGAAGGTGATGGTTTCTAAAGGATTGGCCCCTGTGAGAGAAGGTGCTTTGGATCTGGGAGGTTATGAGGCTGGTTGGAGGAGGTGATTGAATGGAACAGCTCCAACTTGCATTATATGTGTGTTTGTGTAGTGTCATGGGCAAAACCCCGAAGGACCTAGACAAGCTCAAGAAGTGGGCCCATGTGAACCTTGTGAGGTTCATGAAGACCAAGTGCAAGGTCCTGCACATGGGTTGGGGCAGCCCCCAGTATCAATACAGGCTGATTGAGAGCAGCCCTGTGGAGAAGGACTTGGGGGTGTTGGTTGATGACAAGTTCAACCTGAGCTGGCAATATGCGATATACGCTCACAGCCCAGAAAGCCAGCCGTGTCCTGGGCTGCGTCAAAAGAAGTGTGACCAGCAGGTCAAGGGAGGTGATTCTACCTCTCCACTCCGCTCTTGTGAGACCCCACCTGGAGTACTGTGTCCAGCTCTGGGGTCCTCAGCATAGGAAAGACATGGAGCTGTTGGAGCAGGTGTAAAGGAGGGCCACAAAGTTGCTCAGAGGGCTGGAGCACCTGTCCTGTGAAGACAGGCTGAGAGAGTTGGGGTTGCTCAACCCGCAGCCTCTCTCTCCNAGACAGGCTGAGAGAGTTGGGGTTGCTCAGCCCGGAGCCTCTCTCTCCAGGGAGACCTTATTATGGCCTTTCAATACTTAAAGGGGGTTTATGAGAAAGATGGGGACAGACTTTTTAATAGAGCCTGTTGCAATAGGCCAAGGAGTAATGGCTTTAAACTAAAAGCAGGTAGACTTAGACTAGATAGAAGGAAGATTTTTTTTTACTGTGAGGGTAGTGAGACGCTGGAACAGGTTGCCCAAAGAGGTGGTAGATGCTCCCTCTCTGGAAACATTCAACACCAGGTTGGACTGGGCTCTGAGTAATCTGATCTGGTTGAAGATGATCCTGCTCATCGCAGAGGGATTGGACCTTTAAAGGTCTCCTTCAACCCAAACTATTCTCTGATTCTAAACCAGTCCTGAGTTGCGGAATTTTCACTTTATTTTAACCATGCAGGAGGCGAGTGCTGGGGCTCCTGGGTGCCTGAGGCTCTGGAGGGTGAGGGGCTGCTCACGGTGGGGCTGCTGGAAATGGATGGGACTGCCACTGAGCAATTCACAGACAGCTCCCCACAGGCACCCTGCAGTTCTGCTGCCCAAACCTTGCTGTTCGTGCCCAATATGCTTAGACGATACGATCACATTTAAAGGAATGTGGTTTGCTGCAGAGGCAACACTCAGCAGGCTGCTTAACTTGCATCTGCCAGTGCTAAGGAGAGCTTTGGAGAACGGAGAAAGGTGGAAGGAATTTGGGAGAGGAGCAGAAAGGAGACAGGGAAGATGTATCGGGGGATGGGGGGGCGGGGGCTGGGAAATGAAATGGAACAGGCCCTTATTCCTCTGTGGGGGGAATCTGAGGGACAGGTCTGCGCAAGGAGCCCAGCACCACCTCAGCCCCCAAAAGAGAACTGTCATATTCTGCACTGAGCCTGGAAAAGTCAAAGAAATTATATAGCTTGTGGTATTGGAAGCTTGTGAAGAGAAACGTTGCTTTGAGATGTTTCAGGCACCTGTGGGAGGACTGAAGAACTGAGATGATGACGATAAGATACAGGTTGGTGTGCTCCAGGGTCTCAGCCACAGCAGAGGAAAACATGAGGATTTCTGAGGGAAAATACAATTATTTGGCTCAGAGCTGAGACAGAGGCGCGCTTTGTGTGCGTGTGTGTGCACGCGCGCATGACCTGGAGGGCTGCCGCTGGAGTTAACATAAGGTAAAACGGGCCAGTCCCAGCTCTACAACAATGTCGCTTCACACCCCCCTTCCCAACACCCCTTTCTTTTGAAAAGAGAAACTTGAAGCCTATTTGAATGTGCACAAACCTGTACAATTTACCCACCCCCCTACCCCCCAGGGAAGCCAATGACTTAACCATGTAGAATGGGTTGTGCTGTGGATTACTAATTAAGCAATGCTATTAGTGTTCACCTGTTTTTTCTACCGTGTCATGCACGTGGCTTCTCAGAAGACTCCAGTCTTGGATTCCCTAGTTTTTCTTTCCTTGAGAAATGTAATTTACAAAGAACTTCTCCAGTTTTTCTACAAGAGACACCACCAATTCCCTGGAATTTCACAAAGAACTGAAGATCTGGGATGGGGGAAGGCAGGTAAAGCACGCCTGCGTGCACCCCTGCCTGCTGCTGCCCGAACACCAGTAGACTGATCTCATGACAGCCTTCACATTTTGTCCATCTGTCTTGCCCGATCTTAATTTTATTTGTATTTTTCTACAGTAAGACCTTTTTTTCACCAATTCTGTGTTACTGATGAAGCCAAGCTTAATTTCAGCTGTATTAACTAAAAATGCAATTGTGCTTTGGAATTTAAAAATAATGACAACTTTCTCTTGGCTTTGTTTCCAGCCTTGTCCAATTTAACTACACCGCGGCTCCTAACAGTTGTATTTCACAGACATTTACTTAATCTATTCTTTTTTTGCAAGTTCAGAGTAGTGATTCTGACTTATCGTCGATGTACTTCAATATAATGTGGCGGTCATGTTCTGCAAGATCCATAATGAGTTAGTACGTGTAATTGTAAATAGTAGAGATTATTATAAATAAGGGAGAACAGAAAAATATGTGAAAGAAACAAGTAGAAGCTTAATAAAATGTTAATGACAGTGGATATTTAAAATAATTAGTTCATTTACTTAATCACCAACTAAACTGATATAAATTGATCATATTTTGGCTCTGTTGCACTGCCTTCAATTATAATTTTCCATTATAAAATTGATTTTATTTTTTTTGTTTCCTAATTACAACAGCATATGAAAAATATGAAACGGTGACCTGCATTAAAAAAAAATCTCAGTGGCTTCTGCCTCTCATGTCCTCCTCAGGTAGATAGATGGTAGTTGGGCAGCTTAGCCTTCCCAGGGACCTTCTAGTCAATGGTGACTGAGCTGCTTCAGAATGTGATTCAGAGCATGGCAATAACTGGGGCATGCTGCGTTTGTCCTCAGATTTGGTTTTCTGTTCCACATGTCCTTTCTTCCATTTACTTTTTTATTGTTAGACAGCTGGTAACCCAATGACTTTGCATTGCAGTACTCAAGCTTGCAAGAATGATTGCTGCTAGTAAGTAAAATGCTCATTTGGCTTGGGTTTCTGGTAGCGGTCTTCACATCTAATTTTATTGCTTTGTTGGTTAAAACAATAACATAGGACCTTTCCTTCCGTAATATCTATCCAGCGGGGAAAACTGCTTGTGTATTGCTCAGCTCTTCAAAGAGAGTTCAAAATCCTGAGCTACAGAAATGTTTCTACTTTTACATGCATATGATCGGAGAGTATGTGTAAATAGTTTTGGGGGTTTTCCCACTTGCAGATGTATTTTATGGTAAGACTCATTCAGGAGGTGCATTTCTCTCTCTTACATATGTCTCATGCCTCCACTTTTATTGGAAACCGAGGAATGCAAGAATTCAGGTCAGTCTCGTGTAGGGAGGGAAATTAATTCATAAATGTTACTTACTACAGTTGCCTATGTAGAATATTGACTTTCCAGAGCCGACATGTTCTTGAATGACAATGTCTAATATAATTTCATCCTTTATTGAGAAGTCTGCCACATGCTGAAAATACAAGGAAGATTGACACCCAGAGAAATTAATAGCATTATATTTAGTAACAGACATGTTGTAGAATATGGACATTTTGATGTGACTGAAAGACTATTATATTCTGGAAGAGACCATTCCTTTTCTCTTAACAATTGGAAAAGATGTTTCTGTGGCTTATTCTTCCCCATGCAATAAAAAACACTGTATGCTTAAGAAGTCTGAAGCGCACACAGATTTCTCATAATAAACGCCTTTTTCTTGGCATGGGCATTACAGGGTATGACTGTAAAGTTTTTGTTTATGAGATGCCATCCTTATTAGTTTTAGGTTTCTAAGGTTATTGGGTTGTTTGTGGGGTTTTTGTGTTTTTTTTTTTGAGGGGAGTGGGTTCTCTTTGGTGGTGGTGGTGGTGTTTTGGTTTGGGTTTTTTGTTTGTAGTGGTTTTGATTGTGTTGGGTTTTTTTTGTGGAGGGGTCTGCTTGACTTGCAACTTGACCAGAAGGGTGGGACTTGAGCAGACGGTGACAGTTCAGAGGGAAGTCCTGGTATTCTGGGATGATACAGTTTGTCTAGTGTTTTGGCAGCTACTGCCACCCATGGTTTTCCATAATGGATGAATGCTGCAGAGCTTTAATATGTTTCCTTTCTCCAGAAACCTCTCGTAGGTCAGAGAGAAGACAATGAATATTCATTTCGCTCTTACTCCCTCCTTCCCTATGCCCCCTTTTCAGAAAAATCCCCTCTGCAAAGAAAAGGAAGTATGGCATGAGCAGCATTACTTTGGTTTAGGATGGGTGAGTCCTTTCCACTGGATTTACAATTATGTAATTGAATATTAATTTTGGCTCCCGGGATTTTTCACTAACTGATTGTATCTGCTTTGGCAGGATATAGTTTGCTTTCTTTTTCTTGTTTTTAGGAACTTCAAAACATACATCTGGAGAAAGCTTTTGAAACTCATTTCTTAAAGTTGCCGCTGCTTTGGGAGTCTGTGTTTACATCATGGATGCCACATACCGACAGATCTGGGTTAAAGCAATCTGGTCTCAGCACAATGTCCTCTGAGCACTGCCGCCAGCAGAGCTTTGCCCTCCCAACGCCAGCAAGTGCCTAGCCCAAGGCTCTGACGGGGAAGGGGGACATTTCAGACACCACTGTTCCACTTAGTACCGTACTCCACGCCAGGGAATACCCTTGGTGTGGAGGAGTATGTTCCTTCTGAGGAAGCAGCAAGAGGGATCACCTCCAGTTTTGCACATCTTCTCTCTGGGGCTGGAAGCTCCTTTCTCGTTGACCAACCCAGTCGAAACCAGGCATCAGTAAAACAGGCTGTAGACAACAACTCAGCTGGTTTGAGGGAGAGACTTTGGCACAGGCACTGGGCTCTCTCACACATTTTTGGGGACTGTCAGCTTTCATCCCCCTGCCACCCCCAACGCCCACCACACGAAGCATGCTGAGTATGAGGTGCACCCACTGCACCGCATCTGGTTTTTCCAGCTGCCACAGAAGGTGAACCCCTCCTCCCCGAGCCCGCCCTCCCGACCCCCGGAGGCTGCCGGCCTGCGCTGGAGCCGGCTGCGGGGGCTCCCCGGGAGCCGCAGCCCGGCAGCGCCGTGCGCGTCCCCTGCCCCGCACGCCGAGGCTGTGGGCGCTGTGCGACCCAGGAGCTGCAGGCACCCACCTGCCGGGTGAAGGACCCTCTCCTGGGGGGCTCAGCAGCTCCTCTCCGCAGTCACCTGTAGCTAGGCGCTGCTTTTCCTCCATTCCTCCTAAAAATAGCTATTCTCAGCCCCGGTGCCTTCCCGCGTGTTTTCCTTCAGTGAACCAAATTTCCCTGTAGCAGGAGCGGAGGTGGCGTTGCCTTTTTCGGAGAGATGTGGTATTTGTTTTTGCTGTCGCCTCCCCCCGCCCCACAGGGCTGGGAGTGGGGGGCTGGCGAGGTGCGGAGGGACGGCTCCCCCGCCCCGGGGAGGAGCTTCAACCCCGAATGAGGTGCGTTTTCACCTTTGGGTTCGTCTTCCCGAAGAGGCGCTGGGATTAGGGCAGCGCCGGTCCCCGAGGTGCCCCGACCCGCCGCCCATGGCTCCGCTTTCCGCCCGCGATGCTCGCTCGCAGTCCCGATGTGGAAAGGCGGCGGCTCCCTTGTAAAATGAAGGGAGCGGGGGGGTCTCCGAGCGGGCGGCGGGAGCCGCTCTTACGCCTTTCGGAGTTGAGCACGGAGGGAGGCAGAACAGCTACCTGAACGCGGAAAAAAACCCAAACAAACAAA
>VWZZ01006014.1:0-34659 GCA_013399095.1 Psophia crepitans | reverse complement strand
CTGGCCTTCTGGGGCATCGACGAGACGGACGTGGAGCCCTGCTGCTGGATGACCTACCGCCAGCACCGCGACGCCGAGGAGGCTCTGGACATCTTCGAGGCGCCCGACCTGCTGACGGGAGAGCCGCCCCCCGACGGCGACGACGACGACCTGGCCGCCAAGAGGCTGGGCATCGAGGACGTGGGGGCGACCGCCGAGGGCAAGGGTGGGCGCTGGCGGCGGCTGCAGCCCCGCGTCTGGGCGCTCTTTGAGGACCCCTACTCCTCGCGGGCCGCCAGGGTAAGCCCCGCCGGCCGGTGCTCCCGCCCCGGGAGACCGAGGGGCTGCCAGGGCCGCGCACGCCACGGTGCCGTGCGTGGGAGGCAGGCGTGTGGGGCTTCGAGTGGAAGCTCGCCCTGCTCGGGGCGGGCATGTGGAGGCCATGCTCTGGTGGCCTCTGCGTGGAGGTGGCACTGGCCTCAATGGGGCAGTGGTGCTTGTCCCCTCTGCATCTGCGGGCAGCAAGGGGGTCCCGCTGTGCCAGCGTCTCCCTGCGCGAGTGTACGTGGGGTGGAGTGGGAGCTGTGGGAAGCTGTGCCCTGAGGAGTGTGTGAGGGAGCCACGTTCACCCCCCAGGCCTGGGTGGGGGTGTAAAGGTGTGCTTGCTGGGGCACCCGCTTGTGTGTGCGTGGGCAGGAACAGCCCCAAGGTGCCCTTGTCCTTTCCGAGCACCTGCATGGAGGTGCATTTGGGGCTGGGGCCGCTGACCCCACCGGGAGGCCGTCATCCCTCCCCCAGCTGTCAGTGGTCTCAGGTTTGGGGTGAGGTGGTGGCAGTGAGGCAGGAGAATGACCTCAGCCCTTTCCCAGCTTCTGTCTGTCTGCGCTGGGAGGTGATCCGAGTTCAACAAAGTAAGTGTGACAGGGGGTCACCCTGGCTCTTCCTCCATTGATTTCTCAGGGTGACCCTCTCAGGTTCTGTGACGGTGGGTATGGGTAAAAGGAGGCAGTAAATGATTGTGCTAGGTTTCTGTTATTTAGGCAGGGATTTTAGATTTTGATGCTGACTACTTTCTACTTTGCTGATTTGAATTTTAGTTCTGTCTTTTAGTTGCTGTTGTCAGTGGCGATGCGGGTTCGCTTTCTAACCCAGGGCTTTGGAGCAAACAAATGGTTGTAACTCCTTTGAGAGAAATACATGGCGGTGCCTGAAACTTTAACGAGAAAAGCAACCACCAGTAAATCCTCCCTGTTATATAAGAAAAAAACCCTGGTAATTGGAAGTGTTTGATTGTAAATAAGTGTTTTGCAACATATTTACCAGGATTGCCATAAATATCCAGAGCTAAGCCTCATCCTACAGGAAGCGCAGTTTTGGCGGGTGTCATCTGCAGATCAGTTCCGCTGATTTCATTGGTAATCTCACAGATGTGACCATAAGCCTGTGGTTAAGTGAATTCCTGAATTATACCCTATGGCCTGGTGCAGCTTCTGTGGAAGTTAAGATCTCCTATGAGTTGGTGAGGTAAGTTAAACAGAACGTAAGAGTCCCCATAGTTCCTGCTGTCGCTTGCTGAACGCCAGTGCTGTTGATGTTTTTGAAGGTTACCCACCAATACGTTTTCCCTTGACAGCTGGCTCCAGCTGATACTTGAAATAAGTTTGTAATAAAGGATCGATTCTGAAGAAAAACTACCAGAAGCGTCTATCGTTGCTCATCAGTGACACCCACGGTGCTTGCGTCCTCGCTGTCTGAACCCTAAAGAAAGTTTGGCCGTCAGTTGCCTGATGAAGCAGTAGTGCGCGCAGTGATTGCCCTGTAGATTGTCTTTCACTCATGGTTTTGTGGAAAGTTGCTGACAGTGTTGGATCTGCAGCTTTTGCAACAGGGAATCTTTCCAGCCAACTTTGCTGGAGAACTGAGGAGCGCAGAGTAAGTGTTAAATGGAAGATGCCGGGAGAAATAGGAAGGTAGGCGTGCTGGTTGCGGTTGCGCTCTGGAGTTGTAGCTGTCACTTGGGTTTTCAGTCCACTGCAGTCCACTTGTTGACAGAACCTCTGAGCACTTGCTTCCCAAATTTTTTGTCTGTATGAGACCAGCCTGAACTGTCAGTGGCTCAGGTAAAGATATTTTGAGTTTGGAAAATGAACGCTGTAATTATCACTATAATAGAAAACTGAAACATGGCAATATTAGTCTCTTAGAACATAAGGTATTTACCTTTATGTGTTTAAAACCAGTTTTTAAGTTATTATAGTCAGATTTCAACCCCAGGCAGCCAGAGATAAGGCAGTGTCAGAGCCGTAACAGTGTGTAAATCACTGTTTTAATTTTTGGTTTTTTTCAAGGCTGCTACGCTGTACCTTGATCTTTCAGGTAGGGAGACAACTTTAAGAATTGCTGGCAAGTTTTAAAGCATTAAGTAAATTTGTATTTAAGGGCTAGCATACACATAGTAAGTATTCTTGAACACAGTAGTTTAAAATGGTGATAATCTTAGTTTGGAGCTGAGACGTTACTGTCAATTCAATGTTTTCCCCCACGTGAAACAAAGAAATTATTTTCTCAGTATTCTGGCAAATACACTTCTGGCTCATGTCAGCTGAAATGATGACTAACTCTGAAAACACTTGAGTGAAATCCTGGCCTTACTGAAATCAAGACAAAACTCTGGACATCAATCATTGCCTCATAGTGTTAGCTACTGACTCATGCACCACTTAGATTATGGTGAGGGTGCTTAGTGGTAAACTTTCTTAATAACTGTGGTAATTGTATTTTTTTAGCATTACTGCCTGATTTAATTTCAGCAATGTCTTTTCTGGGAAGTATGATGATGATAAAAATGGGATATTTTCTATTAATGAAATGGTACTTAATATTTGTGATTTTCTTTATCCTGAATTGTGATCTCTAAAAATAGAAATTTATAGAAATTCAAATATAAGTTGCCATGGTAACCTATTGGGGGATAGTGCATGCACAAGATTATTCTAGCAAGACCATCCAGTGATGTTATATAAATAGTGGAACTAGTTTGTTGACACGAAGGTTTACTTTACTTGGGATTCTAAAAAAAAAAAATAAAAAAAAATTCAACTTTTAGCGTATGCGGTTTGATATTCAGATAGAGACATCTACAAAACATGTTTTTTGTAAATATAAAATGTAATCCATATACATACCATTCCTATGAAACCTGCAACACTTTTCTTTGATTCTCAAGCTCAGGAGTTATGTCTGAATATTATTTCTGCTTTCATTTTATCATTTTGGATTTCATAGACTGTGAAATGAAATTAAAGAGTGCAGCAGTACTCCTTTCACTCACACAGACCATGATAGGGCAATCGTTCACAAACTGTTGTTTGACAGAATGCTGTTATGTAGATATGGAAAGCTACTGGCATAAGGTACTGTCATAAGAGGAGAAGCGTTGGGCAGCTAAATTTTTCTGTGCGTTGGTTTAAGCATCTCTGAAACAGATGCCCAGTTCTTATCTGAATCAGACCAGTGTTTTGTGAGTTTTGCTGTTAATACCTGTATCCTTTGATGGCCCATAAGTGCAAGGTACTCATTACGCTTTAGTGAAGTGCAGAGATACGTCTAACTAGTTTGTAAGAAAGTACAAGAGACATAATTAACCACTGAGTTTAAAAGAGTGCAGATGCCCAGCAGGAGCTGGAATGTCAGTGGTAGTCTGGGGTATCACATTTCAAATTAACTAAGCTTTTAAGGCGTTTTACTTTTGAATAATGGTTGAAACATGATGCTGTTTGAAGAAGTAATTAGTATTTGTCATTGATTTTTCCAAAGGATTATGGATTACTAATGTACTTTGTACAGGAACTCAAAAAATGGTCCTGGGGTCACAAAGTTCGTAGCTATATATCCTTCACTTTCTGAGCAGACTGTAAACCTGTTCGCGGATGAGGGGACAGCACCTGCGAAGCTGGGTGGCTGAGCAGTGCCGGACTCGGTGTGACCCGGGGCACTCGAGCAGGCGCTGCCTGCAACACCCTTGCCATTTTCAGCAGCTGAAGGTGAGTTACACAACCCCTTTGCTGCACAGCCTTTGTCTCTAGGAAAGATCATAATTACTTGGTTTACAAGGGAAGGATAAAAACTAATTAGCAAGTATTTGTAAAGTTTGCTGTAAGTACGAATTCACTGAAGTGCAAATAAACCCACAAAAGCCTTGCAGTCTGGGCACTGAGATGCTAACGCCTTGCGAGTGTGCTTAAAAACACTGATCTTAGGCTGTTTCCTCATGACATGAGGAGCTGGACCTGAGCAGTGAGTGCTGTTATTTGATGGAAATATGAAGTTCCCCTCTACTGTTTTACGTGAAGTTACATTGTCAGAGACTCCTTCCAGTGTCCTGTAACATCTACACCAGCTTTGAATGGTCGGTGGGGTTGGTTGAGGGAGGAATCAGCTGAAATGAGTGAGAAGGGAGAGGGAGAAACTATGGTTTTATAATTCCCCTCGAAAGGCTAAAGCTACACAGAAACCGTGTCAGAGAGCATTCTTATCAAAGATAACTTATGTCTTTATTTGGTGGCTTGCTTACATTTTCTCCAGGTACCTAGATACCTGTCATATACTACTGGCGAGTGACTGGGGCGGGTTATATTTTTAGGGCTTTGGCTGTTTGTGATGCAAGACAGTTTTCATTTCTGGCGGAAGCAATGCTGCTGGGATGGACTGAGATGCTGTGAATGGAGTGGTGAAGATATGTTAATCTCAGAATATATGTTTGTAGATTAGTAGTGAATAGCAAAGTTTATTTGCTTTCTTAACAAATAGAAAAGCTCTTTAATTTATAGGTCGAAATATTTACTCTCCCTTTTGTTCAACAAGGAGAGCAAGTATACTTTAAATTTTACCATTTAATAATTTTTTTACTTATGCAGACATCTTGTATGTGAAAACCATATAGAGGAAATAGTAAAGGTTGATAAAGAAACTGGAAAGAGGATATTTCTTTTGCCACGTTGGTAATCAAAGTGCTGAATTTATTTTTAAGTGGGAAAAGAGCCCATTAGATTAAATTGGTGAAAACCAGTCATTCTGCTTGAAGCATTTAGCCTATGGGAGCTGTCAATTTTAAAGAAATGGCAGGATTTGTTCCTAATGACAATAATCATAATGCATCACTGTTACAGATATTCATACACTCTCTAGCTTCATATATACGTGGGCTGACTAAATTGCATTGTAAGTAATTTTTATTAATGTAGTTCTGGCATGCTGGCTTTTGAAAGTCTGAATTGGAAATTGTAGCTTAATACATGACGTATTCAACAGAAACTAACTTGATCTACCTTAAATATAGATGGTCTCTGGTGGTACTGACATATCGGTGAGGTAAAATCAGCAAGATTTCTGCCTCCCGAACTTCTGCCTTTTCCTCTACAGCTGTTCTGCCTGATGCTGCTAGTGTTTCCATGGAAACAAGCCAGCTCTTGGCTTCCTCTTCCCATTGAAAACAGCCTTCTCGCTGTCACTTATTCATCTGGGAAAAGCATTTTGTCATGGCTCTGACATAAATGCCACAAAGATGATCTGTCCTGTCATTTCAGAAATAGATGCTGTTACATGTGTGCACATGCATCCAGCCAGATTCATCTTCCAATGACTCTAAAATAATCCTGTTAATGGACTTAGGCTGAATTTACTTTGGTGCAACTGGGAGTGGAAATTCGCTTAACGTTCACAGATAATAACGGTGTGAGAAGTATTTTTGGTTGAGAAATCTAGCAGACCACGTTCCTTTATGTAGTTAATATGCAATGTGCTATCTGTCATGTTTGTTTGCAGCGGTAAAATTCGTAAATGGTTTACTTTGGGGTTGGATGAGAACTTACCTTCAAACTGATGAAGGTGGTGGTGGGAGGAATAGCTCACAACTTCTGGTGAATATTGTATAGGTTTCAATGCTACCGTCAGATGAGGTATCACATTATCACGCCGTCGTCACATGATGCAGTCAGGAGACGAAAAAAGTGACCTAAGGAAACTGGTGTCTTTGAAGTCCCTGTATTCTTAAAGTGTCTGGTACTTAGCCCAAGCAAACGTATGAATCAATATCCTGCAAAGAAGTCAACATTTTTAGTTGTTTTGGTGCATTTGTGTTGAGCCATAATCAAAGAAGTTCATAACTCAGACTAATCCCAAATCCTTGATCAGTTTCCTTCACTGTAGGAATTTTAAGACTTTTTTTAAGGGAAGCTTGTGTAAAAATTGCTTGTCCTTTTCTCTCTCAGTGATCATGGGTAGAAAGTTACTGTTCTCTTCCTGTGTAATTATCTTGCAATTGGGATAGAAGGATCAGAGAAGAGGAAAGGCATCCCTATATAAATTTTTAATATTTTAATAATCTCTTATGAAGTGCTGTCCACTAGTTTTAAGATGGAAGAGACAAGTTCTTTTCATTATCAAGTGCTGTTTCAGCGCTGTTCGTGTCTCCAAAGACTCCTCCTGCTTGTCCTGCTCTTCAGACTCTTGGCTCATCTTGAGGAAACACGATTTCCTTCAGCCACAACTGGAAAGAAAGGTTTAAGTTCTCTATATTTAGCACCTGATGGGGACAGTATGTTCCCTTTTAATTCTCTTTACTAAACTCTTCTTTAGACTTCACTTCTGGCAATGTGATTTACATAAGCTTATTGATTCATTGTAGGAACTTGTGGGGATTTCTGCAGTGTTTTAGTTTTTTTGTTTGTTTGATTTTGTTTTTTACTGTAAGTAAAGAAGTTAGGCAAATAAAATATAGATATGGTAATATCTGGAACAACAAACTACTGGTTATCATTCTGCTTAGTATATTTCCTACAGTGATACAGTTCCTTTACACACTCTTATTTTTTCACAGGCACACAGCCTTTCCAGTATAAATTAGTAATTGCATAGGAATAAAAAGATGTTTTTAAAGCAATGCTAAGCAAGGCTATTCAAGAATGTTATGTAGAGAGCAAATAGGGGAGCTACGTCACTCTGACTTTCATGTGCTGTTATTTCCAGAACCTTTCTTCTGGTGCAAGGGCTAAAATGTGAGGATATTTCGCACATCAGAAATAATTTAAACTGCTGAATGCAGTAGATAATTGTGGAAATGTGTTTGAACATGCTGATATAAACTTAGCATTGGCAATATTTATTGACACCATAAAAGGGATACAAGTTGTAGGGATGACCTGGTGCGTTTTCTTCCCCATCCTGACATACACATGCATATGTTGATATAACTGAACGGTAGTTTTTTCAGAGAGAGCTCTAGAAATAGCTGTAGAGAACAAACATGAAATCACACGTTATTTTTTTTAGTTCTACAAATGTGTTTAATTAAACATCTTTGTTGGTACTTTATGATGACTAAAGCACTTTTGAAGGAAAAACTTGACTTCCATCTGTTAATCAGTAGCATTAAAAATAGAATGCCATCTAATCACATGAAATACAATTTCTTGTGATTTGCTTTACAGAATTTTTGACTGAAGTGATGACTTGAAGCTTAAAAACCAAATTATCCAATTAGATATTATAACCATGTGTTGGTTTTCCCTCCTGCCTTTAAGTTGAAAATTCCGAGATGTTGCTGTGGCTTTTGGTCTTTTTACCAGTAGGTTAATTATTACAGTGGTGTAATAATTCTGTCCTTTCTTATTGCAGACAGCCTTTTGTAGTTTCTTAGTGTTTCTACTGAACCTTAGCTATTGGGTCTTCGATACGCTCCTGCAAAATGCAGTGAATGGAGAACAGTCTCCTACCCTTGTGCTGAATAAGGTGGGAAAGTTCATTAATATGCATGAAATATACCACACTATCATCCAGTCTTACTTCTGTAATAAATATAGTTTCTTAAGTGTTTACATTTTCATTAGTGTATAGCATACAAAATCATGGTTGGTTTTTTTTTTTTACTGTGCCTGGTCTTTGAAAAAGGGGAAGTATCCCCTAAAGTTTGTGGGTTTGGTTTTGATAATTTGTAAAGTACTAGCTGTGTGGCAGTAATCTTCTTTTTAACTGTTTAATCCTTATTCTAAGAGAAACAATTCTTCTTTAAGAGTGACATCCACCACACTAATATGCTTGCTTTGATAAAAGCACAAAGCTGCTCCAGTACTGGAGGTCTGATAGTACGTGGGATTTTAGAGCAACAGAAATCAAAAGCTGAAACTCAATTAATGGCTGAGAAAATTGTGTTTCGGTGAATTGCATTGGAGAAGATGAAATTCGGTAGAGTGAACAAGAGGGTCACAGATAGGCGTTGTTGCAATAATGAGGAGCGCCGGCTGAGTTCCTGACGATGTTGCAAGGGGACAGCGTTGGTGCCTGCCGCAGCACTGAGTGAGAGTGTTCAACCACCCCCACTGGCATCCCGCTGGCGGCTGCTCTGAAGTAGAGGGAAGAATTATGTCTTCTAATGACATTTCTGTTGGCCTACCTAATTTCTCAGATCATAAACATTCACAAAATATATTAGGCTTTTATATACTATCTACTCTAAGATTGAGGGTAGTCAAGTATGTAGTAATTAGTATTTTATACAAAGCCTGTGCAATAACAGAATTTTTAATTTTTTTGAAGTAGTGGTAAAAATTATTACAGGACAATGTAAAGTATACGAACGTGTGGGTATAAACTTCTTTTAGTTCTTGGACAATACCAAAGGAGATGTCCTCATTAGTCCTTCTTTTTACATAGGTATTAAAACACTTTCTGTACTTTTCAAGTGAGCTATTTTATCTTCTTCACTGGCACTTGGTAATCTTTTACCCATATGAATGGCAATTATTTTTTATAATTGGTTTCAGGGGTGTCTTAATTTTCACAGGATAATGATTGTTAGGAGCTGAAAGAAGTTAATGCAGATTTTTTAATATAATTCCAAGTGTATGCAGGTTTTTTTTTTTCTGATAGGAGTTTTGCAGTATTCTGAGTTTAATCCAGATATGGTTTGGAGAAGAACCTTACTTGTCTTCCTAGTTTCTGATCACATTTGGGAAAGGAGTTCTCTTGCATTTTCAATTCTAGGTCTGATACCTACCTTCAGTTTTCCCATTTGAATTTTCAAGATGAAATCCAAATGTGCTTGCACAGTCTTTCATTAGTCTGGGAAATTATTTAAACAAATTATAAAAAAACTTAGTGGGAACTGAGTTTTGCCTCTACAGCTTCCTGCGGAGAGGAAGTGGAGAGGGAGGTGCTGAGCTCTTCTCCCTGGGATCCAGTGACAGGGCACGTGGGAATGGGTCAGAGCTGCGTCAGGGACTGTTCAGACTGGACATTAGGAAGTGTTTCCTTAAGGAGAGGGTTGTCAAACACTGGGACAGACTTGCTAGAAAGATGGTTGATGCCCCAAGCCTGTCAGTGTTCAAGAGGCATTTGGACAATGCCCTTAATAACTGGCTGTAACTTTTGGTCAGCCCTGAAGTGGTCGGGCAGTTGGACTAGATGAGCGTTGTAGGTCCCTTTCAACTGAAATAGTCTGTTCTAAATAAATAAGTTCAGGTCTTCCAACCCTCTTTTCCCTTACAATGGAAAATGAAATCCTTTTACTTAATAATTATGATGTTTCATATTTTGATTAAAAAATAAAACACTTTTTTTTTGGGAGAAATCAAGCAGGTGTTTCAGCACAGGTATTGAACACCAGCTCTGCTGTATAACTCACTCTGTGTTCATTATCTGGTAATACTTTGTTTTAAACAAATTTGATTTAAACGCCTTAGGCATCTTCATCCTTTGGCCAGTAAATTTTATTGCTGTCTATATTCCAGGCTATTTGAATGTAGTTTTGAATTCGAGGATTAAGACTTTTGCCGACAGGCCGGAGTTATTTTTCTGCTTGCCTAGGTGATAACGCCTGTGCGGCTTGGAGAAAGAAATGGTTGTGTTTGTCTCCAGAACAGACATGTGAAGCTGATGTGTCAGTGACCCGTGAATGGTCAACAAAATTGGTTTGATACACTGCAGCTACAGGGTCTCCTTGGTTAGTCATTGCATGTTTTAAGTTGGTGCCTAGATAGCAGAACAAATGAGCTGGGGAATTAGAAAGGAGAAAATATTTGATAAAAGGGAAAGTCACATTTTGGTGAAAAATGAGCCATTATGGACTGAAGCA
The DNA here is from genome assembly GCA_013399095.1 of Psophia crepitans. NCBI lineage: Eukaryota > Metazoa > Chordata > Aves > Gruiformes > Psophiidae > Psophia > Psophia crepitans. The sequence goes on along the minus strand of VWZZ01006014.1, from coordinate 24,551 downwards.
AAGAATGTGTTTTCATTACTTTGGTTTATCACAACGTAGTCAGCCAAACCTTAACACTGGCAAAGGCATTTTGTGTTGAGTGTGTAGTTTCTTTGAGTGATGTACATTGCTTTAAGGGTGGAAGATGTTGGTTTTCTTTAAACTGCAGATTTATCTACTTCTTGTTTCAGTTGCCACTTCCTTAATCTTAAAGTGAGAAGGGAACTTTGATCTTTTTAAAAATGGCTTCCCTAAAGACTAGGTTTATCATATTTTGGGAACAGCTAGTGTAGGTAGGTATGGTCTTGCAGCTGGTCTCCACCTCAACCCAGGAGCAGTGACAGCTGCAAGTGTCTCCCAAAACTCTTTCTGGAGGCTCTCAGAGGTGGTTCTTAATTGTCTGTTTCCTCACTCTTCAGCCCCATGGCATTGCATTCAGTATCTTGCACTGTCACTGAGTCAGTGACTGGCTATGATACTTCTGAATCAATGCCTTTTCCAATGTTTTTGTAATAAAATTAACCCTTCTGCTATGGTTTGAAGTACAGCGATAGCTATAGATACCTCTCCACTGTTAGAACTACCTTTAGGAGCTGTGTTAGTAGCTTTTCTTTGAAAGCGTGATGGCATGCATCAGTTACTGAAATGAAAACCCAGCAAAATTGAAATGATTTTGTATTCTCAACAGTTTAAAGACATTTAAATTCGGTAGCAGAAATGTACCCATTAGTCTCTAGAGAAGTGCAGGTGTAGTTCACGTTGAGTTTGTATTTCATTAGATCAACCTACCTTGCACTGCAATCCTGACAGATTCATGAGATGAAGGCAATCCTCTTTGATATTTGAATAAAAGCAGGCATTATTTCAATAGCTAACTTTCTAAAATAGTGGGAGGAAAATGATGAAACTCCTGTCTTGTGCTGCTGCTGTTTGTGTACTCCTTGAAAATATAGATCAGGAGGTGTGTATTAGTAATTATAATGAACAAACTTTGCAAATCTTATTTTGTTTGTTTGCTGGCAATGCAATTTTAAAATAACAAGGTAATCGTTACAGTTTCTGAATCATACTGTGAATAAAATGCAGCTTCCAGAAACCCCAGCCTTGTCTCTGGGTGGGAAAGTCTTGGCAAAAGTGGAGGCTAAAGGAGGTGCGTGACCTAAATTTTTCATTGCAATTCTGCTGTTCAGACAAGTACAGGGTGACAACTACGTGCACTGCAGAAACAGGGGTGAAATGTGAGTCTGAGACAAGGGAGGAGACCATTTGCCCTTTCAAACTTCAGGTGGAGTTTTCATCCCTGTGTATAAATACAGATGGAAATATCTGTGTGTGTGTATGTATGTATATGCACACGCACACACACACACATACATTTCTAAACAAATGCATATATTGGTGTTACTAACCTGTAATTCTGATAGTCAAGGAGATTTATTTTCTTTTTTTCCCCCTCATTTGTCCTTGAAGCTTTTAATGAAGAAGGCTGCATCCCAAGTCTCACGACTTAATTGTGTTCTTGCTTTTACTTGTTAATTCAGCTCCCAGCTATAAGTTCAGGTAGAGTTTTGTGAGCTGTCTGAATATCTTGCTTTGTTAGGCTATGATAGACCTCTCTTACTGGATATACATATATATTACTACATTGGCTTACAGTACTTTGTTAGTCATGTTTGATGGTAGAAGTAGTGTTCCATTCTTTATAAATTGTATCTCACTAAAAATGGGGAAAACCTGAAGCAGTTACGTAACTAAAGAAATCTTGCGTTCTGTGAACGTGTATCTTATGGGTGACTCTCAGGGTCAATTAGACTTTTCCCTGCACTTGCCGTATTGCAAAGTCTCCTGTGAGTGCAGATCTGTTGCTGTCGGAAGGTTCTGAACTTGCTTTACAGCTTTTTGCCTCTGAAGGTTTCGGATCTATCTAAATGGGCCCTTTATTTTCACAGTCCTGTAGCGGTATAATTGTTTTCAAAATCTCTATCCTTTGGTCTAACGTTGTTATAAATGGCCTGCTGGTTCAGAGTTCCCAGGCGAGGGATCGGCAGGCCTTTTCTTTTTAAAACAAACAAACAAAAAGCAACAACAAAACCCCCAGCAAACCAAAACAAAAGAAGGTAGAGTTGCTTTTCGCTTGGAAGTCCTGGCGACTTAGAACGTCTTTTCTCAAGAAGGCGCATTTATACTTGTGACACCGGGAAGCGTAACTCCGCTGGAGGAATTGAAGCTCAGGAACAGGTTCAAGAGGCAGGCAGAGGCTGAAGGGCTGTGGTGGCTGGGAGGGGGCTGGCTGACGCAAGGAAATCCCTCGGCCTTACGTCCTGTGAGAACTCTGCCTTTTGTATAACGTATACAGAATCAAGATGGACATTGTTTTACGTCATTTTTCACAGTCACTACTGCATTATGACATGCATTATGTCGTTTAAAAAACCCACTTAATTATTCCAAAGCAAACCTACATTTTATGGTATCTATTTTATGGAAAGCACCTATAAAATGTAAACAAGGAGACTAGTCTTTCTACAACTTTTATTTCAAACATGTTAATACAAGTAATTATGTTGCTTTTATATATGTATATTTGTAATACAAGTAATTATATAATTACATTGCTTCTGTAGATTTACACAGAATGGCTAAAAGACCTAGAAAATTGTTTAAGTTCTTCTGGTAAATTATCTAGAATTGTGCTAGAACCATACTCATTTTTATATTGTAAAAAACTGTATATTCTTTATATTATTTTGTAAGACATTTTAAGCAAATCATGTCTCCTAGGGATGCAGCTTTTCCGTTCTTCAGCTGTTGGTAAGGGGATATATTAAATACAATCAGATTTGGCAATAATTATAATCAGGTTGTGTTGATAGCACATCGCGTGATTTTTCATCTTTGAAGTGTTGCAACCTGGTTTATTATTAATTTATCTGGGGTTTTTATTTTTTTAGAAGGAAGAGAGGATCAGTTCAAGTCAAGTTCATACATCCATCTTGTGAGGAATGCTGAATAAAGAGAAGCACAAACCCACTAAACCAACATTTAAGTGGAAGATGCAAAAAGTCATAGTACAGTGAAAGCTGTGAATGGTGTAGGGGTTGTGTTACTATGAACTTATTTGGTCAGACTAGGAGGGACACAGAGAGTGAAGAGGGCTCAGTGACTGAAGTGCTAGCAGGGAATGCTGGAGATTCAGGTTCATGTCTTTGCTAGGCTGTAACATCTTCTGTGGTTCACCACGCCACTGTGGTTCTCCTTGTCTGCAGGCTGGGAAGGTACAAATGTTCTCTTACCTTAGAAAATAAAATAAAAAAAAACTTAAAAAATTATGCAGTGCTCAAATAATACAGTAAAAAAAGAAAACAAAGAGTAACTGTATTTTAGTTGGTCATTGTCAAATATAGAGCAAAGGAGAGGTTAGGTACCTTTTAAAGGAGTTTGGGGATTGTTTGCTGGTTTCCGTGCCTGCAGGTTTAAGCATACATAATGGTCTCATGTGTCCTCTTTGTTTGGTTTTTATTCAGTGGCTCTATGATGGGAGTAAACTGGGACAGTATAGTCATTTGGATATATGCATTAATGAGTATGAGAGGAAATTCTCATAGTATATAGATCATTTCATTTGCAGAGCAGAACTGGAAGAGTGTATTCAGAGAAGGAGGCGTGTATCCCACACCTAAACAATACAGAAGAAGAAAACTTTGAATTCAGTAAGAAATTATTGTCCATTTTGTGAGCTGTGAGGCAGGGTCTACATGGGAGAAAACTCTTCAGTCACGTTAATAAAAATTGCTTTGTAGGACGTGAACAGAAGGAATGAAGGTGGAGTTTGTCACAGATAGAGTTTGTTGAAGATATTTCTCCAAAACTTACTGTTAGCATTTCTGAAGTAAAATGTGTCCAGGATTTGATAAACCTGAAACAATGTAATTCTCCATATTTCTCACAGATTGCTGAATGTTTGTGAAGGTATTTGGCATTTGGCCTGTGCAGTTAAATTCTGGCACAACCGAGTAGAGAGTCTTAAAACGAGAACCATTTGGCTAACTTGATCAGAAATCCAAATAATTCTGTAAGGTGGGAGCTATGGAGAGCAAGAGCATTGCCTCAAAATCGTTGAAGTGTTTTGAAGGTCTGCCTTTACAGCTACCTGGGGGCACCAATCATGCTAGTTTGATCTCCCCCCCTTCCCTTCCCCCACAAACCCCTCAGTTCAGCATTACATTACTTTTACGTATCAGGGAAGCTATACTGAATTATTACAGGAAATTCATTAATAGTTTAACTGCTGTGTTTCTTTGCTGGAAAAAAAACCCCAAACATCTAGCTATGTCTGGCCAAGATTTGAGGACGTGCTTGAAGCACGTGATGGTGTTGGCTGAATTAATTCCAAAAGACAGCAGTTGACAAGTGTTCAGTCTGCTGTGATCGTGGACAGGCAAGCAATTTCTTCATTCAGTTAATTGCTTTGGAACAAGATGCAGGATAAACAAGTGAGCTCACTTTCTTTTTCTACCTGAAATGAACATTGCCTATAGCCTTAACAGGAGAAAGCTGCCTTTTTTGGGATTTCTTCTGAGGCTTCTGAGATTTGAAAAATTCTTCTCTGGTGTGTTAATAGCTGCATAAGGCAGGGCTGGATTTCAGCATGATTCCTTACACGGAGTAATGTCTGATCTTCAAACAATATAAAACATTTTATTTAGAACTGAATGCACATTCCCAAGAAAGAAACCAACTGGATAGTATTTAGCAAGCGAAAACTTACAGAATTACAGCTTTATAAGTCTGCCTCATATGCTTTCTTTTCTGCACATGCACCGTGCTGATATGCAAGGTTCTGAACTGGGCAAAGCTGGTTCCGAACCAGGAGTGTAGGACAGTTCATGTTTCATGTTCATCGTGTAACTTCAAAAAAATAAACCTTCCATTACAGGAGTTTAACGTGAAAAAATAGTCCTGTCTGTTCCTAGTGGTAGTTGCAAATTGTTGGCATGGGTGACTAGTTTGGTGCTGAAAAAGCTGGTAGCCACGATAACAAGCTGCAGTGCTTTTTAAACTGAATTTGGCACTAGACATTAAGAATGTCCTCCTTCACTGCTGTGGTGTTTATTAGAGTGAAAACCCTAGTATCTTAAAATATTTTCGAGTCTTATCAAGCTAAATATTCCCCTTGCTCTTTGTAAAGGTAGGAGTTCGAAGTATTGTTCTTTTGAATCAAGAGTGTTTGTATTTAAAAGAAGGACACTGCTTCCCCCATTAGTGTGCCAACCTCTGACTTGGGAAAGGATTCCCTAGAATATGCAGGGAATCCTGCACACACTGAGCGTGGTCAAATTGATAAGCTAAGTGTGCTAGAGATTTTGAGTGCTCCTATAAATAGGAAACCAATTGAAAAAACTACATTAAGACTTTGAGGAGAGAGGATCTTAAAGGAGAAATCTAATCAGCAAATGCTAAAGAAAAATGATACATTCGAAATGGCAATTAAAAAGAAAGAAAGGCCAGGGGAGAGAAGAGAACAGGCCGGTTGGGGAGGGGTGTTTTGCTTGAAGACCCCAAAGTAAGGCTCAGGAAATTGGGGACTGGTGTTGCCCTGAAATGTAGGTTGTGTTGGTTATAGTTGCTTCTGGATTTGTTTTATTCTGCTGCTTAGGGAAGAAAAAAATACACGTTAACAGTTTTGTAGGGTGAGAATATTTGCGTTTATCACAGTCCTTGGGAATTCTTCATCTGATTAAAATAAAGTATTGGCAGGGGGAAAGGAAGGGAGAAGGACAGGGAGACGCTTCAATGCCCATTTATACACAACTACGCAGTCTTCTTAGGCATAATTATACACTTGGTTCTTTAATTCTGAAAGCAATATGTAAAATCTTTCAGATAAATTGAAGCTGTATCCAAACGGCAAAAATTCAGTGTACCTCTGTAAGCTTCAGAACATGATCCTGTACATGTATTTGCTTTTTATTTTTCTAGAGTCAGTAGCTCACAGTCTTGACACTGTGCTCATACATAACTTCTCTGTAAAACGTGGTGCTTGTTCTGCAGTATATGTAGCTTTTTAGATAGGAGATTTTGAAGGTAAATGCCTGGAAATATGTGACATGTATAGCACTACAGTGTAACTGTGTTAGATAAAACACTTAGACTTACGTATATACCGATATTATGAATATTATAATATGGTGATTTTCAAAAGAACCGAACACTAGCGTTTTTTTTTTCAGTTCATAGCAAAGTAAAAAATAGGTCATGCAAAAGCTGAGAGGCTACTAAAATTAAATGTTTAATATTTCAAATTCAGGAAAGCCACTAAGTAGCATAGAGGTTTTTTTTTTTTTCTAACTCATTAGTTTTTTACAAAATAGCCTCACATAAAATTATCCAAAAGGAGGCTATACTGCACATTCTGAACTGACATACTCAAATCAAGGCTTTTTCTCCATCTCAAAACCTTCTTTAGGGCTGTTGTTGGAAGAACACTGGTACTGCAACAGTATGAAAGCATCCTAAAAAAGCTTTGAGGAACCTCAAATATGAGGTGATTCTTCTACTTTTTTTTTTAAGCAAAGAAAACATTTTGAAGGTATTGGAGGCTAAGAAAAAGAGGTGAGCTGTAGTCCACTGTACGGTACTCCTCTGCAAAAGTTACATTTATGTTATAGCAGTTCCTAGTGGTTTCAGTTCTCTTGGGAGATAAACCACAGAAGATATTGTTGAGAATGGCTAACGCCTTGCTCTGCATGGAAAAGGTGAAGACAGCTATAAATGATGAGGTGGAACTTTTAAAAGACTGTCAATTTTTTCTACGTTTCCCTGGTACAGGGATTCCTTTAATAAAGGAAAACATGAGTGAAATAGAAGCATAATAAACATATTTTCTAAGCTCTTATTCTTCCTTTGGTCTTATCTTGTGCTTTTCTTTGGTGAAAAAGTCTAGAAGAAACTGATCAACAAACCTCTCTTTTTAAAAAATTTTCCCTGTAGAGTCTAAAGAACTAGTTTTTCTCTCTGTCATTGTCTAGTATACAGGAATGTGATGACCTCTGGGGTCCTAAACTTGAGCTAATTCCTGATTTTTAGTGTCTTAAAGCTTTCTAGTTGAGTCCTTTTTATTAGATTTTTTTTTTTGGTGGCAATTTTATATTATGGTGATAAAAGTGTTTTTGTGAATATATAATGTTTATGACTGATAATGTATTTTTATGCCCACAGCAACGAAGACTAGGTGGTTTGCTTCATCATTCACTTAAGATGCCTCTATGTAGTTCTGATACTGGTTAAAGAAGAAATGCTTGTAAGGAGTCTAGAACTGAAAATGCTTTGCTTGGTGTCCTGGTTTCAGCTGAGAGAGAGTTAATTTTCTTCATAGCAGCCAGTACGGGGCTGTGTGTTGGGTCTGTGCTGGAAGCAGCGNCTGGGGGGAAGAGGAAGGGGGGGCAGCGGCGTTCGGAGTGATGGCGTTTGTCTTCCCAAGTCACCATTACGCGTGACGGAGCCCTGCTGCCCTGGGGATGGCTGAACCCCTGCCTGCCGTGGGCAGTGGGGAATGAATTCCTTGTTTTGCTTTGCTTGTGCACGCGGCTTTTGCTTCACTGATTAAACTCTTGTACCTGAACCCACGAGTTTTCTCACTTTCACTCTTCTGATTCTCTCCCCCTTTCCGATGAGGGGGACGGAGCGATCGTCTGCGTGGTGCCCAGCTGCTGGCTGGGGTAAAACCACAACACTTGGGTGTAGGAGTCTTACTTATTTTCAAGGGGAATTTCAGAGTGAACTGTTTCCGCTGTGGATTAATACCATAAAGAAGTGGAATCATTGTCCTTGACTGTGATATCAATTTCCTGTCTTTAAAGATAGCACTGTTAATGCTTTTAGCTAATGTTAGTTTGATAGGAAGAATGAGAGACAAAAATGAGCAGAAGTGACTTGAAATAACATAACCCGCTATGTTACTTGACCTGTAGGATACATTTTTATTACTGGGTTTAGGACACTTATTACGTATCCATTCAATCAAGACAAAGACTCAGACAGGGAGAGGAAGAACAGTAAAAATTGAAAATGAAGCTCGGAGATTTGTGGTACCCCTTTTTCTGAATTATAAATGATGGAAATTAAAGTGTCAGACAGAATTGATAAACTACTTTGTCTGTGTTCATAATCAGACTGCTTTATGAAAATTGGAATTATTTTGGAACAAACAGGAAGAAATGGAACAGCCAAACATGAAAACTATTATGAGTGAATGATGATTTTGACAACTTTCATCAAAGGTTCACTTGGGAATGCCTTACTGATAGTTGTGTAGAAAGGAAAACTCTGCCTAGACACACAGAGTCAGAGATAGTTCTGGCTCTGCAGTAAATTTAGATTTTTTCTTAACTTTTTTTTTATTCGAGTATATGCATCATCATCCTCCTCCTCCTCCTTATTTCATAAATTTGTTAAATTTTAGAACAAACTAATTTTCTTTTGGCTATTTCCTGTTTTCACTTGTTTTTTTGTCTTTTTTTTCCATATTCATTTTTTCTTGTCACTTGAGGACTTTCTAAATTTAAGTAATCCATTACTCCTCTGTAGAAAGATTCATCAGCAAGGCTCCATTCCATAAATGTGAGTCTTTACGTCTGTAGAGCTAGTGGTACACCTCATGAGCTTAGACATCTGATCCTGCAACACCGCATACGTGGGCAGAGTCCATACCTTTTCTTATTTTTTTCCCCTCCTTATAGTGGGTAATGTAAAAATAAAAATCTCTATAGGCTCACAGCTCAGCATGTTAAATATAATGAACAATATTCTTTTTGAACATGGTTAGACTTAGAAACTGAAAACTGCAGAGACAGCTGCCTCTTCTTTTTTTATCCTATCTGCAGATCCATTATATTCCTATTACAGAATCCTCTACACAATTTCTGCATGAAAAGTTCTCCAATGTTGTGGTGTGTAATTTTTCAGCTACGTGGCTGGGAAGTACAATTCAGAGCACCTAAAATTAGGAATCTAAGTTTCCCATCTTCTTAATCGTTTGAGATATAGGCCTTGACAATTAAAAATAGCTGAGAGGATGTGTACATTTGGACAGGGTAAATACCCTTCTGAGCGGTTTAAATATAGTTCTGCTGTATGTGTCACTGGAATAGGCATTTCTGCTCTCTATTTCATTGTGATGCATTTGTTTTCACATAAGCTGTACTGCTGAGAAATAAGCAATGTGAAAAGTGAAAAAAGAGTGAATCGTATTTGTGGTCTAAATACAGAATTGGCACTGATTTAACTAAATTGTTTGCTAAAGCTGATTTACTTAAATCAAGGTAGCAAGCTTATATGACCATGGTTCAATCGGGTTAAGAGTGCCCGGTACTCATTTAGCTTAGTTTGGCTTCCAAACCAATTTTGCCACACTTAATAGAATGTACCAGAGGCTAGCTCTGATGTAAATAAGTCAATTTGCAAACCAGTTTAGCTAAATTGGTGCAATATCTGTGTGATTTCAGTATAGGCCACTTGCGGTATTAAGGTGTTCAGACTCTCATGAGATATTCTAGGAAACCACTGCTGCATGCCTAGAGCTATCAGTTTTGCTCCTGAATGCTTGATATGTCTGAAGGACGCTTGCTTTTGGTATGCGATGTGTTTCTTGAAATTAAAATGTTTGAATGATATCAGGTTGAACTGAGACTCAGCTACTCAGATACTTGATTCCGAGCCACTCGCTGCCTGTGTGTAGAACGTTTCTGCTCCTACTCCTTGCCCTTGTCTCTTTGAGCTGTAAATTCCGTGTAAGCACAGGCTGTTGTTTCCGTACGTACACACCTATTTGACTTGTGCATGTTTTGGGTTGCGTGGCAGGAGCCCTGGTTTCGGTTAGGGGCTTCCCTGGTTGTTACTGCAATAGAGATAATAATGAGTTCCCAGTGCAATTTGCTGTCAAGTTTGTGACCTCATCAAAGTCAAGTGTAGTTTTAGAGATCTTGAATGTTTGAAGTTTTTTTTTTTTTTTAGGAAGTTGGTAAAATCATCTTAGTTCCATTCTAGTGTGTCTTATAAATGTTAATGGGGAAGAACTGTGACAGCTGCCAGCATATGTTATTACAATTTATAACATCACGTAACCACCAAGTGATTTTTTTTTTCTCATTCTTTACATTTGTGCTGGATTCCCTACTTGTTTGCCATGCCCCTGAAATGCCCAACAGAGCCACTGCATGCTCTTGGGACGTGCTGTGGCTACATGAACCCTGTTGAGGCAGCTCTCCAAGTCTGTTACTTCAACATTAGTGATTTCTGTTCCCCCAGCACACCACAGCTTCTGCCCTTCCAAGCCAGGGAGCAGAGGCTGGGATGGCTACGCCGTGCGGGAGGGTTGACGTGAGGTTGGAACGTGTTCAGAATCAGCAGAGAAATTCTTGTAGGAAATAGTAGGCTTGTGTTTTTGTGGTGGGTCGCAGGCAGAAGGATCAAAGGGTGAGTTCTGTTTGTCCTCCGCTGTGTGAGGCTGTGAGAGCAGTGCTGAAGGAGCTGGCAGGGACCTGTGGAGGTCCATGCAGGTGCAGCCTTGTTTTTACCTTTCAGGCCTTTTTTGGTGATAGTATAAGAGGCACACCAGAGCATCAGCAGCCTTAAAAGCTGTTTTTCTGCATGAAACAATAGACGGCAATCACAATCAAAACGGAGGCCAGCACATTTTCATTTTAAAAGATGTGTAAATAGTCTCTGTTCAAAGGGAAGGCAGAGCAGGGGCTCAGCAGGAGGCCTCAGACTAGAGGACAGAAACCCCAAACCTTCTCGTGATCTTTTTGTCATTGTAGATAATAGACCCGTGTTTTGTTTTGTTTTGTTTTGTTTTGTTTTGTTTTGTTTTGTATGGGAAATACTTTCATATATGATATATAGCCTTTAAATGCAGAAGTTACAGTAAAAGGCATCTATCAAAATTGTACCATTAGCACCTTAATTAGGGAATGCTAAAATTCAGCATTTGGCAGTAACATCATCCTTATGTGTGTATTTAAGATGAAAAATTGTAGTGCTGTTTGGTACTCTTCACCTAGTTATTGAGGACTGCTGCTGCCTCCGCAGTTTGTTCACCAAACTTCATTGCATGGTATAGACGTGCTGGCAGCTAGCTATTAGTTTGTCATGTCCTTAAATTTTCTTGAAAATTCTGTAATGAATTCCATATCTATAGATCAGGCAATCTGGTGTAACCAAAAGCAAGGATCCTAGTGGGGACTGACTGTGAATTGCTTTCATTCAGGACCGTGTTTTCTTTGTGCTAAGAGGATTTCCCTTTCTTTGGATTATATCTATTCTATGTCTGTGGGAAGTGAAAATATTGTTGTAACTTTGAAAGTTATAGAGAAGAATGTTTTGGTGGTTTTTTTTGGGTTTTTTTTTTTTTTTTAGGCTATGGTTGAAAGTAACATTCAGAAATTAAATGGAGGATAACATGATAATGCTGTAAAGACCAACTCAGCTTCCTTATTGCATACTAAGCTAGCTTCTCAACACTGCTGTGGGCATCACTGTGATTTGTATCCATCCAAGCTCTTTTATTTGGGATGACTGATGGACGGTTTACTGCAATGTAGTGTTCAACAGTGGCAAAGAGGCTACAGAACAAATACAGACTTTCTGTCAAAGCCCAAGAACTGCCCTCCAAATATTGCCAGAATAAACAAAGCAATACGGAAAAACGGCTTCTGAAGGACAGCTGCCCATTGCTATTTTGTTTTTCCAGAAGCTGGAAGCCAACTCCATTTGCTCAACTGTAGTTAATGGCTTCAGCCATTTCAGAGGAAACTGTCTCGTAGTGCACTAGAAAGAGATTGTTTGTCTAAAGGCCATCGGAAATGTCATAAATATGAAAAAACTCTTGCTTTAAATTTCAAACCAACAGGTCTTGCCAGTGGGACTCTAACGTGGTCATGCAATGTGTGGCTGCTCGTTATCATTTCGATGCATTTTGTTTCATACCTGTATTAAAGTTTCCAGAAAATGAGACAGGTTGTGAGAACCTGAGGTACTGGAACAGACTGCCCAGAGAGGTGGTTGAATTGCCATCCCTGGAGACATTCAAAAAACATGTAGATGTGGCACTCCATGTTGATGGTTGGACTTGATGATCTCAGAGGTCCTTTCCAACCTTAGTGATTCTATGATTCTAACCAGATGTTTTGCTGCTTTACTGGCTGGTGGATGCTTTTGTGGTGCCTTACTTTATACTGATGGATTTCTTTAATGAAGTTTGTTCCTAAATGTTGTAGGATTTATTATGTTTTCAAATGTTTGTAGCAGCTACAGGATCTGACTTAGCAGAGAAATTAATGTTTCATAATTTTGGCCTCTGAGGATATACAGCCTTCCATGGTTTGGCTGTTGCAGAGCTTAGGTTTAGTTCTGAATCCGAAGTAATGTTTTGTTTAGTCTGGAGCCATGGAAAGTAAACAATAATGGGAAGAGAAATGAACTTTCTCATTTTCCTCAGTGGATGCTGAAGCCAGGTTCTGATCATATGAGTGCCAACATTATTAATGTTGATCAGAGGGCTGGAGCACCTCTCCTAGGAGGACAGGCTGAGGGAGTTGGCCTTGTTCAGCCTGGAGAAGAGAAGGCTCTGGAGAGACCTAATTGAGGCCTTCTGGTATGTAAAGGGGGCCTACAGGAAAGCTGGAAAGGGGGTGTTTATCAGGGAGTGACAGGACAAGGGGTAATGGATTTAAATAGAAAGAGGGGAGATTTAGATTGGACATTAGGAAGAAATTCTTCCCCGTGAGGGTGGTGAGGCACTGGCACAAGTTGCCCAGAGAAGCTGTGGAGGCCCCATCGCTGGCAGTGTTCAAGGCCAGGTTGGATGGGCCTTTGGGCAACCTGGTCTAGTGGAGGGTGTCCCTGCCCACGGCAGGGGGGTTGGAACTAGATGGTTTTTGAGGTCCCTTCCAACCCTAACTGTTCTATGATTCTATAATTAACACTTTAACTGATGAACACATAAAAAAAAAATCTTATTTTTCTGGTTGTTTATGTAATCTAAACTAAAGACTAAAACTAAATATTCAGATAGACTGATATCATAATGTTTTAATTAATTATAATTATAAAATTGTACAATTATGATGACATTACTCTAGAGCTCGTATGACTCTTGTGGTTTGTAAAGTTTTGTTGTTTTTCTGTAAAACGTGGCCTTAGGCACAAAAGCTCTGTGTTCAACTGCAGTTGAACAGCTGTGTAAATATTTCCAAATGACTTCCTTTCAACAATACCTGACACAAACACAGGAAAAAATAGAAAATCAAAAATACCTGTTCATATTAGCCTGGGACCTTGTGCTGGTTTCAGCTGAGATAGAGTTAATTTTCTTTCTAGTAGCTGGTTTGGGCTTAGTATGAGAATAATGTTGATAATACACTGATGTTCTAGTTGTTGCTAGGTTTAGGGAAAGATGCTAAAACAGTGAATAAGGTAATGACTTATTGTGATCAAGTCTTCTGGGTATGCAGGTGTAGTGTTTTCCTCATAACCTCTGTTCTTGTAAGCATGAGTTTGTTTTTGTTATGGAACAAAGATAGAAACATGTGGACTAATGGAGACAGTTCTGATCACCAAAGTAGTCAGAAATTTAGAATTGAAGGCCTGTGGGAAAGGACTTAAGGACCAAAGGTTGTGTCAGGGAACAGGATAATGTGGAAAGACATAGGGAACTTCAAATAGACTGCTGCAAAGAAAAGGGTAAGCTTCTCCAGTGTTCATTCCAAGGACACAAAAACATAATAGGATTAAATTGGAGGTGGAAAGATTTAGTGTATATTTAGTTTAGTTTTATTTCAGTTCAGTGCTTTAGTTTGGTCAGAACAGATTCTGCAATGAGACTGAGCTGAAGCCACAAGCATGAACCATCAAGCCTTACTTTGCTCCTGTCTCCTTGCATGTTTCCAAATCCTATGGAGTTGCAAATGGTCTTTAGGTTTTAAAGTTCAAACTGTACTTCTGTAGCTGTAGAGTTATAGATTATCAAGCAATTGCCTTGGATGAGATCATCCATACTTTGTTCCCATCCGTGCTTGTTTTATGTTTTTTTCTTAATTGCAATACTACTTTGTAAGAGTTTTTAAAAATGATAGAAATTGTTAATGTTTAGGAGGTTGTATATTTCTAAGCACAGAAATCTGGAAAAAATGTATTTGCCAAAGGACTGTGAACTTAGGCTTGTAGAAAAAGTTAGTGGTCTCAGATCATAGGTTAAGGTTTTGTGTAGTCCTGATTAATTTTTTTTTGGCGTGCATTCTTATTCTGTGTTGTCATTGCGTGTAGCTGCGAAAAGCACCAAGTGACAAAAGTAGTTCCCTGTGACATGAGTGTTGGGAACTAAGAGGATTGTGAAGTCAGGCAATGTAGACTGAAGCTGTTTTGCATTCATATTTAAATCACAGTAGTAACAATAATGATGATAAAAAGAGCAGTAGTCCACCAGGAGCAGTTGGCTTGGAAGTTGGAACATTTTTGCTCTACAGCCTCTATCTGCAGTCACGAATTTCTGCTCCACAGTTTCTAATCATGAAGCAAGCTTTAGGTTTTCTTTACAAGTAGACCTGAAGAGTGATTAAGGAGGTGCCAGATCCTATTGTTTTGGCCACATCAAATCCAGAGTCATCCTTGATGAGTTCTGTCACACAAATCAAGATTTACAAGCCTCTTCTACATAAGAGAAGATGCCAGCCAATTTGTACCTCTGTATCTACACGCTGTGTGAAAGACTTATATCAGTTTATAAATAATCCAGTGAGGTATCTAAATAAATGCAGGGAAAACAGAAACATTTATAGTGTGTGCTTGTGCCCAAAATACTTCATCTTTATTGAGACACCTATGTTTTTCTTTTGCAAAATGATAGCAAGATTTTTACCTGAAACAAGATCTGAAAATAGATTTTGAAAAACTTGAAAATAATGGTAATAAAAACCTTCTGGAATACCCTCCAAAATCTTGAACTCAACCAGACTTTATATTCCATATATTTTATATTCATTCAGCTGTTTCTTCTTCTGAATTTGTCATGCCTTCTGATGTTGTGGCTTTTCATGTTTGTGCTTATGCAGCTAAGTGCCTGTTTAATGCGCTTACGTGCTTTTCTGAGTCACGGCTGTAATATTTTCCTGTAGTGTGTTTCATATGTGGAAGTCCATTCAAATGCATGAAAAGCAGCTGAAATGTTGGGCAGTATTTATTACTTGACCAATAATAAATTTGTCCAAACTGCAGCTTAGAGGAGATAGAAATTATTCATAGATTTTATTGCTGTTGTTGGGTAATTTAGATATGGAGAAGGAGAAATAATGAGAAAGGGCAACATTTTTAAGGTACTGTTTTTGTTTTTTTTAATGAGCTGTTAATTCTGAAACGTCATTTTTAGTAGAAATTTAATTAAAAAGTAGAAACAAAGGTGAGATAGGTTTAAGTATTTTAATGTTGAGCAAAAAAAAAATTCCCCCTGAAAAAAACCCACCAAAACCCAGCAAAATGTCTATTATGGACTGATCTATATTAAAATTTAGTATTTCAGTGTGTTTCTTAAACTGAGAAGTCCATTATTTTTATCGCTCAAGTGACTGTCCCTGGTTAGGCGTTTAAGGCTTTCTGAGGAAGCAAGAAGAAAACAAGCAGAATTTAGAGCTCTCTGGAGGAGTCTTACAGTAGCAGCGTTAAAGGGCGCAACACCCTGGATGTCAAACACCCAAAGCAGAACTGACAGACTGCTCAGGTCGGAGAAGATGGCGTTGTGCGCTCAGGCTGCCTGAAACGTGTATCGTTATGTCCGAGCCGTGGGCGCTCTGACCACAGTTGTCTGGAGGAGGTTTATTAATTTCAGAATGGTAGTTGTCCTGTGAGAGAGGAAAATGGAAGTCACGTCTCAGCATTTCAGCAGAAGTAAAGGATGTGCAAGGAGTTAAAAAAAAAAAAAAGGAACCACAACCTGGTATGCTTGGCGGTCTTGATGAGTTCATTAAATCTCAGGCTCTAGTAGATGAGATTTCTTGTATAAACATGAATAGCTTCTATTAAAAGCACATGTAGATAGAGGTAGTGAGTCTTTATGAACATCTGTTGTCTTTTTAACAGAGTTCATTATGCAAAAATATGTCTCTGCTCATTTTAAAGTTTGGACATTAGACTTAATTGATTCACAAGAAGGTGACATGGGTAATAAGATGTTATTAATGTGCATAACTTACTAAGGTGAGCTTTGTTCTGCTGAATTAGTAAGTGAATTGTAATAGACATGGCCCAATTACCAACAGAAATGGAATAGAATTTCTTTGTAGACAAGGTATAAATAAATATTATCAATTTAGATTACTTTTAAATTTTATTGAAACAAAAAATCAAATGGAGAAGAATGATAGACGTTTCAATGTTAGAAATCACAACAGTTAACTTCTCCAGAACAGCAACTGTTCTGAGTTAAGGGCGTATGAGTGCACACAGACAAGGGAAAGACTTTTCTCTTAAAGGAAGAAAGAAGTATCATCCTTAGATGCACTACTGCAAAAAAAAAAAAACAAACCAAAACCCCACCTTAAAAGGCATCTCAGCTAGGGAAATCAGTTGCTTTTGCTCTGCTATTTGGAATGCCTACCCAAAATGTCCTCTTACATGCATGAGACTCAGGTGTTGAGTCCCACCTGGTTGTAGACCTGTATGAGTATTTCTCTTCTGCTAGAGAACATTGTAGACCTACTCATGTGTAAAGAGGGACTTTACAATACATGGGAGAATGGGAACTCTGTCCTACATGCTCCCTCTCTGCATGTCATACGCAAGTCTTTTGCACAGCACTCGGGTTTGACTTGACCCCGTTGATGAAGCTAATCAGTCCCAGCCCCACTGACTGTTTCACTTTGAAAACTCAAAGCAGGAGAAGTGCTATTTCAATTAACTGGTAGTTGCTCACTGAGGTGACAAAGTTATAAGCTAGCCAGAAATTTAGACCAGAACTGTTCTTTGCAAGAGTAGTTACTGGTTGCAGGAAAGAGTTTTTGAGGAGAAAAAGTTTGTCCAACTTGCTGGCAGCCTTATATGAGAAGAGTGTGCTGCTGCTGTGTGCGTTCCCTGCAGATGTATGAGGCGCCTTTTTGCATAATTATGACACAAAGGGTGTGTTGTGTGAAGGAAAAGTCACCAAAAAAGGCCTTAACTATATTAAAATTTTGTTCTAGTATTAACAGAATTTTTTTTGCGGTCCTTATGTGCGCTATGCTCAGTGCTGTTTCCAGCCTCTGTGGTATGAGTTGAAATATGAGTTAACTCAGATCAGCAATCTGTTTGACGTGATAATAAAGACGGACAGAGGCTGAGGTGAAGGCCTTTTGTACAGGAACGTCAGCGGACAGATATGCCCACAGCGTAGGCCGGTTTTATTATTAATATTTTTGCTCACAGGACTGTCAAGGTTAACTGTCTCCAGCAGATGTTTTACCAGGAGTGCTAAGTTCCTGGTGCGGCTGGAAGGTTCTCGTGAGAGATGCAGCAGTGTGTTCCTCTGCCACTTGCAATGTTACAGAACAATTTCCTTTCAGAGCCGTGCTGTTAGAGGGGGAAAGAAAAGCTAAAATAATGAAAGCATATATCTTGAACATTTGAGGTTAAAAAGTCGATCAAAGCAGCAAATAATGCAATCAAAAATGGAGTGGTTGGGGGAAAACCCTGAAAACATCAAGCCTGCCCTGGTAACTATGTGACTCGATATGCTGATTTCTCAGAGCAGCCCAGAGCTTGAGCAGAGCCAGGATTATTTTGGCAGCTATGCAGAAATGGGCACCTTGGCTTCGGTGTGATCATTCAGCTCGTGATCTTCTGCCTGTAGCTTTGAAACATAGTCTTTATGTCCTCTTTTCTTCACTGACTCCTCTGCCTTAGAAATTAAAAATGGGCCAGGTGAATCTGGACACTGAATCCATCTGAATGTACAGTAGTGAGGGAGGTGCGGAGGGATCCACGCAAGGATGTTTTGAGCTGACTTTCCAGGATATGCATCGTGAGGGCCTTTTTAGGGCAAAATGAACCTCACAGTTGTGTTCTACGTTAAGGAGATTTGTTTCTTCAGTGAAGGGCTATAGTACCTGTGGTGCGAAAAGGAACAGGAAGGGTAGTTATAAAATGCATATGTGTAGTTGAAAGGGCGAAACGGGGCACCTCTGCTCTCCCTTCTGTCTGGCCGAGGAGTAGCAAGCAGTTCCAGACAGGTTTGTTAGGAGTGATAGACTTGAATCTGCTTCATAGCATTTCTAGTGCGATGATGAACTAGCTCTCTTTTTGGAAAAATCGGATTTTGCACCAGTGAATAACCGCTATGAGTATAACCAAAAGTTTTTAGACAATAGATTTCTTTTTTTTTTGGTAGTAGAGACGTTTTTCTGCTCTATATGTAATTTCACCATGTATCCAAGGCGAATTGACCCACTGGCGGTACAACTATTTAAAGTATACCACGCAGTCTAATGGGCAGGTAGGAGAAGTGCTAGAGAGGTCTTTCAATCCCAGGGAAACCAGGGTGGTCATCATGGGAAACGGTTATTTGAAAAAGTCTGCCAAGGTAGAGGCCCTTCTAGCTTATCTAATTATTTCTGATAGAAAACAGAACTTGAAATGACATTTTTTTATGTCCATGTCTCCTACACAGAAACTCTCCTTGTCATAAAACAATGGAAACTAGAATAAGCTTTTAATTTTTCTTAATGACGAATATATTTGGGAGAGATAAAGTGAAGAAGACAAAAAGAGATGCAAAAATTCATTTTTTTAATTCACTCTGTGTTTATATCTATTTGCCTTTCTATCAATAAAATATATTTGTATGAATAACAGTTTTCTTACCCAGATTTTCAGTGACTTCAAAACAAATTGACTACTAATAATGGGAATGGAATTTGGCAAATGACTACCCCAACTCAGCAATAACATTTGTTAAATCTGTCTTCCTTTTTTTTTTTTTGCTATAATATAATAGAGCTAGTAATCTGAATATATTTTCTCTTCAATGGAGAGTGATAAGTACTATAATTATTAATGCAATGCCAGTCACTTAAACATGTGGTATTCAGTATGAATAATAGTCTTTCTTTTAAAACAATTTTCACTCCTACGGTAATAATTTCATTACTTACTTCATGTCATGTTATTATTAAATGGAGTACACCTAAATGCTCTTCAGAAAAGATACTGCTGACACTTTCAAATTAGTTTTAGGTCTAATTAAACTTCCACCATAACAGATCAGGCATTTGGGGATTTCCAAATTATTATTTTATTTTATTTTTTAAATAGTGGATGAAGTGCCACTGGAACAGAGAGTGATAGAAACACAAGTTGCTGTGACATGATAGATTTGATCAATCATGCAGAGCCTTTTTGCCTCATGGAAATGATAAATGCAGAGTGCCAAGTGTCTCAGGACACAACTGAAAATTAAAAGTGCGACATTTGAACGTGTCACTGTCCGATGGGATGCTGTAGAGGTTGATGAGGCAAAGTAAGAACATCTGACATGTTGAGGCCGATGGGACTATTGAAATGGGTAAAAGAGTGGGAGAAACCGTTTTTGTAAATTTGTGATATTAATCACTGTCTTCAAGCCCAGAGCCTGTTAAGTTTCCATTAGCGGGCAAGTAGTGTGATTAGGTCCAAACTCAGGAATACTGAATGCCTCCTGTTGATGCAGAGGTGAATGATCTGGTCTTCTGATACGTGTTTTAAAATTAGTCTTTGGCCTGTGAAACGTGCCAAAAAAATACCACTCCCAGTGAAACTACAGGAGGTGTCTCATTGTGATTCACGTTACACTTGCTTGTGTTCTGAATACAACATGACTATCTGATTTGTCTTAGTATTTTTTAGCTCTGGATCAGATGTATATACTGCGAACAGATTTGCTTTTTTTTCAACACTGAAGTGTTTGAGAAGGAGACATTTGAGACGTGAGATTGTGGATTTAGCTGCGTCCACAGCTCTGGAGTTAACAGAAGTATCAACTGATTGTGTTTATCCTACATGCAGTACATAAAACTGCTATCACGTGAGACTTCCTTTATTCCAAAAGAAGAATTAAATGATACTCTGGCTTCATGTTGCTAAAGCTCAGAGCTGCAGTTTTCAAAGGAGAAGAACCTGTGTGCCAAATTGTATTGCATGCCAATAATGTTTCAGCTCATTAAACTGCTGTGTGATTCCTGGTCGACAGATGTCAATAGTCAAATGTATCACCCATCTTGCGAATTGCTGTAAACTGGATTTAATGAATACTGGTATACTTCGGTGGAGCAACTCTTGTTTATACCACTACAGAAGTTCACTTTTTTCCTTTACTGGATACATCAGAAAGCTATTATTACTATATTTCAGGATTTTTTTTCCTCAATATCACTTATCCTTTATCAAGTAGGAAAAAATTCTCAGTTTTGTATGTGAGAATTCCATGGCTTTACTTTTAGTAAGTATTTGCATCCTTAGTTTTCTACTTGCGGGTCAAACATTGAATAGTATTTGCTTCTTTTGACTATTCAGTGAAAAGTTGGCTTAGGGGAATATTTTAATTTTTCGAGGGAAAAGGAAATATATATATATATTTTTTTTTAATATTACACCAAAATGAAGTGCCATGAGAGTTTGCCATGAGATTTTTCTGGGCTTATCTGGAAAGCTATAGAAATTAATTTAATGTGGGATGGAAGCTAAAACGTAGTCCTGTTTATGGGACTGTGAACAATTCTAGGTTTAGTATCAACTTACTGTTAAATGTCACCGTCACAACTGAAGGCAGTATTTCCAAAACCTGATTAGGATTTTGATTTCATGCACTTCTTATCTTGATAGTTCCTTGTATAATTTGTTGATGCAGTAAGTCTTTTCCCATACTATTTTTTTTCTCTCCTAAATTATAGTTAGAAGTCTAAGCCACGTTTCTTTTCATTAGCTCACATAACACAGCCTTGTTTACAGTTCTGTCTCTGTCAAGAGCAGGAAGAAGCTTCTAAGTCAGAGTCAAGCAAAAAGGCTTATTTATTTTGTTATTTAGGCTAGAAGAAGAGTTGTGGTGATGACACACATATAAAAGATAATAGGTCATCAGTGATCCCACAAAATTGCGGTAGAATCACAGAACGATTGAGGTCAGAAGGGGCTTCTGGAGATCATCTAGTCCGACACTCTGTTCAAGCAGGGCGACCTAGAGCTGGTTGCTTAGAACAGCGTCCAGCTGGATTTTGAGTATCTCCAACAATGGAGACTCCACTATCTCTCTGGGCAGACGGTGCTTGACCATCCTTGAAGTAAAACACATTTATCTTGTATTTAAATATAATCTCGTGTATTCTGATTTGTGCCAGTTACTATTGTCCTGTCTCTGGGCACATCTGAGAAGAGTCTGGCTTCTGTCCTCTTTCATTTTCAGTCGTACGTGGCTGAGCTGGGTCAGCCCTAAACTTGACTTGAATCGTCATGAGGCATATGCATCAAATTGTTTGTATAGAGAAGCTTAAAGCATTAAGATAACAGATCTTCTAGACTTTTTCTAAGACCTTAGAGGAAAACAGTATTCTTAGTATTTCATTTGATGTGGTTTATTAGTGTAGCATTTTGATGCAGATCAGTATTTAAAATAAATTATCAGTCATTTGACTAAAAAAAGAAAAAAATATTTGCTGTACTGGAAGAAAGGTAAATCTCTGTTTCAGAGGAAACAACACCTTCTTACTGCACATGCTCACTTCTGCTGCCTGTTAGAAGAAGTCTTTAGCTCAGTAAATAAAATTAATACGCATTTATAAAACAATGTACTTCTACAGTGTCACTTTATTGGCAGGAAAAATTGGTAGCACAGAATGGGGCCTTAATAGTGAGGGTCTAAGTGGTTGCATTGTCATTTACAGGTGAATTTACTGTTAAAAATGTACAAGGCAAACAGCTGGTTTTAATTTTCAGCCAGTGGGAGAGTATTTTACTTTTCTGCAAGGAAGAA
This sequence comes from Psophia crepitans, assembly GCA_013399095.1. Lineage (NCBI taxonomy): Eukaryota > Metazoa > Chordata > Aves > Gruiformes > Psophiidae > Psophia > Psophia crepitans. The sequence goes on along the minus strand of VWZZ01006014.1, from coordinate 2,551 downwards.
ATATAACACAGAAGAGAAAAATTCCAGATGTTTGCTTCGCAACATGGGGAAGAATCATATTAACCTCCCCTGCCATGCCAAAGAGTGAGACCATTTTTCTCTGTTAAAACTTGCATAGCCTGCATGGACTCCTAATTGCTTACTCTTTGAGCAATGTATGTGAAATGTCCTGTTTTACAGCGGCATGCGTTTCAATAAATCTGTGTAACTATGAGCACAGCACACTAGTGATAGAAACCCAACTTGGATTAATAAAAGTGTTTGTTTATAGTTTCTTCAGTGCTGAGACATTTCCCCCTTATATAGAAAAATTTCGCAGTTTGAAGCAGACTGGCTCAGAGACTGCAAGTACCTGTTGCCAAAGCTCATGTCTCTTGATGTCGTGTGTTTGGTGTCCTCTATGACGTTCAGAAAATCATATATAAATATCTAAAGGGTGGATGTCTAGAGGAAGGGGCCAGAGTCTTTTCAGTGGTGCCCAGTGACGGGACAAGGGGCCATGGGCACAAACTGGAACAAAGGAAGTTCCACCTCAGTATGAGGAAAAACTTCTTCACCACTGGCACAGGCTGCCCAGAGAGCTTGTGGTGTCTCCTTCTCTGGAGAGATTCAAAACCCGCCTGGACACAATCCTGTGCAAGCTACTCTAGGTGACCCTGCTCTGGCAGGGGCGTTGGGCTAGGTGATCTCTGGAAGTCCCTTCCAACCCCTACCACTCTGTGATATTGTCTGGACAGCTATTTTTGCATGGTGTTATTAACTCTACCACTACATCCCACCATTGTTCCTAAACTATTAAAACAGAGCTTGACAGCTCCTCTAGCTGTCACAGTGCTACTTGTGGCCTCAAACAACTCAGAGTGTGTCAGTGCTTCCGTTAGAAGTCATAGTTTTCAGAATGAAGCTTCACTAAATATGTTCTTTCTGCTCTGAAATATGATCAACAAGGTATGTTAGAAACAGGATTTGATTTTAATTAATTTATTTTACTGGAAAGCTCTTGAGAGAGAGAGAGATTGGCTTTGGCTTGTTTTCAAAGCCTACACGCTTCCCCACTGATTGCTGTGTTGCTTCACCCCAGCCAGTGGCTCCAACCTTTCCGGCATCGTATCTCTTCTGGAAGGCTTTACATTACAGTGAAAGGATAAAATGCTGCAATGAAGGCTTTTCTCCTCTGAGTGCTTAGGTTAAGAGCAACAGCTTTAGTTTCATATTTACTGAATGTCAAATTTGAATCCAATTTTGTGGAAAATAAACAGCTCTGTCATTAAGACATTTAAACACAAGGTTTTCTGACTTGGCCAGTTCATTTTCTCTGCTGAAAGAAAAATATTTATTCATGAAATGGCTCTTCTATAGCTCCAACAGCATTATGAGTAAAATTCATGTACTACTTTTTCAGATAAGTAGAAATCATGGCTTGATTATGACTTAAAGAGGAAAAAGGAGAAATAGGTAGAAGATTAGTTTCCAGTATCATGGTCTGATCGTTTTAAGCCTGCAGATTTGTGTAGGAGCATAAGCCTTTGTACAAATAATTTTTTGCTGCCCTAATGAGACATATGTGCCTTGAGGTGATTACTCCTTGGGAAGAACACGTACACTCAGACTGTCCAAGATTTAAGGCAACAGGACATTAACTTCTGCAGTTGTTGTCCTGCAAGAAGTCTGCAGACTTTGAGTGTGGAGGCTAATTACAGTTCTTTTGGGAAGCGAAAATCCTCTCTCTTCAGCAGCTGCAGAATATATGATTAGGTATCATGGAGCGTTGCCTTGGATTATAAACAGTCTGATTGCTGAGCCTGAAAATTTGGTCCTTTAAACTGCTGCTGTTTGATTACGCCTCTCTGTCAGGACACGGGATTAGAGCAAATGCCTCCTAAGGGCAGAGCTACCAGAAGCAGTCTGAAAGCTGCCCTTGCACTTAAATATACACTCCCTTGTGGCTGGTCAGGGCTGTATGTGCATGTGTGTACATGCTCAGGGGAGAATGAAAATTTTCTGTTTACAAAGAAACGCAAACAAAATGAGACATTCCTTGAGTATGTGCTCATCTGGGAGTAGTTGGGGATCTTTCATGAAGATGACAGCCATGGGTGGGAGTGCTTAAGGGATTAATTTTTTCTTTGCCTCTGTCTTCACTGCTGCAGACTCTCCCCAGGAGCCCCAGACCCCTGGAGCCCCAGAGGAAGTCGAGGTAAAGGACGAGTTTCCCTGGGTTGATGAGGACTGGGTTAGGGAGCAGTTAGCCAAGCTGGACATCCATAAGTCCATGGGGCCTGATCGGATGCACCTGCGAGTGCTCAGGGAGCTGGCGGAGGTCATTGCCAGGCCGCTCTCCATCATCTTTGGCAAGTTGTGGGTGACGGGAGAGGTGCCCGAGGACTGGAGGAAGGCAAATGTCACTCCAGTCTACAGAAAGGGCAAGAAGGAGGACCCGGGTAACTACAGACCGGTCAGCCTCACCTCCGTCCCGGGAAAGGTGATGGAACAACTTGTCCTTGGCACTGTCACCAGGCATACTAAGTATAAGAAGGTCATTGGGAAGAGT